>CM050941.1:37372570-37832570 GCA_027789145.1 Solanum arcanum | reverse complement strand
ATCAACTACAATACTCAACATGTAGCAACAACAAGTACCATAATCATAAATAAGTACCGCCAAGTTCACACATGAGGACTCAAGCCTCCATACCATACTCATTTGGGAATTAGGTTCATTAGATTGAGTATATTAACATATTTCAAGATTCATTATCTTTATTCCCCTCGTGTCGGTACATGACACTCCGCTCCATATACTATCCAGGTGTCGGAACGTGACACTCCGATCCTCATATACTATCCTGGTACCGGAACGTGGCATCCGATCCATATACTAACCTGGTGTCGGAACGTGACACTCCGATCCTCATATACTATCCTGGTACCATAACATGGCACCCGATCCATATACTATCCTGGTGTCGGAACGTGACACTCCGATCCTCATTCTATCCTGGTACCGGAACGTGGCACCCAATCCTTATACTATTGTGTCGGAACGTGACACTCCGATCCTCATTCTATCCTGGTACCGGAACGTGGCACCCGATCCTTATACTATCCTAGTGTCGGAACGTGACACTCCGATCCTCATTCTATCCTGGTACCGAAACGTGGCACCCGATCCTCTATTACTATCCTGGTACCGGAACGTGTCACCCGATCCCCTAATCTCACTTCTTTCGTTCATCAAGCCTTCTTTTATACCAAGGCATCATCATTAACAAAGTAGATTAGGGTTATCTTTCAAGATTTGGGATTCATAGCTTCATCATGCTTATTTCATCACAATCATATAATCACATTCATGCAAGCATACAATTAAGCATATAGCAGGGTTTACAATACTACCAATACATATCATTCACTATTAAGAGTTTACTACGAATAGCATAAAAACCATAACCTACCTCCACCGAAGATTCGTGATCAAGCAAGCAATTTCCCAAGCTTTGTTTCTCTCTTCCTCGTTCGATTCTCCCTCTCTCTCTTGTTCTTTCAATTTTTTCTTATTCAAACCCTCTTTCTTTTACCCTAATTAGTATATAATTAAGAATAAAAGATGGCAATAATAACCCACTAATTAACTTAAGGTTACCTCTTTTAACCCCCAAGTAATTAGACTTATTAACCTTAACCCTCTAACTTTATAATTAAAGTAGGAATAGTCCAAAACGTCCCTTAAAACGTGTAAAGAAATCCGACCCAGAGTGGGATTACGCAACCTGTGACGGCCCGTCGTGTCTGCGATGGTCCGTCTTGCAGGTCGTCGCAAAGTTCAGAGACTGGATTTCCACTGAAGAATCTGTGACGGTCCGTCACGCCTGTGACGGTCCGTCCTGCGATTCCGTCACGAAGTTCAGAGAGTTGATTTTCAGTACCCAATTTCAGAATTTCTAAGTGTTTTGAAACGAGACCCTGCGACGGTCCGTCGTGCCTATGACGGTCCGTCGTGGGGTCCGTCGTTTCAGCCAGTTTTCTAGAAATAACATCTGTTGCTCGAAACGACTAAACAGGTCGTTACAATAGATATTAATTTACCCATCGTTCGTCCTCGAACGATCACAAGAAGAAAAACAAGGGCGAGAAGGAGTACCTGAATCTTTAAACAGACGTGGGTATCTTTCTTGCATATCGACCTCCTCCTCCCAAGTGGCTTCTTCAACCGGCCGATTCTTCCATTTCACCTTGATGGATGCAATCTACCTTGACCTCAACTTGTGAACTTCTCTATCTAAAATAGAAACAGGCTCCTCCTCATAAGACAAATTCTTATGGAGCAAAACTGAATCCCAACAAATAATGTAGTTTCCATCCCCATGGTATCTTTTCAACATAGACACATGGAATACCGGATGTACTCCGGACAGCCCTGGGGGCAAGGCTAGCTCATAAGCCACCTCCCCTACTCGCTTAAGTACTTCAAAGGGACCAATATACCTTGGGCTTAGTTTACCTCTTTTACCAAACCGCATCACCCCTTTCATGGGTGAAACCTTCAATAAGACTTGTTCACCCTCCATGAACTCTAAGTCTCTAACCTTTCGATCTGCATATTCTTTTTGCCTACTTTGCGCCGCTAAAATCTTTTCTTGAATAGATTTCACTTTCTCTAACGAATCCCTCAAAAGGTCTGTACCCCAAGGTCTAACCTCAAATGCATCAAATCAACCAATGGGGGACCTACATCTCCTACCATACAATGCTTCAAATGGGGCCATGTCAATACTTGAGTGATAACTATTATTGTATGAAAATTCTGCTAAGGGTAAGAAGTTATCCCAATGACCACCAAAATCTATCACACATACACGAAGCATATCCTCCAACACTTGAATCGTTCGCTCAGACTGATCATCGGTCTGAGGGTGAAATGCAGTACTAAGGTCCAACTTAGTACCCAATTCCGCATGCAATGTTTTCCAAAACTTAGAAGTAAACTTCGTACCTCTATCTGATATGATGGAGAGAGGAACCCCATGCAATCGAACGATTTCCGAGATGTAAATATTTGCTAACTTCTCTGCATTGTAAGTCACCTTAACCGAAATGAAATGAGCAGACTTAGTTAACCTATCAACAATCACCCAAATAGAGTCATACTTACCCATTGTCTTTGGAAGACCAACAACGAAATCCATTGCAATTCTCTTCCATTTCCATTCAGGAATGAGCATTCTCTGAAGTGTTCCTCCGGGCCTCTGGTGTTCATACTTTACTTGTTGACAGTTTGGACATTTGGCAATAAAATCAACAATATCACGCTTCATTGTACTCCACCAAAAGTGTTGCTTTAGGTCACGGTACATCTTGGTTGCACCCGGATGTATCGAATACCTTGAACTATGAGCCTCTGTCAGAATAGTGTTGATCAAATCATCGACGCGGGGTACACATACCCTTCCCTTAATCCTCAAAAAACCTTCCTCATCGATTGTTGCTTTTCTAGCCTCTCCTTGCAACACTTTATCTCAGATCCGGATCAGTTTCTCATCATTAAACTGCTTTTCCTTAATCTTGTCAAGGAAGGAAGATCTTGACTCCACGCAAGCCAAAAATCCTCCCTTCTTATTTATTTCTAACCTCATAAGGTCATTAGCAAGAATCTGAACCTCTCTAGCCAATGGGCGTCTAGAAGCTTGCAAGTGAGCTAGACTTCCCATGCTTCCCGCCTTTCTACATAAAGCATCTGCCACAACATTCGCCTTCCCCGGATGATACAAAATAGTGATGTTGTAGTCCTTCAGTAGTTCCATCCATCTTCTCTATCTCAAGTTCAAATCTTTCTGAGTAAAGACATACTGAAGACTACGATGATCCGTGTAGACCTCACACTTAACCCCATATAAATAGTGTCTCCATTGCTTTAATGCAAACACTACCGCAGCCAATTCCAAATCATGGGTCGGATAGTTACGCTCATGCACTTTTAATTGCCTCGAAGCATAAGCAATTACACTTTTCTCTTGCATTAGCACTGCACCCAAACCCGAATAGCATGCATCACAATAAACAATGAAGTTCATACCTTCCACGGGCAAGGTGAGTATGGGTGCGGTAGTCAACAACGTCTTGAGCTTCTGAAAGCTTTCCTCACACTCATCCGACCATACAAATGGAACATTCTGCTTAGTCAAGTTCGTCAATTGGGAAGCAATGGAAGAGAATCCCTTGACAAATCGGCGGTAGTAGCTAGCTAACCCAACAAAACTCCTCATTTCTAACACATTAGTAGGTCTTGCCCAATTCTTCACTGTCTCAATCTTAGAAGGATCCACCATCACTCCATCCTTAGACACCACGTGCCCCAAGAAGGACACTGAATCTAGCCAAAACTCACACTTGGAGAATTTGGCATAATGCTTTTTCTCCCTCAACATTTCCAATACCATTCTCAAATGCTCCTCATGTTCTTTCTTACTCTTTGAGTATATTAGTATATCATCAATAAATACGATCACAAAGAGATCCAAATATGGCTTAAAAATCCCGTTCATCAAGCTCATGAACACAGCAGGGGCATTCGTAAGACCAAAAGACATCACTACAAATTTGTAATGCCCATATCTGGTTCTAAAAGCAGTCTTTGGCACATCCGTTGCCCGTATTTTCAATTGATGATAACCGGATCTCAAGTCAATCTTAGAGAAGACACAAGCACCTTGTAACTGATCGAACAAGTCATCAATGCGAGGAAGAGGATACTTGTTCTTAATAGCTACCTTATTCAGTTGTCTGTAGTCTATGCACATCCGAAAACTCCCATCCTTCTTCTTCACAAACAAAACCGGAGCACCCCAAGGAGATGCACTTGGTCTAATGAAGCCTTTGCTCAACAACTCTTGAAGTTGGGCCTTTAACTCTCTTAACTCCGCGGGAGCCATTCTATAAGGGGGTATAGAAATGGGGCGAGTACCCGGTTCAAGATCGATGCAGAAGTCAATATCCCTATTTGGTGGCATACCAGGAAGATCTGCAGGGAACACATCCAAAAACTCACGGACTACCGAAACCGACTCAATCGAAGGTACTTGGGTAGTGTCATCCTTGAGATGTGCCAAGAAAGCTAAATACCCTTTACTAAAAATTTTATTAGCACGAAGAAAGGAGATGATACGCACCGGATTGGAAGTGTAGTCCCCCTCCTACACTAACGATGTGTCCCAGGTTTGGCTAACGTCACAGTCTTAGCATTACAATCCAAGATCGCAAAATTCGGAGAAAGCCAAGTCATACCCAGAATTACATCAAAGTCAACCATTTCTAAGATAACCAAATCTACATAAGTGTTGCTCCCCACAAAATTCACCAAACAAGACCTATATACTTTTTCAACTATCACAGACTCACCCACTGGAGTAGAAACACGAATAGGCATGTCAAGTAATTCTCAAGGTAAATTTAGACCATTAACAAATGAAGAAGATACAAAAGAAAATGTGGATCCAGGATCAAACAATACAGAAGCCATGCAATCACAAACCGAAAGATTACCTGTGATGACAGCAACAGATGTCTCCGCTTCAGATCTCCCAGGGAAAGCGTAACAATGGGCCCTCTCACTTGTCTGTCCGTTGACCCTACCCTATTCTGATGTAGTGGCTCCATTTTGCCCATCACCCCGGCCGTTTTGGTGACCACCATTACCTCGACCACCGCGTCCTCCAGAATAACGACCTCTACCATGACCACCTCTACCTCTATCTATTGGGGGTCGATAACTCTGTTTTGGACAATATCTCTTAATGTGTCCAGTCTCCCCACATCCATAACATTCTCTGGATTCAAGCATCGGTCTCTCAGAGAAGTGTTGACCGGTCTGAGGTTGACCCCTAACTATAGTCTGTAGTGAAGACTGAATTGGTCGAACTGAGTAACCTCCGGAACCCTGTCCTCTAGAGTAAGAACCATTAAACTCACCTCCCTTTCGAAACCTTTTTGATGTCGATGCCATGGTGAAGTCATCTGTCTTTACTCCTTCCACCTCTACCACAAAGTATACCACTTCTTGGAAGGATTTTGTTGTAGCCGCTACCTGTAAGGCTGAAATCCGCAACTCTAACCTTAACCCCTTAACAAAACGACAAATCCGCTCTTGTGGACTGAAACAAAGTTGGGTGGCATATCTAGATAGTGCGTGAAACCTAGCCTCATAAGCAGTAACCGACATCCTACCTTGCTCTAGGCTCAAGAACTCATCTCTTTTCCTATCCCTCAAAGTCCGGGGGATATACTTCTCCATAAACAAGCTAGAGAATGAGGCCCAAGTCATAGGTGGTGCCTCTGTTGGTTGACACTCTACATGTGACCGCCACCACATTTTGGCGTTTCCTTGGAACTGATAAGTCACAAACTCAACACCAAACCGTTCTACTATACCCATCTTGTGTAGTAGCTCATGACAATCAACCAGAAAATCATAGGCATCCTCAGATTCAGCACCCTTGAAGACTGGAGGTTTCAATTTCAAGAACATACTGAAAAGTTCATGCTGATCATTTGTCATTATGGGCCACGTAGTCAGACGAGGAAACGTGCCTATTTCCAATGAGGCATCCATGCAGGGAGCCCCAGCAGCGGCATGTCGTACCTCTGGAACCGGAGGTGTTGGTGCAGAAAACACTGGAGGTGCCTGAACCTGATCTCTGGGGTAGGTTGGGGTGGCAATTCCTCATTTCGCACTTGTTCATTCTCCCCTTCCTCACCCTGTCTTACTACTTCCTCAGTCGGTGGAGGATTCACCGCCCTAGCATCAGATGGGCTAGGTACTTGTCCTCTTCCTCTAGAGGACGTCCTCCCACGACCTCTACCACGGCCTCTTGCCACTGCTCTTCCTCGAGCCACAGCCCCAGTGGCTGGCTCAGACGTTTCTTGTCTTGCCGGTGTTGGTGTTGGTGCAGTCGTTTCTCTGGTTCTAACCATCTGCGAAATAGAGTGAAGATGGTCAGATACCAATTTGTATCACCTAGATACCAATTGGACCCAAGTAATAGCACGAAAGAAAGAATCAAAGAATGGAATTTTCCTAAAGTCTTATAGCCTCTCAAAGAAAAGTAAAGGTGTCCCCCTACCGTTCCTTAAGACTCTACTAGACTCGTTCTTGTGTGATGAGACCAATGAATCTAATGCTCGGATACCAAGTTTGTCACGACCCAAAACCGGGCCGCGACTGGCACCCACACTTACCCTCTTATGTGAGCGAACCAACCAATCTAAACTCTAACATTTCAATATAATATCAACAGTAAATAATGCGGAAGACTTCAACTCATTAAATAAAACCAATTCATTAATTTCTAAAATTCAACATCTATTATTCCTCAAAATCTTGAAGTCATCATCACAAGAACATCTATGATCAAATTACTAAACTAAGAGTATTCTAAAAGCTAAAACAAGTAAAAGCTAGTCCATGCCGGAACTTCAAGGCATCAAGACATGAGGAAGAAGATCTAGTCCAAGCTAGAAGCATTAGCTCACCCTGAAGATCCGATATGACGAAGACTGGCTAGAATTGCGGTTGAGTTGAAGATGACGGTACGTTTGCTGCACTCCACAAATAACAAGAAGAAAACATAAAAGTAGGGGGTCAGTACAAACACAAGTACTGAGTAGGTATCATCGGCCAAATAAAAATAGAAAACAGTATATATCAAGTAATATAAATCAACTACAATACTCAACATGTAGCAACAACAAGTACCATAATCATAAATAAGTACCGCCAAGTTCACACATGAGGACTCAAGCCTCCATACCATACTCATTTGGGAATTAGGTTCATTAGATTGAGTATATTAACATATTTTAAGATTCATTATCTTTATTCCCCTCGTGTCGGTACGTGACACTCCGCTCCATATACTATCCTGGTGTCGGAACGTGACACTCCGATCCTCATATACTATCCTGGTACCGGAACGTGGCACCCAATCCATATACTATCCTGGTGTCGGAACGTGACACTCCGATTCTCATATACTATCCTGGTACCGGAATGTGGCACCCGATCCATATACTATCCTAGTGTCGGAACGTGACACTCCGATCCTCATTCTATCCTGGTACCGGAATGTGGCACCCGATCCTTATACTATCCTATTGTCAGAACGTGACACTCCGATCCTCATTCTATCGTGGTACCGAAATGTGGCACCCGATCCTTATAATATCCTGGTGTCGGAACGTGACACTCCGATCCTCATTCTATCCTGGTACCGGAACGTGGCACCCGATCCTCTATTTCTATCCTTAAACCGGAACGTGGCACCCGATCCCCTAATCTCACTTCTTTCGTTCATCAAGTCTTCTTTTATACCAAGGCATCATCATTAACAAAGTAGATTAGGGTTATCTTTCAAGATTTGGGATTTATAGCTTCATCATGCTTATTTCATCACAATCATATCATCACATTCATTCAAGCATACAATTAAGCATATAGAAGGGTTTAAAATACTACCAATACATATCATTCACTATTAAGAGTTTACTACGAATAGCATAAAAACCATAACCTACCTCCACCGAAGATTCGTGATCAAGCAAGCAATTTCCCAAGCTTTTTTTCTCTCTTCCTCTTTCGATTCTCCCTCTCTCTCTTGTTCTTTCTATTTTTTCTTATTCAAACCCTCTTTCTTTACCCTAATTAGTATATTATTAAGAATAAAAGATGGCAATAATAACCTACTAATTAACTTAAGGTTACCTCTTTTAACCCCAAAGTAATTAGACTTATTAACCTTAACCCTCTAACTTTATAATTAAAGTAGGAATAGTCCAAAATGTCCCTTAAAACGTGTAAAGAAATCCGACCCAGACTGGGATTACGCAACCTGTGACGGCCCATCGTGCCTGCGACGGTCCGTCCTGCAGGTCGTCGCAAAGTTTAGAGACTGGATTTCCACTGAAGAATCTGTGACACTCCGTCACGCCTGTGACGGTCCGTCCTGCCATTCCGTCACGAAGTTCAGAGAGTCAATTTTCAGTACCCAATTTCAGAATTTCTAAGTGTTTTGAAACGAGACCCTGCGACGGTCCGTCGTGCCCATGACGGTCCGTCGTGGGGTCCGTCGTTTCAGCCATTTTTCAAGAATTAAAATCTGCTGCTCGAAACGACTAAACAGGTCATTACATTTTGAAACATTAAACTTTTGTTTCTTTTTTGTCAATTTTTAAATTTAACTTCCACGTCATATGTTTAAGACCATAAAATTAAAAAGTTACACACACACACATGCCGAGATGAAGTCCTGTTATTCTCATCTCTTTCGTAATTAAGGTTAGCTGTTCTTACTAATAATGAAAATAATGAGTAAATTTGAAATTGCATTGATTTTTGGTGTTGTTTTGCAAAAATGTGCAAGTTACAGTGATTACAGTGAATAATATGCCTAAAATAAAAAAAAATTCAAAAGGTGCTCTTTTGCTTGATTTGAACTTATATGGTGTATTTTGGTATGTTATGCCCGCATGAGTTGTATGGAGCATGTTGAGATGTGGTGAAGGAAGTCTTGGCATAAGTGATTTTATGTGTTATGTTGAGCTTATGATGATTTTGAGAACGTAGTTCCTCATGTAATGAATGTTGAGCCCCTCTATGTTGAAAATGGTGTTTTGAGTTACATTGAGTAAATTTCAAGTTGTTATATTGATTTTTAGTTGTAAATTATGTGTTTATATGTTTTTTGTTGGTTGGGCTGCTTGTCTTGACTCTATCCGTTCCTTTCGAAGGATTTTAGTGTCATTCGGGGACGAATGTTACTAAGGTGGTGGGGGGATAATGTAACACTCTGATAGTGCAAGACTTTAGATAGAGCTTCATATGTTAATATAAGGTTAGTAACACTTTCATAAGGCCTAAAATAATTATAATAAACCATTTAGGAACTTTTGGAGTCAAGACATCATGAAACGTCCATGATGTCCGTAAGCTAGTCCAATTTAACTGGTGAAACGTCCTTAGGTTTGGAGAAGGTTTGGAGGTGTTTTATGAGGTCTAAAACTTGTAAAATGACTTTTCATAGGTAAAACCATATATTTAGAGTAAAAAAGTCCAAGTCCTACCTCCAAGGTTTGCCCTAAGTGTCCACGAAAGGACCCCAAACTTGGCTTGACAAGCTGCCAAAGCAGCATCCGAATTATGCATAGGAGTGTGTCCACGTTGGGGGCTTGGAGGGATTTTGGTCAAAAGTCAAGTCTACATCACGGGCAGGTCTCAGACTCCACTGTCTCGAAAAATAATTTAGAAAATTTTGCAGGAGCAGATCTGCGTCGCGGACTTGTTCCCCGACGAAAATCTAAAATTTTGAATTAATGTTTGACTTTTTTTAAAGGGTCAAATTTAGTGAGGGGTCTTTGGGGTATTTCATGGGAGGTATATGTATTGAATTTAAATCAGTTTTTTCTCACATTCACTTACTCAAGTCATATCTCCAAATCAAAAACCAAAAGCTCTCACCTTTCGGTGCTTTCTCTCTCTTTTCTACCTCCATTGAAGGAAGCACAAAGTTTGAAGAAGAAGAGCAATTTCTATAAGATTTCACTTGAATTTAGTGGAATAATCTTCATTAACATATGTGTTCTTGGGAATACTTTCCCCAAGAGGTCCTTTCAAAGTTAATTTCTAAATCACCCCATTCCAAGATTTTTTTTCCTATTCTAATGGTTTTCTTCTAAACTTCAAATTGATGGTTGATTATGATTCATTGTGATTGACTATGAATAATTAAGTGTATATTTTTGGGTGATTGATGTTAATTGAAGGAATTTCATGTATATCATGACCTTTTTCCCAAATTCTCCAAATTTTGGATCTTGTGTATTAATTGTTGGGAATTGATGAATGTATTGATTGTTAGACTTGTTTTTTGTATTATAAATCATTCATGGACTGCCGAGGGTAATTTATTTTTGAGATTGGATATATTTCTTGAAGAATTCGTGATGAAACGTATTCCCCTTAACCCTAGATTATGAATTGAATTTAATTGGGATAGTGATGATGCAATTGACTTCATTATTGTGTTAATTACTATTGTGTGATTATGTTACACCCATTATTGGATTGAATTGGATGGTTGATGGCAACACCTTTGATGATGGCTTGTGGAGGAGATTAGGGTATGTCTTTTGACCTCAATCGTTTACTTTAATCATGATTACTTCTGCCTAGTGATGAAGTTATGTTGAAGTATACCTTATGATGAGATAGATTAGGGTTTGTATGATATTAAATTGAAATGTCTTTATTTATGGCTTGTGAGTTGTTGGTTAAGATGTAATGATATAATGATGGTGATGACTTACCTATGTGCCTTATCATAATGTGATTATGTAAATGTGCTAACCTCACATGTGTGAATTTTAATGAAAGGACAATACTCATGCATTCCTATTGAGCTATGCTGATGAATATACAAGGTATAGATCCTATAACCTAAACTAAGTTATGAGTATTAATGAAAGATATTTAAAAATGGACTCTAGCTTAGAATTGAGTGAACTTTTAGATGAAGGGTGTCACCTTCCCAATGAGGGAAGGTAGGGTTCACCATAGTCGTCATGGGGTGGATAGCCTCATATCCCAAAAAGAGCATAGAGTGATATTTCCATGACAGCCTCCAAGCTCCATAAACTATGTTGCCACCATAGGAATACTAGCTAGTGAATCCACCTAGATGTTATATTCATGTTTGGTTCTACTTTGGCCGGTAGACTAATTTCCATTGTTGTAAGGTTTTACAACACCGGATCCACATTTATATCTTTTGGTCTATGTCGGTTAAGGAAAGTGTTCCCGAAAGTAAAATGAAGTAATGAAATAAACACTAACTAGGGTGACTTTAGAGGTTTGACTTAGCCTAGGTAGGGGTATGGGACTCTACCTATACCTTGCACCATTTTTCCTTGAGGGAAGCCTTAGGAGGTTGTTCTTATGTTCTTATGATATTATAAAGTGAATCTTATGCATATGTTGACTTTACATGTTGATGATCCTATATGATGTTAGTTTCATTTATAAACATGCTATTGGACTATATTGCTGAATATTATGATGACTACTATTGATGTTAGGTTATGTAGAGTTAGACATTGTTTATGGTCCTTTGTTGGTTTACTTGATTGAGTAGGGTTATGGGGTTTTACTTGGTCATTCCACTTGTAGTCTAAGTGATGGGTTATGGGTAAGGATCTTAATTATGTTATGATGTTATGAACTCTTATATATGTGGACTTGACTATACTTAATGATGTTGGTCTTGTGTTTTATATGGCCTTGACTTAAGAATTATGTTTTCATTGGTTTATATGGGTTCTTTGATGTGAATGAGGCTTTTCAAAGTAAATTAGCATGTTTTAAACAGATGTCATCTTTAGGATGATTTTAATTTTTGTATGTTCATATACTCATTGTTACTACAAGTGTGTACTAATCCATGTTTTATGCTTACTACAAAATATAGGGTCCGTCCCTTGAGCTTATAGAAGACTTTTGAAGACTACTTTGATATTCCCCAAGTGTTCGATAGGTCCTCAGCTTTCGAGGACGATGCCACTATCAAGATCTTGATGTTGTTCTAGTTATAAGACTTCAAGTTATTTCCTCCTTATTTGGAGACAATTGTATATAAGTCTATATGAGGCTCTTTGTTGTAATGAAGTATGGGTTGAACCAAGATGTTTTATTCGACTTATATGGTTTAATATGAGGCGTATCTTAGACATTCTTATGAATCTATATTCCTATACTATGCATGTGTAATAAAAGTAGAAGCCCATGTAGTGCTTCCTATGCGAGGAGTCTAAGTAAACTCCCTAAATATATATTATATGTAAGCGAGAGGTCTAAGTAAACCTCAATGTCGAAGTAAATAAAAAGTTTTAAATTTTCCGCAATTTAACCTATGAAATGTAATGACGAATGCTAAGAGGTGATTCTTAGTCCTCTTCGAGGACGATGACACCAGTTACTTCTAGGGGGTGCTCCCTGGAAGTGACAATATATGTGGCGTTAATTATGTTATTACAAATTTTGTTATCATCATTTTGTTACAATTATTATTGTGGTGTTACACGTTATTTTTTCTTTATATAGCTTAAGTAATTTTGTGTTTACAAGTATATTTGGCTAATGAGAAAATCCCTCCATTGGTTTTGAAGGCCTTCACATTTTAAAAGACGAAAATTAAGTTTATGTTTATATATTTTGTAGTTACAAATTGCCCATAGAAAAAATTACTGTCTATTTCAAGGCCTCCCAAGTTAATAAGACGAGTTTTTATTTTTAAGTTATTATTATTTGAGTTATTCATTTTTACTCATATTTATTTATTACTATTATTTTTACAATGTTTCCTTACAGGTACAAAGAGTTGCTTCCCAATAAATTTATTTGCATTATATTCTTTATGCATTATTTTGTATTTATTGACATTGATAAAACATTAGACCAATTCTTATATTATTATTTTATTTTATTATATTTGTATATTGCATGTTGATTGTACTTATATATTATTTTTATCTCCTTCCCAAATTTGAAAAAAAATGAATTCAATCGGGATCTACATTTGTGGATTTCGAAGGATGCCTAACATCTTTCCTTCAGAATAACCATAACCCCTTACTTAGAATATAATTATTTACTATTTTTTTTCTCTCAAAAATAAGGTGGCGACTCCTTTTAAAATTCATGTATTCTTTAAATTCTTTTCAAATTGATTCTTTAGTTTTTGAGCAACCATGGCGTTACCCCTCATTTGAATAGAGTAGGGATTGTAAACAGAATAATGACTCCGTTGGGGACATATAGGTTCTAACCAATATGAATTCATTTTTCAAATTGAGAAAAAATTTCTTTTATTGTTATACTTTGTTTTATATATATATTTTATTCATTATTTCTATATTGTATTTGTTGTTTATTCATTATTCATTTTATTGTATGAATATTATCATTGCATTTCATGACATAATTTCTACAAAATGGAAAATATAATTCATTAGGAAAAAGAAAATGACATGAGTTTCCATGGTTGTCCTTTAGAAAAACACCTTTGAATTCTTTTGATGTGATACAAGAATAATTAGCTTGTGGTCATCGAACATCGTTTATTATACTTCACCCATAGTTTGTCCAACTCGGGTAACTAGGTCTTGTCTAAACCACTCTTAATCATCTATTTTAGAGAGCGAAGCCAAAACCTTAAATTTAGCGCATTTGCTTGAGATTACTAAACACTCAAGGCACATTTGTATAAGTCATGCATTAATTGTTTGTATGTTATGTGATATACATGTTTTATGTGAATATGTTACTTGATAGTCCATTATTCCAAAGTATTTCTTAAGACATAAATAGCAAGTCACTATCAAGTCATTTTTACCTCTTGGGTTATTTTTTGAAAGCTTGAACATTATTGCCCGTCCTGATCGACAAGGGACAAGAGAACTCACGAAGTCTGAGTCTTTGTATTTCACAAGTTATTAGTATCAAGTCAAAAAGATAAATCAGGGGTGTCTCTGACTATAAGGTTACACTCATCTATTTTTTTTTATAGTTTTGCATGTTTGGTCTGCTTTCACACATTTCTCTTATTTTTCAGGAAAATCATTCCTGCCGATAGTTGGGGACGGTCATAATAATGTCTGGTTCTCGTAGATAATTGAGAGAAGACACAACTCCAAGAAATATCCAAAACATAATACAACAAGTGGTAACTATATTAAAAAAGACCACATTCAACACGGAGTACAAATGTCGACATTTAAGAGGATATAAGGAATCGCTACGAGTTGGTCTATTTTATAAAATTATGTTATGCCTAATCTGTACAAACTACGCGTATCTGACTCTTATTTAAATAAGATACGTAGGCAACCCTTCTTGGATTCGGTATTCATTTTTTCAAAAGTAAAATTTTTTAGATAAAATAGCCTGTGAATATTTTTAGAGCCATATCTGCAAGAACTATGCGAATCTGATTCTCATTTTGATGAGATACATAGGAAGCCTTTCATGGGTTCAATATTAATTCTTTTAAACAAAAAAAAAGAGTCAAATAAGTTGTTCATATTTTCAAAGTAATATTTGCCTGAACTACGCACACATGATTCTCATATCAATTAGATACATAGACAACACTTTTTAGGTTCAGTATTTATTCTTTAAAAAATGTGTGTATATCGTAAGAGTCATATCTTTAACTCAGTTGGGACAAATGTAGTTAGAAGCATGTAAATATATTTGGTATGATGCAGGGTACTGAAATTGTTGTAAATTATAGAGTCTTTGGGTACTTCTCATTTCTACTGTTATGATGCTTAAAATATCATTTGCATGTATTCAAATAAAAATAAAACCAACCTCATGTTTTCATGTGCATGTTGTGGAGAGATTTTTGATCAAAATGCAATTGTATTGTACTGTTCATCTAGTACTTGGCCTGAATGTTCTTCGAGGCAAAATCCTAAGTAATGTTTGGTTTGGGAACGAATTGTAGGCCTTTATGACCCGATTGTGCCTTTCAAAGCCTACAAAATGACATTAATCCCTAGTTAACCCCACTTTGAGCTTGAATTTTTTCTTTGGACAAACACATCTTAGCCCTTATCATTTTGAGTGCTTAAATGCCCTGTTCTCTCTTGGCCCAACCTTCTTGAGTGCACCAAGAGTGTGCAAATTATAAGAGAAAATTCATATTTCAATTGCCAAATGCAAAGATATTAAGTCTCCCAAAGTCAAGGAAACAAAAACAACTTCTACATGAAGAACAAAAAATATGAAACAAAAGGTTGAAAGAAATAAGGAAAGTCAAAAACATCCTTCAAAGGTCAATAAAAAGTGTGAAAGAAAATACTACAACAAAAGAGGAAAAGTTTTATAAGAAATGGGTGAAATAAAATAAAAGCTCTAAGCAATAAGGACTTAGAAGAAGTCAAAACAAAGGGGTGAAAAGAAAAGATCCAACAAATGAGAATTGAAAGGAAGTCAAAGAAGGGGACGCGAATGAAGAGAATCTGATGCCGAAGGCGTATCAACCGTCAACGGCAAAAATTTAGTGTGACGCTCAAGGAGGAACAAAGTCACTCTTCCTGAATAAATATCCTACCCATCCCTAAGCCTTCATTATAATACAATGACAAGACCAACATGATCTCAATTCAAATGTTCTCACGTTAGTGGAGATTTACATAAAGGCCAAACATATTGTATCACAGTAAAATCCATTGAACATTCTTGCGAGTGTGAGTGAACTTTGAAAAATGTCTTAAAATCAACACAATTCAAATATGTGTGAAATAGAACTTGTCTTTGTTTTGAAGGCACGTAAAACCTAAGAATTGGTACAATTCAAAACCTTTGTTTGAAGCAAGCTGAATGAATCTTGTTGATCCTTAAGTATGTTTGAGGTATAACTTGAAGCTGAAGGAATTACCTTTAATTTAGTCTTAGCTAAAAAAAGAGTAGAGACTTACATGTGATCCTTACTGTTGGTATCAATTGTACTCAAGATTTGACTATCTAATCACATTTTCTTTATTCTTCAAAAAAAAAAAAGAGTGAGAAAGCACCTACTCTTTAAAATTTTCCAAAGTATTTTCTTTTAAATTATTTCCATTAAAAAAAATCCAAAAAAATTGACTTTTTCTTTTTGGGGTGTCTGTTGTAAAGCCTGACATTAGGCAGACTTTGTATTTGTGAGAATCCTATTTTACTTCATTGGGTTGTCTGTCCAAAATATGTGATATATCTTGTCTTTAGTCTTACAATATCGCAGGGAATATTATTTTCCTATTTCATGATGTTCATATTGTGCATATTCTAGTGATGATCTCTCACATTCTTTGCAATATTCATCATTTAAAGGTTTGGAACTACATTTGACCTAATTCATGGCTCAACGAGATATGTAGGCGCCACGATGGCTCGATAATATACCTAGTGTGAATTTTCTTTCTCCATGTAATAAACAGTGGGAAAAAATGTTTGAAAATATATCAATAATTCACAATAAATATGCTATCTCAAGCAAGTCAAGATTGGAGATCATTTTCAGATTTGCCAAAAATTAATTGGCACATAATTTTTGAGGAAGACCTAAAAAATTCCAATAAATATTGTGAGAAGTTTGATAGTTAACTTCAAATGATCCTTCATCTCTTTAATATTAAAGTCCACTTTTAAATCTTCAGTGTTGTCATGGCAAGCCAACAACTCCTTGTGCAAATCCCAAATAAGACATGACTTACAATGAACACAAAATGTTCAAGAACAAATGATGATGGTTCACTTGTGTCAAAGTGATTAGGCAATTTGTACACATTCTCTTGTGAATCTTGCATTAAAGTTCATCATCAGGTTGCTATCTAAAGCAAGATTGTGTCTACTAACTGTTCCTTTTCGAATACTTGGACAAATAAAAGAATCAAGATGATGACATTTTCAAGACAAATTAACCATCCACCTCGTTAAAGTGGACAATCATCGAGCTATCCACCTCATTACAATAGACAATCATTGAGTCATCCATCATTTGCATTTTCATTTGCTGAGATAGTCATTGCATTTAAGTCGCAACTATTCAGAGGTGAAGGATGCACATCCTATTTATTCAATATTCAAGTAAAAGAAAACTTCTGTTGAGAGATATTTGCATTTAAGTAACATCTATTCGAAGTTGAAGGATGTGCGCCCTATCTATTCAATGTTCAAGTCGAAGGAAACTTAAGTTGAAAGATATGTGCATTTAAGTCACATCTATTCAGAGGTGAAGGATGTGCACCCTATCTATTCCACATTCAAGGTAGAGGATTGTTGCCTTGAAATAAATTTTATTCGTCATACAGATAGGCATACACTTAAAATACTACCGATTGATCATCTTTGTCATTCGTACTAACGATGGACATACATTCAAAATTCTACCAATGGATCATTTTCTGACGCCCTGAGCCTACACTCTAGATGTGGCCGACACCCAATGACCAATGCTGGCCTTGAGTGGAACCTTGGTCAGGATTACTTGACTCAGTAGAAGACTTAAACATAATATATAACTCAAGAAATAGCTTTAAAGATAATAATTAGCCAAAGTGGCAACCAAGTCTTAGTCTATTACAAGTTAAAAGAAAAGACTAAGAAAAATAATACCATCTGTCTATGAAGCCTCTAAAATAATGGGGAATGTTGGGCAGGACCCCCTAACATCCTAACGGATGAAAACTAAAACAAATAACTGTATGCTAAAGATTTCCTTTGGAATGAAGAGAGGCTCACCAACAGATCTGGGCTGCTCAGTGGATCAACGATACGCCGAATGCTGATCCTAGTTATATGCGTCTGCATTTGCACCATGATATAGTGCAGGCCAACTGGCGCCAGTACATTGAATTAACGAGTATGTGTGTTAGAATGCTAACAACGCGTAAGCTTGAAAAGGAGTAAGAAGGAACACTTACCTTGGACCTGCTCAACTCATGAATAACTAACTCATTTCAATATAACTCAATAAAATCAAGAACACTATAAAGAAAGCTATGTGAAACATGTTATAAACTGTGAATGTATACGAATATACAATTAACAATGGTATGAATGTAAAATATAAGTATCCTGATGTATATAAAAATTCAATAACTTCTGCGGGAGTTTCTCTAACCAACAACAATCATTTAAGATCTACAGAGGTGATACATCGATCTACTCACGCTAACAGTGCATTCTATACCCGGCCAAACGTATAAGACCTAAACTACCTAATGGATCCACTAGTCTACTATGTAAAAGGATCATAAAAAAGTATGATCCCGTTTCAACCCATGATGGTACATGTTTTATGGGAGATGTGAGTTGTCTAAACTCTCTCCCATATCGGTGCTCAATAATACTCCCAATCCCATATCGGTGCTCAATAATACACCCAAAATATAGTAGCTCTTATGTTTTAAAAACAAATTGATTTCTGCGGTTTGAGATTAGTGCTCAAATTGTTTATGTCACATCCATTGAGCACCCCTAGAAATAACCGGCGTCATCGTCCTTGGAGAGGACTAAGACTAACCTGTTAACAACCTTCATGACATATCATAGGTTAAATTGCAGAAAATATTAAAAATTTTGTATACATCGATATAGTGAGGTTTCATAGACCTTTCGCTTAGACATCATATATACATAGGGAGTTTACGTAGACTTCTCACATAAGAAGCATAAAATAGACTTCTACTTCTAGTTCAGATACAGAATACATACAAATATTCTAATAGGAAATGTCTCACATTAAAACCATCTATAATTAGTACAACATTCGGGCATAACCCATACTTCATTACAACAAAAGCCACAATATAGACATATATAACAATAGTCTTCAAATGAAATAGAATTAACTAAATGTCTTTAAACAATAACAACATCAAATATTTAGATAGTGACATCATCCTCAAAAGGTGAGGACTAACAAAACTAAGAGAATGAGAGTCTAAGTTTTCATATCCCAAAACCACACCCTAGAAGTTAGGGACAACCTCTTATTGCAACCGGCGTACTTGACCTCTCGGAGGTCTTGTACAGACCCATACATATTATTCATAGCATAAACATAGTGAAAAGTAGTGCAGAATTAAAACTTTTCACAAAAACATAACATAGTCTTTAAAAATCTCTTTCATATAAAGTCATAGAAAGTACTAAGTCTCAATCTCATCAAACTTAAGACACGAGATTACGTGGGACATGGACCATACAAAATAAGAATATGGAAATACTTAGTCTATTATAATACGGCAAATGGAAAACATAAAAGACATCTACACCCTCAAATCAAATGAGGACATACTTTGACTTCTTTTGACGATTCTACGGTCCAAGTCTTCCTTCCCAAAAGCTCCTAGCCTACCAACAACTAAAGAGATAGAAAAAAGCGTGGATTAGTACAACTACTTGTACTAAGTATGGCATAATGCATAAAAATCATGAAAACGGACATTTAGTTGAAATAGGCATCTTTTTATTTTAAAATCATATTATAATCATAAGAAAAACTTTAAACAACTTAGAAACACATAGGGAAACACTTAATCGAAATATCATAATTTTAGAGTCACTTTACAGCGAACCATTTCACCTTACCGTGAAGTTCTTCACTGTTACAGTGAAGTTCTTTATTGTTACAGTGAAGTTCTTACCTTTCCATTTTAACACTTCCTAGCATGTATTCTCCTCACTAAAAACTATCCTAAGACTCACTTAAGTAGCACAAAGAGAGACCATCCATACACCTTCTCTAGGCATGCCTAAATGATCCTCAAGACTACTTATAATGAGTCATATACACACTTACAAGACATCAAAACATCAACACATAGATAATATGACATTCTCCTTCCAAAGGCTATCAAAATACGTACTTAAGTAAATCAAGAAGATAACGTCCATGATTGACCTCTTCAATATTACCTAAGTAATCTTTAAGGCTACCCAAGGATAGATCATGTCCACATAATCAACCAATTTCCCTAACTAGAGTCATTCTCAAGACTTCCACAGATAAGATATGAAGAGATCATCCCTTATGCCCTCTTCACACTTATAGATAAGGAATCCTTAAGTCACTTTAGATTAGGTACTCATTCATTTACATACTTCATAACATAAGTCATTAGTTCATTAAGAGAGTAATACATTACATAAAGGAAATTCAAGTAATGGTCTTGGACAAGATCTAAGGACTCTAACTAACACCTTCAAAGCCTATTGTGCAATATCTAGATAGTGCCCCATACCACCACATAAACTTCATAGAACTTCTCTAATGATAGAAAGTATCCCACATGATGAGAATAGGCAATAACCGACATAGACCATGATAGCAATACATGGAATCCGGAGTTCTATCAAACTCTAATGAGGTTGTTCTACTTGCCAATGGTAGAACTTAGATACATCCGATGTAGGCACATGATTAAGGAATATGAAGGGCATGCTTTGTATTCTAGTCTCATTCTTTGACTAAACCTTCTTCCCTTACCATACTAACTCGGTGCTAGCCTTCGTTCTCATAGATTAATTCACATTAGGTTCATATAAAGGGGTTCCATAACAAGTTCATAACCCAATGACATTTACGTTACGAAAAAGGTCCTCTTAAGGCTACCTTCCAATGGCGACAGGAAGCTCATGATGACTACTAAGGATTAATATGATCCTATTCCAGCCAATTAACCTTAAGTGTATCATTCCTTTACTTTGAAGGATACCATTCCGACTTACGACTTCAACATTCTTAACCGTACCACTAAGTCAAGGTTTTGACATAAAATCCACTTTTAACATCATTTAAGGTCTCATGTCATTCATACATGCAAGAGTAAGAGTTTAAACATCCTAAGTCAAGACATCACATATTTACATTCATCTATACATCAAGTAAGGGGCAAAAGTCAACCAAGACAAGACACCACATACTTCACCTTAGTATACATTACATTTCATTCTAGAAACACATAGAAGTAACTATTATCATATTTAAGTCATCCTATACACTATCATAACATCATCAATATGACCATTATAGACTCATTTAGTAAAGTAGAAATAACCAAGACTCAACTCTAAGACTATCCATACTGGGTTAAAGTCATAGTCTAACATGATCACCTACATAACATTAATAGAAAAACACATATATGACTTCACATGTAGATACTTATTGTCATGCTTCACATAATTCAACTACACAAATAGCCACATTACTTCAAGTAATTGCCGACAAGGCAATAATTATCATAATACATAAAGTAACGCCGACAAGGCCATATAAGTAGCAGTAAAAGACATAACACCGCCACCATAAGTGGACCATACCAATCACAACATAATTGAAGTACACATAACAACAAAATAAAGGAAATAGGGAAGCATACCACCACTCCATCCTCAACACCTCAGTTCGATGCTAAATGATCTAATTCAATAACATAAGGCCCTTATTAATGGCCATGAACATCATTTCAACATAAAAACTATATAAATCAATAAATATAGGTCAATTAAATGTAAATTTATCAATCCAATACACCCTAGATATCAATTGAATACAATTATTACATCATTAGATAGCCCATAGAAATCTACACCATAATTCACAAACATTAGGTCAATATCAAGTAACACATAACTTAGTCAAAAACTAGGGTTCATCCTATTCATGGGTTCATAGGTAATTTAGGATAAATAATCAATAAAATAACAATTTAATCCGTAATAAACATTTAAAAACAATTGATGCAAGAACTCATGGTAGAATCATGAAATTGGACAGTTCAACTTTGAAAACATTAGAAAACATCTTTAGAGTTAGGATCCTTGATGATGAGAGTTTCAAGTGTAAAAATCCATACTTTGATGAATCTAATTCTTCAATTTGATGAAGAATCTCCACTCAATTCGACACTCCAAGATCTTCTTTGGCTTTGGACTTCAATGGAGTCTTAGGGAATTTCTAAGGGATTTTGGGGTTTTGATTTGGAAGAATAAAGTATTCAATGTGTTTAAGACTTATATACACACTTAAAATACCCAAAATACACCTTAGTACCTCCAAATCTTTTACTTGGAAGTGGGGTGAATTTATAACTTTACCTCTCAACTTAACAGTGAAGTTGCGCATAACACAGACCCATCGACAGATGGGCCGTCGAAAGATCATTTATCCACAAATGGACCATCCTGTCATTTCGTCGTTGAGTTCCGAGACACAACATGGGTCTATTATCTCTTATGCTAAGTACCAAACTATGATACCCTACCAACGGGGCGTCAATTGACCCACTGGGGATCCCAATATTGTTATGCGACACATTAAATTTGAATCTAAGTCCCCAAAGAAAATAACATTTGAAATCATGCTGAAGGGGACATTTGTTCAAAACCATGATAAGTTACTTTGAAAATCCTTATGCACAACCAAGAACCCATATAAGCAAATGATTACATATTCCTTAAGACGAGACCATGTACAACGTAAGACCAACATCATCAAGTATAATCAAGTCAATATGTGTAATAGCATTCTTGAGTACATAACCAAAACAACTCCAACATCACGTTATAACAACAGAACATTTATAAGAGTTCATAACATTGCATAATATACAAAACCCTTACTCCTAAACCACCATAGATAAAATCTAACAATCAACATATTCTTTAATTCCTATGAATTCATAAGCAAGATCTAGGATTTGGGAAATTGGGAAAAGGGACACGATACACATGAAATACCCACATTTAAAATTAATTACTCAACAATATATACTTAATTTTACATGCGTAGTTATAATCAATCATTAATTTCAAGTTTAGAATAAAACCCATTAGAAGAGGAAAACCCTTGGAATTGGGTGATTTAGAAATCAACATTGAAAGGACCTCTTGGGTAAAGGAAACCCGAGAGTGAAGAATCTATACCTTAATACATAATAACTCCTCGAAATTAAGAAGAAAAGTTTTGAACTTGGTCTTCTTGTTCAAGCTTCCAATGCTCTTCAATGGTGAATGAATAGAGAGAGAAAGTAGAGAAAGGTGAGAGATTTCAGATTTTTGATTTGGGTGAGTGAAAAATGGATTTAAACAAACCCTAAAACAATATATAGTAACCCCCTAAAACACCCAAAAGACCCCTCACTTAATTGGGTCTTTTTATGAAGTCAAATTGACTTAAAAATAATCCGAACGAATCTAGGAAGTGGCTGCACGTTTCGGTGGAACTGGCAAATCTTTTTTGTGAAATCAAGGTCGAGGCAGTGATCCTCGTGTAGGAATCACATCGCAAGAAACTTTTTTCCTTCCTTGTGCTGGCTACGCGACACGTGGCTGGCTCTAGATCTTGGCTGCAAGCAGGCTTCTTTGGCAATCTTATCGCCAAAGTTTGGGTCCTCCTCAATGACCCTATGGGTGGTCCTTGGGAGTCATGTCTATACATGTGGACCCTATATACTATGTTTTACCTTTTTAAAGTCTTTTTTCAAGTTTTTAACTCCATATGACACCCCCAAACCTTCACACAACATTGGGACATATGTTAGTTCAATTTTTGCTAGTTTCCTCTGGCATGAACGTTCCTTGGCATTTGACTCTAAAGAATCTTACACCAACATGTGAGGCTCTATATTGGGTCTTGGACTTTCGTAGTGTTAGATCTTAGCTCCAAGGCTATCTTGGAAATATTTAGTTTCCTTGCTTTCTTATTTTAGAAAGATATACTTCTTTCCTGAAAATTAGCTTAAGGGCTCCTTGGAAATCAAAGTTTCCTAACTTGTTTAAATCTAAAAAAACATTTAAAGTATCTTTGGGAATACTTATTCCCCATATACCTTTGAAGAAAAGAATTTAAACTTAACATTTTACTTATCTTGAAACTTCAATATATAACAAAGTAAAAATATTAAGTAAGACTCTTGAAAACCTTTAAGAAGTTTACTTTAACTTATTTCTTATTTTTAGACTTGACCCTTAACTTCCTTGACATTGATCTTAACTTATTCTTGAATTTAAATATGGATTTAAGGTTATGGTTTGAGTTCTTTAATTATTTCTAGGTGTTTAGAATTCCTTTAAAGTAATTAGAATCGTTGGAAATAGTTAATGTACCTTGGAAGGACATAAAAGGAGTAAACTAAGAAAACATGATGAAACATGCTAGGTTTGGCACGTTTGGGGTGCGCCGCGCCAGGACTCTTAGTGAGAGGCCCCATCGTGGTGCATTGCAGGCGCGGCTCCCCAAAACCCCTCGCGCAAATTTGGTGCGCCGTGCCTGGTGCTACCCAGGTGTGGCTGACGAAATTCTCTTTTTGTTTTTGTATCCTAATTTGCTTAACCCTCCATAGTTGTATTTCTAAACCCTTCAGATCATCAATACTAATAATACCCAACAGACAAAAAAATATTGGAAAATAATAATCAACATCAATGGGTACTCAAACCACTTAACCAAAAGGGATATGACAAGATTTATGAAGAACTCACTTCCAATCATGCAAACAATTCCAAAACTACAAAACTGAAGCAAGATTGGTGTGCGGATAAATTAATTCAAAACAAAAGATCTCATATACCTTAATAGGGATCACTTCAGAGAATTCCACTAGAATCCCTTGGCGTTCTTGGCGAAATCTTGGTCTTTCTCCCTTCTCCTTCTTCTCTTTTCTCCCAATCCCTAAGCATGAATTGATTTTCTAAGACTAACTTCAGGCTTATTTTCACTCCAATGAAACCCTTAAAATGAATTAGGAAATAAATAGGTTAAAAAACTAGTTTTTCCTTTTTTAAATCTGGAATGGACTTTCCTTAATTCAATAAACCAACTTCAGACATATCTCCCTCATACCATATCGCAATTTCACAAATTTTGTGCCATTGGAAAGATATTTTCAAAAGATTTTCAATCATATCAAGAACTACCTATAACTCATCCTGAGCTAGCTGTTGTGGCCGTTTAAAAATGACCAGAACTCACTGTTCAAACTCAAGACATTATTTTCTAGATTTTCCCTTCCTTTTCAAAAAGTGACAATTTTTAGTTTCTTAGCTTATTCTTGGATATTACGAGTTACAAGATGTTACATATCTCCCCCTTGGGAACATTCATTCTCGAATGAGATTTCTTTCACTAATCTAAGAATGATAATCTCTAGTTTAATAATCAACAATTAAAGCAAGTAACAACATGATTACTCATAGTTTATAATGAAATAAGAATAAAATTTAGTACATTGATCTGCATTCTCTCCTGATTAAAATAAATGTGGATATCTCTTCTATATATCCTCTCCAGCTTCCCAAGTTGCTTCCTCAACAAATTGGTTCCTCCAAAGGACCTTGATTGATGCAACTTTCTTTGTACTTAACATGCGAACTTGGTGATCTAAAATCTGAACCGAAGTCTCTTCATTGGATAAGCTATTCTTAATCCCAACATTTTTAGTTGGTACAATCAATGAAGGATCACCCATGAACTTTTTCAACATAGAGATGTGAAACACTGGATGAACCACTGCAAACTCTTGTGGTAGCTCTAATCATAAGCTACATTGCCAATTCTCTTGGATATTCTATAAGGTCCAATTTACAGGGGACTAAGTTTCCCCTTCTTACCAAAACTCATGATACCATTCATGGGTTAAATTTTCAGATATACCCAATCATCCACCTCAAACTCCAACAACCTTCTCCCAACATATGTGTAGGATTTCTGTTGACTCAGTGCTGTTTTCAATCTCTCTTGGATAAGATTTACCTTCTCCATGGATAGATAAACTAGATTTGGTCCTATCAACCCTGCTTTACCAACTTTGAAACACCCAATAGGATATCTGCATCTTCTCCCATTAAGAGATTTATATGGAGCCATTTGGATGCTCGAATGGTAATAATTGTTGTAAGCAAACTCGATGAGAGGTAGGTTATCATCCCTATTCCCCTTCAAATCAATTACACAAGCCCTCAATATATCTTCCAAGGTCTGGATAGTACGCTCCGCTTGTCCATCCATATGAGGATGAAAATAAGGGCTTAAGCTCACCTTTAAACTCAAGCCTTTCGGGAAATACCTCCACAACTGTGCAATGAATGGTGCACCTCTATCTAAAATGATTGAAAATGGACTTCATGAAGTCTCGAAACCTCCTGAATGTATAACTTTGCATAATCCTCTACCGAATGAGTGGTATTTACCGGAAATAAGTGGGCTTATTTGGTCATTCTATCGACAATCACACAATTCAAATCATGGTGTTTACGAGACCTTGGAAACTGAAAGCTCTATATTCTAAGCCAAACCTCTAAGCCTTTGGTATTATACTTTCACTTGTTGGCAATTTGAGCATTTGGCAACAAACTCAACAATGGCCTTCTTCACGCATTCCCACCAATAAAGCTCTCTCAAATAGCGGTACATTTTGTGAATCTATATAAATTGAATACCTGGAACTATAAGTTTTCTCAATGATCCTCTATTGGAGTCCATCCACCTTAGGTATACACAACCTACAATAATACATCATCACACTATCTCCCCTTTGTTCAAAATCCAAAACTCTTTTTTATGAATATTTTCCTTCAAGTCAAGAAAAATGAGGTATTGGTCTTGCTTCTTTTTCACTTACACTAGTGATGACTCAACTGATCAATACTATTCCCTCTTTTGTGGAATCCATAAGTCTAAATCCAGGCGTGCAAGTTTGTGCACATCATTGGCTAACTCCCTATTTTCTTCTTCAACATGGGCGGTACTCCTCATGGATAACCTACTTAAAGCATCAACAACTACATTAGCTTTACCAGGGTATTAAAGAATACTCATGTCATAATTCTTGAGTAATTCTAACCACCTCCTTTGTTTGAGATTGAGCTCTTTTTGGCTGAACACATATTGTAAGCTCTTGTTATTAGTAAATATGTCAACACGAACACTATACAAGTAGTGACACCATAGTTTCAAGGCGAAAACTACAACACCAAACTCTAAGTTATTGCTTGGTTAATTTTTCTCATGTACCTTTAACTGTCTGGAGGCATTATCTATAACCTTGCCATTCTGGATTAACACATAGCCCAAACCAACTCTTGATTCATCATAGTACACCATAAAACCTTGAGTACCTTCTGGTAAGGTCAAACCAGAGCAATAGTCAACCACTTTTTCAACTCTTGAAGGCTTTTCTCACAAGCTTCAAACATTGACACTTAACTATTTTCTACGTCAAATTTGTTAACGGAGACGAGATAGATGAAATACTCTAAAAAATCTTCAATAGTAGCAAGCCAAACCCAAGAAACTCTTTATATATGTTGGAGATGTGGGTCTAGGCCGACTCTAAACTACTTTTATCTTTTAGATATCAACTCTAAACCCGTCACTAGAAAAATGTGGCCCAATAATGCCACAAACTTAAGCTAAAACTCACACTTAGAGAACTTGGCATATAACTCCTTATTTTTCAAAGCCTGAAGAACTATCATGAGGTAACTATCATGATCTTTTTCATTCGTTGAATAGATTAGTATGTCATAAATAAAAACAATAACAAACAAATCTAAATAATGTTTGTAGACTCTGTTCATAAGATCCATGAACACTGCAGGCGCATTGTTCAAACCAAATGATATGACCAAAATCTCATAATGCCCATATCTGGTTCTAAAAGCTGTTTTTGGAATATCACATTCCCTAACTTATAATTGATGGTACCCAGATCCGAGACAAATTTTTGAGAAGCAGAAAGCACCCTAAAGCTAGTCGAAAATATCATATATCCTTGGAAGTGGATATACTTATTCTTGATGGTAACCTTATTCAATTGGCAGTAGTCTATACACATCCTAAGGGAACCTTCCCTATTTCTCACAAACAAGACCGGAGCGCCCTAAGGTGAGACACTTAGTCAAATAAAACCCTTATCTAACATATATTTCATTTATTCTTTCAACTCTTTTAAATCTTCAGGTGTCATTATATAAGGCAAAATAGAGATAGGACGATTATCTAGAATGATGTCTATGCCAAATTTTATTTCTCTCTCAGGAGGGACTCCGGGAAGATCATATGTAGAGACTTCTGGAAACTCTTTCACTACTGGAACCGACTGAATAAGAGGTATCTAAACACTAGAGTTATTAACTCGGACTAAGTGATAGACACACCCTTAAAAAACAAACTTTGTTGCCTTAAGATACGAAATGAATCGACCCTTAGGTGTTGCTGAACTTGTCACGATTTGGGAGCACCCCCTATATGTAACCGGCGTCTTTGCCCTCAAAGAGGCCTTAGAATAGTCCTTAGTATAGATTATCACATATCATTTGTAGAGAAAATGCGAAAAATGTAAAACTTTTACATAGTGTAGTATAGTTAGAGTTCTTACTTATCATATATGGAGTTTACATAGATTCTTCGTTTTTGAATTGTACATATAATTCTCTTTTATGCAATATTGCTAATTCATAAGGTAGTATAATATTTATCTAACATAAAACCATCTATTTTAGATCACAAGATTTGGGCATGTCTTCTACTGGGGTACAATATGCCACATATAGGCTTAGAACAAAGTCTCAACATAAGGAAAGAACAAGTGTCTTTTGACGTAGGCAAATACTAATAATGATATAAAATGGTATTATCCTCGAACTTGAGGACTCACCAATAACATGGGAACAAATCCAAGTCTTCTTTGAAATGACCTTCTACTCTTCAATGGCCTAAACCTAGATATTTGTAGAAATATAAAGAATATGAGTTAGTACAAACCACTGGTACAAAGTATGGAAATATATGCAATTATAACCATTTGAATCATGCACAAACATACATTTTTTTCAAACCATGCTAAGTCACTTTGAGAGACTTTTATGCACACATAAGGACATATACAAGTCAATGATCATAGCATCACTTAAGACAAGTTCATATCCATATACAATAACAACATTACTATACAATCATATCAACATGAATAGCATCATCATAAGTTTATATCAACAAGAATAGCTTCTTCATAAAGTCATAACAACAATTAATATCTTAGAATTCATAATATCAAAGCATACAAAACCTGTACTTAAAATCCCATCCCAAGCCTACACGTGAAAATGCTCATGTGAAGTTCCATAACCCCACATAATCGAGTAAACTAGAAAAGAAACCATATGCAATGTGTATAGTTCATATAACATCATATCATGAGTAGTCATCATGTATATAGAAATTTAGACCAATATAATGTTCATCAAATGAAGACAACATGATATAAGATCAACATCATGTAAAGTCAACACGTAGAATTTCATTCATAACATAATCACATAAGAACATCCTCCTAGGACTCCTATCAAAGAACACTAGGTAAAGTTCCATACTCTTATCTACACAAAGTAGAACCCCTTAAGTTCCCCTAGTTAGATTTCATCTTTATTACTTTCATTCATTCATTTTACGTTTGGGAACAATCGCCTTAACCGACATTAGACCATGTGAGATAAACATGGAATCCGGTCTCATGAAACCCTACACCGAAACATGGTGCTATACTTGCCAAGGTAGAACCATAACATGAACATAGCATTCTAGGTGGATCCACTAGCTAGTTTTCTTATGGGGAAAACATAGTTTAAAAAACTAGGAGATTTACTATAAAGTCATGTATGTACATTGCATGGTAGTCTCCATGTCAGGAGAATCATTGTGAAACTACCTTCCCTTATTAGTAAGGGACACCTCTCATATCTAGTTTGCTCGATCCTAAGCTAAAGGCCCTTTATGAAATGTATTTATGCCTTTCTTAATAATAAATCATAATATAGGACATAAGAGACTAACCCCTTGTATAATCATGTCATTACCTCATTAGGTTTAGAATGAGAACATCCTTTCATTTCAACCCATCATTTAGTGAGATCATCACATCATAGTCATATCATAATAAGGCACACAAGAGAATCATATTCAACCTTGCATGATCATACCCCTATCAAGTTCTGACAATTAAACCTATTCATAACATGCCATCATACTCATCATATCACCATCTTCCTTTCTATTTATGTAATCATACTTCTATTGAACATCATCATCAAGAATAAATATCAATTATTGAAGTAGAGAACTCATAATCATAAAATTGTTACCAATTTCTTCCAAAATCTCCTTCAAGACTTCATCATCAATTACACAATATTTATCCATAATTCAACCATAATAACCATATAATAGTATATCATACAAGAACTCAATCACTTATGTCATCTCTAATCAACAATTAACCTAATTCATGATCTAGGGTTAGGGAAAAAGGGACTAGCATGGATCTTTCATAGAAACTGGGTCAAATTATAAGAAATTACAATTATTAACCAATAAAAATCATAATCTATCAATTTTAATCAATAAAATACAAAATTAAATCAATTTGAAAAGGAACCCACGAAATTGGATGAAAACCCATGTTTTAGATATCTTTGGAAACCAATTTTGAAAAGCCTTTTGGGGAAAGAGATCCCAAGAGTTAATAGCTTCCATACCTTAACAAATTCTTGAAGAGTGATAGATAAATACCTTCATATTGGATCCCGAATTAAGCGTGGACCTTTGTCTTCGATTGAGGTCTTTGGAATAGAGAGAGAAAGTGGAGATAAGTGAGAGCTAATTTGGATTTGGGGAAATTATAAAGTGATGGGTTAGTTTAATGAAGTCCAACTCTTTTAAAGTCCCCAACTAACTTAATTAACCACTTCTTAACCCTTGACTTATTAATTAGTTAATTAACTGATTATCCTAAGATTGAACGAAATATGGTAGTGAACCAAGACTCTAAATGAAGACTCTATGTCGACGGGGCATCGATCAAACCACAGACCGTGCTGGTAAGTCGTGGTTTGGTAAAGAGACTTGGCTTTTGAGAAATTTTAGAAATGTCTAAGTCCCGACCTACGAGAACCATCGACGGGTTGTTGACCCATCGATGACTTATCGTTTGGTTCCGTCAATTGCCACTGTCAAATGACAACATTTAGGGTCAAATGTTAGGTTCCTCTTCAAAGACCCTTATAGTGGTCCTTGGGGAGTCCTCTTCAGACATTTCGACCCTAAACATACTCTAACATGTATTTTAAACCTTTATACAAAATTTGACTTAATTTTGAAATACATAAAGGCATACTAGGTCATCTTTCACAAATCTCCAGACGTCATGATCGTTTCTTTACGTTTTGAATCTAACACTCCCTAATTGAGTTTATTACTTTTGTTTAGGCTTAGAAACACTTTTTTGAGGCTTATTTCATCAAGTGAGGTTCTATAATAAGTCATGGATTTGCGGAGTGTTATATTATCCCCCATTAAGAACATTCGTCTCCGAATGACACCTAAACCTTTTTATAGGGATGGAAAGAGAATCAATACTAGCAGCCCAACGAATCACAACAACAAGAACATAAAATCATGGCTCACAACTCATAGGAGTACTTCGCAACCGCATTCAACACATACACATGACATTACATGTAGCAACTCAAATCACAATTTACCACATATAAGAGCTCAAACCTTCATATAACATAATGAGGAACTACCTTCTCAATATCAACATGAGTGCAACATGAACATGAAGAGTTACCATGCAATTTTTCTCTCAAGCAACATTTAACATTATCACTATAATTCTCATGAAAGAATGTATACACAACACCTATAATTACAAGTTAAAGAAGAGAATATTTTTTGTGAAAACTCATTTTAGCATGAGCCTTTACAAAGATATGCACATACTTAGAAAACAAGTCAAATTCACATTATTCATGATTTCTTAATTTTATGAGGAACTACTATCCTCAACATTGAATAGGAATAAGAGAAAAGAGATGAGGATAACGGAAATTCATGTCAGCCTCAGCCTCCTATATTGCACCCTCAACAAGATGGTTCCTCCATAGGACTTTTACGGAGGCAACCTCTTTGTTCCTCAACTTTTTGACTTGATGATCCCGGGTCACCTATACATTTCTTAAGTGTAGAGACATGAAATACTAGGTGAACCGAGGCTAATTCACTAGGTAATTTCAACTCATTACCAACTTTCCTAACCAGTTTCAAAATCTCATAAAATCCCACATGCCGGGACTAAACTTCCCCTTTTTACTAAATCTCATCATCATTTTCATGGGTGAATCGTCAAGTTGAACCAATCATCTATTTCAAATTCAAGGTCTATTGATCTATTGTCGGCATAAGACTTTTACCGACTATAGGCTATTTTCAACCTATCCCTTGTCATCCAAACTTTTTCCAAAGCCTTATAGGTTATTTCAAGATCAAGGAGTAAAGAATCACCTACCTCAAACAACCCAACCTGAGACCTACATCTCCTACCATAGAGTGCTTCAAATGGTGCCATATAAATGCTCGAATGGTGGATATTATTGTAGGATATCTCTATCAACGGTAGGTGATCATACCTATTACCCTTTTGAAGTTAATAACAAAAGCTCTTGACATATCTTCTAGGGTTCGGATGGTACGCTTCGCTTGACCATCCGTTTAAGGATGAAAAGCGGTGCTAAGTTTTACTTGAGTACCTATCCCCTTTGAAAAGACCTCCAAAAATTAGAAGTGAATTGGGCACCTCTATTCGAGATGATGGACAAAGGGATCCCATGCAAACTCACAATATCATAAAGGTATAACCTTGCAAATTTTGTCGCTGAATAAGTAGATTTGATGAGAATAAAGTAGGCAGATTTCATCAATCTATCAACAATCACCCATATTGAATCATTTTGCCTACGAGTCCGAGGCAAACCCACTACAAAATCCATATTGATATTTTCCCACTTCTAACTAGGAACATCCATCACTTGAGTTAAACCTCCTGGTCTTTGATGTTCGACCTTAACTTGTTGACAATTAGGACATTTAGCCACAAACTCCACCATGTCCCTCTTCATACCATCCCACTAATAGACTTGTTGAGTATCACTATGCATTTTGGTGGCACCCGGATGAATGGAATATCAAGAGCCATGAGATTTTTCTACAATTTTTCCTCTTAGGTCATCAACATCCGGCACACACAATCTACCTTGGTACCTAAGTACCCATCCCCATGGGAGAATGCCTTATTGAACTTTCTATGCAATGATTCCTTTAATCCATCAATAGAGTAGCAAAGTGTTGCTTAAAATTCACCTCCACCAGTAAAGATTATTCGGAATTATGATGAACCACTGAATATCCGCTTGGGAAATCTTCCAACCGAACACCCAACCGAGCCAATCTTTGTACCTCTTTCTCTAAATCCTTCTTATAATTGGGAACATGGGATACACTACCAATTGACATTCAACTTAGAGCATCCTCAACCACATTGGCTTTGCCGTGGTGGTAGAGAACACTCATGTCGTAATCCTTCAAAAGTTCCAACCATATTATTTGTTGGAGATTCAATTTTTTTGAGTGAACTCATATTGAACAATCTTATGGCTGGTAAATACATCAAAATGAACACCATATAGGTAATGCCTGCACATTTTCAAAGCAAACAATACAACTTCTAATTAAAGGTCATGAGTTGGGTAATTCTTCTCATTCACCTTGAGTTGTTTAGAGGCATAAGCTATCATCTTACCATATTACATTAGGACACAACCCAAACCTACTCTAGAAGCATCACAATATACTAAAAAAACCCTTTATATTCTCCGGTAAGGTCAATGCCGGAGCGGAGGTAAGATTATCTTTCAACTCTTGGAAACTTCTTCAACTTGCTTGCAACCACTCAAACTTAACTTTATTTTGGGCGAAGGTTGTTAAAGGAGAGGAAATAGATGAAAACCCATCAACAAATCTCCTATAGTACCCGGCTAAACCCAAGAAATTTTGAATATCGATTGGTATCAAAGGTCTAGGAAAATTCTTAACCGCTTCCATTTTCTTTAGATAGACCCGATATACCCTAACTTTAAACAATGTGACCAAGAAACGCAACTGATCTCAACCAAAATCCACACTTATTATGTTTAGCAAAGAGTTGATTTTCCTTGAGGACTTGCAATATTATCCCAAATTATTCATATGCTCATCCTCTCACTTAGAATATACCAAGTTATTATCAATTAAGACAACTACAAAGAACTTAAGCTAATTCCAGAACACTTTATACATAAGGTCCATAAAATTTTTCGGGGCATAAGTTAGACTAAAAGACAAAACTAGGAACTTATAATTTCCATACCTAGTTCAAAAATCTGTTTTAGGTATATCTTTACCTCTCACCCTAAGTTGGTGATATCCCCACCTCAAATCAATTTTTAAAAAGTAGCTTTCCCCTTGGAGTTAATCAAATAAGTCGTCAATCCTAGGGAGAGATACCTATTCTTTATGGTTACCTTGTTTAATTGTTGGTAATCAATTTACGTCCTAAGGGACCCATCCTTGTTTTTCACAAACAATATCAGAGCGCCCCATAGGGAAATTCATCGTTCAATAAAACCCCTGTCAAGCAAATCTTAGAGTTGAACCTTCAACTCTTTAAACTGAGATGGAGCCATTTAATAAGGAGTAATTGAAATGGGGTTCATATCAAATAACAAATCTATGCCGAAATCTATTTCTTGTTCATGAGGAATTTCGGGAAAGTCATCGGGAAAGACTTATAGAAAATCATTCACAACGAGGATTGACTGTAAAGGACGGGATTTGGACTCAAGGTCATTAACCATCACTATATGGTAGAGATATCCTTTAGAAATCATCTTACAAGTTTTTATACACAAAATGAGTCGTCCTCTAAGGATTGAGTTTCCCCCCTTGCATTCTAAAATGGGTTCATTAGGAAATTGGAACTTAACTAACATTGTTATACAATCAATAGAATCAAAACAAGAATGCAACCAATCCATCCCAATATGACATCAAAGTCCAAAGTATAAAGTTCTACCAAATCAACCAATGTAATTCTATTGGGGAATGATATAGGACAGTTCCTAAAGACACTTCTAGCCACAAGGGAGTCACCCACCGGGGTAGTAACAGTAAAAGGTTCAATCAACGCATCGGGTAACACATTAAACTTCACGACCACTAAGAGAGTTATAAATGATACGATGGCACCAGGATCTAGTAAATCATAGACATTAATGGACAAAACTTGTAACATATTGGAGACAACATCGGTAGAATCCTCTTGATCACCCATAGAGTGGAGAGAATGGAAGAAGTTTTTATTAGGAACATCGGAACTATGATCGCTTGTTTGTGCTAGATTACACTCCCTTCCTCTACCCTTAAGAACGGAAAAATCCCTCACCTTATGGCCACTCTTTCTACATCCAAAGCAATTATTAGTCCCAACTAGACATTCAACCATGTGCTTCTTACCATATTTTGTACAAGTAGGTTTCTCACTTGGTGAATTTACACTTCTTTTTAGGGACCTTGGGTTAGACACCCTATCCTTACTAGCCTTGGGGAAATTGAAAGGAAATTGATTGGAGACCCCCTTCTTGAACCTAGTCTTGTCTTGAATATCCAACTTACCTTTGAAGTACCTCCTTCATAGGGCCTTCCTCTCTTGAAATCCCTATTCTTCCTCTTAAGCTTACTTTCCTCAACTTTGTTTCCACCATGAAGCACCCCCAAGATGTTACAAGCATCATCGTCCTCGGAGTGGACTAATACCAGCCTCTTGGCATTCATCATTACATTTTATAGGACAAAAGTACAGAAACATTAAAACTATTTATGTACTAAGGTTTACATAGACCTCTTACATACTACATATGGATTTACTTAGACTCTTCACATATGAAGATTAAGAGGCTTCTCGTTTAGTAAACATAACCAACATATAAGGATTTAGTCTAATAATACTGTATACCATTAAACCATCTAAGGAAGTACTATATTTAGGTGTAGCCCTTACACAAGTACATATTGCAATGTACGACGTATAACTTATGTCTTCAAGAATGAGGAAGAAATGAATGTCTATAGACATTATCAAAACTACTAGGGTAGATCAAAGGCAACATCCTCGAACATGGAGGACTCACTAAATAATCGGAGGAAGAAGTCCAAGTATTCTTTCAAAGTTGCGTAGAAGCTCTTCAATGGCCGGAACCTACAATGTTAGCGGTAAAAGGGAATAAATATGGGTTAGTACAAACAACATGTGCTAAGTATGATTCCAATGCATAAAACCATCAATGGATGAGAAAAGGCATAATTTAGTCAAAATCATGCTTTATGTTCAGTAACTCAACATGCACATGTATGGAATATTATATTGCAACCCTTCATGATATTAACCCAACACATAAGAAACATAAAACAATACTTGTGCAATGCAAAAATTAGAACCCCATAACCCTATCCAAAGCTAAGCATCACATTAAATCACTTACAATATGCATAAAGCATAATCTCATACTTCATCATAACATGCTTGATTCATAAGTATATAAAGCTTTACATAAAAATGTGTAACCAACTTGATAATATAACTCACCACTAGAACCATCCCTTAGGATCCATCATGTGCAAGGAGTAAGAGAAGTCCCATACCCTCCCTCACCCTATGTAATAACCTTTAAGACAAGTCCTAATAATAGTTCACATACATGACTTATTCATTTACAATCTTACATTAGGGAAATAAGTTCAATAATAGACATGAGACCATGTGAGCTATATGGAATCCGATGTTCTCCTCCCACAACGAAAAGAGAGGGTTAACACTTGGCTAAGGTGTCATTATTCTTACATAGTTATCTAGGTGGATCCACTAATCTATATTACTATGTGGGCATATAGTTAAGGATCAAGAAGATTGTTAATAAAAACCATGACTTGCTAGACGTGAAGGTTCCATCTAATGAGAGAACACATATCTTGGGAATCTGAACTTACTAAACGTGAAAAAACCCATGTGGGAGGACAGACTTTCTAAACATGATACGTCCATCTCATTTACATGCCTTTTTGGTGCTAAGCACTTATTCCCTTTGGAAGTCATCATACTCATCATACAAGAGCAAATTAGTCGGTTGTGGACCCATATGTGAACATCTCATCATAATATCTCATAGGTATTCGTAAGTGAACTATCCTTTAACTTTAGAAACCACATACAAGTGAGTTAACCTTCCACTCAATAATATATTATAATCATGAGAAACTACTTTTAATAATTTAATAATTATATCATAACATACTTTCATACTTCATAACCAATTCCATAGTCTAGGGTTTAGGATGAGGAATACTTTAAATCAACATCACAACCATACATTAGATATAGAAGCATTACCATCTAAGTAACTCATACTGCATAATTAAAGTCAAGAAGAATCAATGTTCATAGTTTCTTTCCCTTTCATTTCCTCCATACATCAAAAACCAAAGAATACATAACCGATGCATAATCAAGTTAAAATCAAGAAGCGATTACTTAGTTAACATCAATATAATCAATCAACATATTCATCATGTCCACAAATCACCATATCAATTCAAGGTTTTCAGGAGATTAGGAAAAGACATGGATCCATAGAATATTCAATGAATTACAAGAATTAACCATGAATATACACTTAAAAAACATTTAATTGACCATAATTAATCACAATTGATTCCTAATTTCATTTTCCAAAGAAGACCCATGTGTACAGAAAAACCCTAGTTTGGGGAAGTTCGAACCTCTTGTGGAAAGGAATACCAAGAGTGAAAGAAACCATACCTTAATCAATAATTTAGCCTCCAATTTGAGTATAAAACATGGGAATTTGGTTTTCTTCTTCTAGCTTCAAAGCTTCTCCAATGGAGGTTGCATAGAGAGAGAAAGTAGAGAGAATAGAGAGCTTTTGGGTTTTGATTTGGGGATTTAATTTAAGTGGTAAATTGTGGTGAAAATATGATTTAAAATAAATATATAAACCTCCCCTAAAATACCCAAAAGACCCCTTACTTAAGATGACCTTTTGGTGAGGTCAAACTTGAATTCTTGTTTTCAGATTTCGTCAGGAAAAAAGTTCGTGTCGAGGAGCTTTTCCTGCAAGATTTTCTAAATTTATTTTTGAACCATAATATCCGCTACATGTCCACGACACGTACATGTTTTTTTCCATGGGTTCACCAACTCCGCGAAGCGGACTTGTTCCCACCTAGTGCAATTGGCTGCTGCTTTTTGACAGCTTGTTGGTTAAAGTTGGGCTCCCTTCAAGGACCCCTAGTTGATCCTTGGGGGGTCATACAGGTACATTATTATCCTATAAACATTTATTTACCTATTTTAAGTTATTTTAAAAGTTTTGACTTTATAGAACACACCCAAACCTTCATGAAATCTAAAGACGTTTTACTAGTTCAATTACACTAGTTGCGGACGTCTTGGACGTTTCTTGACGTTTTGACCCTAACACTTCCTAACTAGTTTTAATACATTATGTTAGGCTTAGAAACTTTTTTAAGGCTTGGTCCATCATTTGAGGCTCTATACAAAGTCATGAACTTTCAGAGTGCTACATTGTCCCGTCCTTGGGAACATTCGTCCCTAAATGACACTAAGAAATCTTTTTATAGGGAGAATATGACTCAATACTAGCATCCCAACCAACAACACATAATCATAATGATTCACAAATCGCAGGAGTAATACTCAACTCCATTCAACACATAAAGATGGTCTTTACTCGTAGCAACTCAAGTAACAATTTACCACATATAAGAGCTCAACATCACAACATGAGGAACTACCTTCTCAATATTAACATGATCTCCACATGATCATCAAGAGTCACTATGCGAACCTTCTTAAAACACATTAACATGTTCAATACTATTTCATGAAGGCAACAATACACATATAAGTGAAAGTTTAGCAAAAGAGATTTTTCACATGATTACTCATTTTAGCATGAACCTTCACCATAAATAAGCACATTTTATAAAAACAAGCAAAATCCAAATATATTCTTTATTTTTAAGATGATTATTACTAACCTCAACTTTGGATAGAATTTTGAGGAAAGAGATGAGGATAACGGGACTTCATGTCGGCTTCAGCTTCACATATTGCTCCCTCAACTTGGTGAGTTTTTCATAGAACTTTTATGGAGGCCACCTCTTTGTTCCTCAACTTCTTGACTTGGCGATCCAGAATTTCCACAGGAACCTCTTCATAGAAAAGGTTCTCATCCACACCTAACCTTTTGATAGGGAAAATAGATACAGGGTCACTAATTCATTATTTTAGCATGGAGACGTGAAATACAAGATGAACCGAAGCTAGTTCACTAGGTAGTTTCATGTCATATGCAACATCTCCGACCCGTTGTAATATTTCATAGGGACCCAAATATAGTGACTTAGCTTCCCCTTCTTGCCAAATCTAATCACCCCTATCATATGTGAATTTTTCAAGTACACCTTATCTTCTTCAAATTATCGATCTCATCTTCTATTGTCGGCGCAGGACTTTTGTCAATAATAGGTTGTTTTGAACTAATCCCTTATCACCTGAACCTTCTCTAAGGTCCATAAATTATATCGTGACCAAGTAGTGAAGACTCACCAACCTCGAACCACCAAACCTGAGACCTACATTGCCTACCATTGATTTCTTCAAATGGTCTCAAATGTTAGCTATTAATATAGGAAATCAATCTACTGTAAGTGACCGTCCCAATTACCCTTGAAATCTATTACAAAAGCTCTTAAAATACATTCTACGGTTTGAATGGTACACTCCACTTGACCATCTGTTTGAGGATGAAAGGCGGTTCTAAGCTTTACTTGAGTACCCAACTTTCTTTTGAAAAAGATCTCCAAAAATGAGAAGTGAATCGGGAACCTCTATCAGAAATGATTGACAAAGGGATCCCATGTAATCTCACTATCTCATTAATGTATATTATTGTATAATCCTTCACCTAATAAGTAGACTTGATGGGTATAGAGTATATTTTTTCAATCTATCTATAATAATGTAAATTGAGTCATTTTGCCTCCTGGTTCGAGGCAATTCACCAACAAAAGTCCATCTTAATTTTTCCCACTTTCAATTAGGGACGGTGATAACTTGAGTCAAACCACACAACATTTGGTGCTCGACCTTAAATTGTTGGGAATTTGGACACTTACCACAAACTCTACCATGTCCTTTTTCAAACCGTCCCACCAATAGAACTCTTGAAGATCATGGTACATTTTGGTGGCATCTGGATGTATAGAATACCAGGAACGATAATCTTCTTCTAAAATTCGATTCCTCAAATAATCCACATCTGGTACACACAATATTCATTGATACGTAAGTACAACATCTCCCCTTGGGTGAATGACTCATTAAACTTGACAAGAACTGATTCCTTCAACTCCATATATAAAAAATCAAAATATTGCTTAGACTTAACCTCAACCAGAAAAAATGATTCTGAGTTATGGTAATCCACATAACCACCGTTTGGAGAATCGTTCAACCGAACCAACCTATTAACATATTTCGCTAGGCCTTTATTACCCTCTTCCACATAAGACACACTTCCCATTGTCATATGACCTAAAGCATCCGCAACCTCATTGGCCTTGCCGGGTGGTAAAGAACACTTATGTTGTAATCCTTCAAGAGTTCCAACTATGTTCTTTGTTGTAGATTCAAATCCTTTTGATTGAACACAATTGAAGTGTTCTATGGTCAATAAATACATCCACATGAGCACCATACAAGTAATGTCTACAAATTTTCAAAGAAAACACTACGACCACTAATTCAAGATCATGAGTTGCATAATTCTTCTCATTCAGCTTGAGTTGTCTAGATACATAGGTTACTACCTTCCCATGTTGCAGAAGAATGCAACCTTAATTCACTAGGGACACGTCAAAATATACCACAAAACCCATGGTACACTCCGGTAAAGTCAGCAATGGAGCGAAGGTAAATTTATCTTTCAATATTTAAAAGCTTCTTTAACATGCCTCCGACCATTAAAGTTTAACAATCTTTTGAGACAAGGTAGTTAAAGGAGAATGAATGTACGCAAACCCATCCACAAACCTCGTATTATACACGGCTCAACCCAAGAAACTTTTAATGTCGGTTTGAGTCAAAGTTCTACGCCAATTTTTAACCGCATTCGTCTTTTTTGGATTAACTTTTATACCCTCCCTTGAGATGATATGGCCAAGAATTACAACCGATCTTAACCAAAACTCACCCTTTCTATAGTTGGGAAATAGTTGGTGTTCGATAAGAACTTACAACACTACCCCCAAATGATCCATATGTTCATCTTGAATCTTGTAGTGCACCAAAATATAATCAAACAAAGACAATAAAAAAGGAGTCAAAGTAATCTCGGAACACCCTATTCATTAGGTCCACGAAATTTGCTGGGGAATTTGTTAGACCAAAGGACATGACTAGGAACTCATAATTATAATACCTAGATAGGAAAGCTATTTTTGGTATGTCCTCTCCTATCACCCTAAGCTAGTGATAACTCAACCTCAAGTTAATCTTAGAAAAGTATCTTGCCCCTTGCAATTAATCAAGAAAATCATAGATCTTAGGGAGAGGATATTTTTTCTTTATGGAAACGTTATTTAGTTTTTGATAGTCAATGCACATCTGTAAGGGACCCATCCTTTTTCTTTAAAATCAACACCGGAGCACCCTTAGGAGAAATACTAGGTCTTATGAAACCCTTGATATGGTTGTGCTAGTATTAGGGTTCACTTGGACCCTAGGATCCCTAGTAACTTGAGTAGCCAACACTTAGGTCAAGATGTGAACGACCGGGTTTATCTCAATATTAGACATAGCTCATTCTTCCATAGGAACTTCAGGGTTTTGAGGAGTCAGAGTGGGAATCACCTCATTCAAATTCTCCTCTTCGACCCTTCGAGCGTTCTTCATTATAATATTCATTTCCTTTAAGAACAATAATGATATTAGACGATAAGGACATGTAGATTTAAGATTGTAGAGCTACAACCTGAAGATACCAACAACGTGACACTTTCCTAGGTATCACATAGCCTCTTATTCATAATTATGATGCACTTCACAATCATGAACAAGACTCTACTTGACGTGGTTTAGTGAGACATCAATCCTAATATTATTAAACCTCATGCTCTGGTACCAAGTTTGTCACGACTAGGGAGCACCCCATAGATGTAATAAACATCTTCGTCCTCGAAGAGGACTAAGACTAGCCTTTTAGCATTCATCATTACATTTCATAGGTCAAAAAGTGGGGAATGATTAAAAATGTTTATATATTGTGGTTTACATTTACCTGCTGCATACTACATATGGAGTTTACTTAGACTTCTCACGCATGAAGCTTACATAGGCTTCTCGTTTAGTCAACATAACCAACATATAAGGATTTAGTCAAATAATACCATCTCACATCAAACCATCTAAATTAAGTACAAAATTTAGTCATAGACCTTACACAAGTAGATACTGCCACATAGAGCTTATAACATATGTCTTTAAGAATTAGAAGGAAATGAATGTCTATAGACAATATCAAAACTACTATGGTAGATCACAGGCATTATCCTTGAACTTGGAGAACTCACCAACTACTTTGAGGAATAAGGCCAAGTATCCTTGCAAAGTGTCGTAAAAGCTCTTCAATTGCTGGAACCTATAATGTTGGAGGAAAAAACTAAAGAAATATGGGTTAGTACAAACCACATGTACTAAGTATAGCTCCTATGCGTAAAATCACCAATGCGTGAGAAAAGACACAATTTAGTAGAAACAATGATTTATGTTCAATAACTCAACATGCACATATATGGAACATTAAAGGTCTACCCAACACATAGGAAACCTAAAACAATACTTGAGCAATGCCAAGAATAGAACCCCATAACCTTATCCAAAGCTAAGCATCACATTAGTCACTTACAACATGCATACAACATAATATCATACTTTATGATAAAATGGTTGATTTATAAATTCATATAACTCTTAACATACATAGCATGTAACCAACTTAATCAATCTACTCACTACTAGAACATCCTTTAATGGGGGCGGTGGCCCACCACCAGTAAAAGGTATATTAGGTTCAGTCATAAGAGTTGTTTTCGCAAATTACTAATTTAAATTATTTAGTGTAGGAATGGTTATAATTAGTTATTTTATGTTTATTAAAGTATTAACTAACTATTAATCAAGTCTTTTAATCTTAATACTTAATATATAATATAACTATTAAATATGTCTTTTAACACTTACTACTCACAACACAAAACATAAGAACTATATCTCTCAAGAAAGTTCTTTCTAGGTTTCCATTCAAGAAGAAGGCCAAAAATAAACTAGGGCTCCCAGGAACAAGGGGTTCTTCATTAATTCTTCAATTAATTGACTTAAGGTATTGAAGTCCTTCATTGTTCGGAAGCTTTCCCAAGAATCCATTCAAATTATGATGTCAAACTATCCCAACTTCTAGGTTTTCATTCGATAATGTTACCCACCTTTTAAAAATGTTTCAACTATTCAATTATTATTGGCTATGTTTAGATATGATTAATTTTGGTGGATCTATGTTGTATTGAATGTTTTTGAAGATAATCCCTATATGGCCCATGTTTTCCCCGTCTTTCTCAATTATAAACCATTGTATATATTTAATGATGAAGTGAGTTTGATGATCTAGTATATTTACATTGATTATGTTATTGTATCATTGCAATTATTATATCCAATTCTCTAATTTTAAGGGGTAGGGTTTGATATTGATGTATATCCTTGAAAGCCTTATACGAAAGAATTCTATTTTGAAGACTTTTATGGATGACTTTTTAATCAACTTTAAAGTGTGGAAGTGTTTACCTAGATGTTACTAAGTACGATATAATATGAGTACATATGATGTTTTATGATTATGATAGTGTTATTATGTGGAATGCATGTCTACTCTCATGAGCACTTTAGAATTTTTATGTCAAATTCGTTCTACGAATTTGGTGATTCCAAGGTTTAAAGGTTATTCTCACCTAATAAATCTATGAGCTTATACGATATAGGTTTGTTTGAATGCTTAAGTGTATTCTTTCATGAACATGAACTTAAGTAAAGAGTTAAATTTAATTTAAAAAGAGAATAATGCTTAGCAACGAGTGAACATGAATATTAGATGAAGATTTTGACGTTGAGAAAGTATGGCTTCTTATATGGGTTCCTTCTACTTTAAGAAAATATGGATTTATATATATATATATATATATATATATATATATATATATACACGTCTACCAAGTCCTTGTTTCTAGAAGCGGTTTCCTTGTTCCATAACTATGTGCCCACATAGGTGTTTAGCTAGTGGGTCCACCTTTACGCTAATTAAGTTAGTTTCACTTTAGTCAAGCGAAACACCTCTTTTCACTGTCAAGTCTAGAAAAACATATTCCATGTATCTCACATGGTCTATGACGGATATTAAAATCTCCCTATGTGTTTACAATATGAATTTTGTTATGAAAATGAGTTTAAAATTTGAATATAAACTTAAATTGTGACTTCCTAAGGGGTACTGCTTTCTATGAATGGATGTATGAGACTCCATTAGTTCATTGCTCAGGTAGAATTTACGAGAGGTCATGGTGAGGTTCTTTATAATTACTAAAACTTATGAATTGTGAATGTATGATATGTAAGGGTGTTAAGGATGATTTAACTTAATATGAATTTTGTATAACTATATGATCTATAGTTGTGACTTTTTGATGAGTTCTTTCGGTGTGAGTGGGGGTATGGGATTTCACTTGCACAAATGACTAGTAAAGTTGGTTGTAGGGTAGTTTCCATAAGATGTTAAATTATGTGAACTCTTATAATACAGATATGAACTTTGACTATACAAGCTAGTATCATGAGTGTGAATGTGACATTACATTATCGTTTTGATTGACTATGTATTTTCTAAATGTGCATTATGAGTATTTAACTAGAAAACGCATGATTTAAACTAAATGTCCCTTTAAGCGTAATTTAATAATTTCATGCTTGGTTTCCATATTTAGTACATTAATTGTGCTAACCCATATTTATTTCATTTTATTACCTAGTGTAATTCCGAAAGTAATTGTCCTAATAAGGGTTGAAGCATCGAATAGACTCCTACAAGAATTTCGATTTTTCCTCAAGATTCTAGGACAAGCATTAAATGCCATATTATGTATTTCCATTTTAATAGACTTTTAGGACTTTGTATGTACTTTCTACTATGAAACTATTGTGTTGTAAAGCGTTGTAGTCCCGATTTTAGATTTTTATTATACTTAGATGGTGTGTGAGACCCTATCTAGATATCCTATTTACTTTAATAAAAGATTTCAACTTGATTGAATAAAATTTTAAATTTCCGCATTGTTCTATGTCTTATGCAATGATGAATATGCTAAGGGATTGTATGAGACCCCTTGTAGGTCAAGTAGTCGTGTCACGTCTAGGGGTAGCCTTTGATTGGGACATGTTTTTTGCATTAGTGTCCATGCTTCGTTGATAAATCCCAATAACATAAAATATGGGATTTTACATAATGTATTGGCACCGAAGATACATTTGAGGAAACTAACTCTATTAAAATAATGCCTTAAATTGAGTCCAAATTGTGAACTTATCAGTCAACCTACGGTTTGTATGTTCACTACGTTGGTGGCACCTGCAACTTTTTAAAATCTCTATTTTGTCCCTTATCGGATCACGACCGTTACACAAAATTTCATGAATTAATAATATGATACACATCTACTCTCTCATGTAAACTAGTATGAAGATAATATTAGTATCACTATAAAAATTTTAAAAGAATCAATAAAAGAATTTAGAGCGAAAAGGTAATAATCACGAATAATTTAAGAAATGTGATATATGAATATGCATGTAATGGGGTTATCTTACTAACCATTAGAGTATATAATAAGTTCATTGGAATGAACATACTATGAATCATGAGAACATATATATCATTATTTCTGAGGCCCCAAAGTACAAACTCATGACGTGGCATATAAGATCATCAGAGGCTCTACTCAAGCAACTTGATATACATACAACACAACATAATATAATATATGATAAGTAAAATTTGGCAGTCTAATATCAGGTTTCAATCTCATTAGAAAACACATATATTGAGAATCCAAACTTACTAAACATGAAGAAACCCATATAGGGGGCCGGACTTGATAAACGTGAGACCTTCATATCATATACATGGACTTTCGGTGCTAATCATTTATTCCCCTTAGTAGTCATCATACTCATCATACGATAAAGCCTTAGTCTCTTCTAGACCCATATATGAAAATCTCATTATAATAGCTCATAGATATTCGTAAGTGAGAACTATGCTTTAACTTTATAAACCACAAACGAGTGAGTAACCTTCCACTCAACACTTTATTATAATCATGATAAACTACTTTCAATCATTTAAAAATTATACCATAACAAACTTGATGTAACACTCCGTATTCATAATAGAAATCTACAGGTGCAATCAACGGTTACCATCGATAGAGCGTAGTCTTATCTACGGCCATTAGTGTACATCTGTCATTTTGCAGTGAAGCTCCCCCAAAAATTAACACAGAAAATAGACTAAGTGTCGATCCAGGGACAGACTTGTGGTCTGTAAGTCAGATTACGATCCATGGTCTAAGTCGGTGGATTGAGATTTAAGTTATCGACATGAACTAGGATTACCAGCACAGACGTCGTTTGATCTACGATTCGTAGGTATGAATGTAGGTGGGATTTGCAGTTAGATAGGGGGAATTTGCTCGCAAGATCAACTTAAAATGGTCATAACATTTAGCACAAGATGGGTTAGGTGCTCCATGACCTATAATATAATAGATAATTGAATTATATTTCCATATATTCCAAGTATGCTAAAACCCAACCTCTGAGTAAAAAGTTATGCACATTTTAGTGAAGGTTCATCCAGCATACTAAACCTACAGACCCAAACAACGGACCACCGATTGAACGATGGCATGTTAGTCCAAACCGTAAATTGCTCGGACAATTATTATATTAGGGATCTTTTTGGTCTTTCTTAGTTTGTTTAAACCCTAAGATACGTCTTTTAAACCCCAAATCATGAGAATTGAGTCAGTTTAAGCCTAGAAATATAACTAAAACTTACCTAATTCGAAATCATTAATCAAAACATAGATAATTAAAAACAAGAGAAGAGAAAAATGTCAAGAACACTAGTTCAAAAATGCAACAAGGTTCCATCAGTTTCAGCCCCAAAATCTAAAGATTTATCTATGAATTTCATCACCAAGTATGTGAGATTTCACTAGTGGGTTCCTTTAACCCATTGGTACCTAGTTTTGAGTCAGATTCTTAATTCCATTATCATTATTAGACCTAGGTTTTCTAGAATTTCAGTAGATTATCATGAATCAGTTAGTCATATGTTCCAAATCATATTACCATGTTATTACTTAGATTATTTCATGAACTTCAAAAGCCTAGCTATGTATTTATTTAGTTCTTGAAATGCACATACTAGGTTAGATATTTCAGTTATACATGCCTCAGTTGTTAATTAATCCTTATCAGATTAACTGTTGCATTATATGTTTGCATGCTTAATTTTGAGCTATAAATTATTTATAGAAATTCAGTCGTAAAATGTTAATCACTTAATTCATTGGGAGAAGCATAATACCGAGTTGGACTAGGGTTTAGCGTACCCAAATAGTCCAAGAACTACTAGCCAAGTAGGTTGTAAGTTCGCTTTGTTGGAATCATTTAGTGATCATGCCAGCATGCCTTTGTACCTCTATCAAGGTATATTGGGTTATTATTCAATATAAGTCAACTTATATATCAATTGAATATAATTCTTACATCATTCAATAGCCCATAAAAAACTACACTAGAATTCATAAGCATTAATACAAAATAAAATGATCTATAAAGTAGTCAAAAACAAGGGTTCATCAATTACATTTGTTTATAGGCTAATTGTGTTGAAATGATATAATTAACAACAATTCAATCAAGATATAATTCTTCAAAACCTTTAATGCAAGAACCCATGGATAAATAAAAAAATGGGACAAGTTCATCTTTTAAAAACTTTATAAATCTCATTGAGTTTTGGGATCCTTGATGAATAGAGTTTCAAGGATCAAAAACCACACCTAAATGATGTCAATCCACAAAAATTAATGGAGAGTCACTACTCAAACCTCTAATCCAAGCTCTTCCTTGAGTTTTGACTTCAATGGAGTTCAAGAAAATTTGTAAGAGAATTTGGGTTTTGATTTTGAAGAATGAATTCATTTAGGTATTTAAGACATAAATATTATATAAATGCCCCAAATACCCTTAATTAACTGCCCAAAGTATTATCTGAAAGTGGGGTGAATTTACCAATTCACCATTAGACATTAAAAATGCCGCGCAGAAGAATTTTACAAACAACTGCTAAATGACGACCCATTACTCAACCAACGGACCGTACTTGGAGGCTTAATCTCCCACGAATAGGTATTGACCCACTACCTCAATCGACAAGCCATCGACCAGACTACTGGCCGATGATTCCCTAAATCGATATGGCTTGTCTAAGACAGCCTTTAACTCAAGGCAAGGGTCCTTCCTCAAGGTCTCTTTGATAATACTTGGGGACTTTCACCGACACATTTCCAACCAAACTATGATTATATAAGAGTTTATGACCTCTCACATAAATTTCATCAAAGACTAACACATAAAACTTGATGAAACATGCTTAGACGCACAAGGTCATTTCAAGGCAAACTTTTCGAACGTCATGGACGTTCTTGGACGTCTGGCCTCCAAACATCACGAAACTTGACACACTAATTATTAACTATAAAAACTCATGTTAGGACCTCATAATCTCATTAGTCACAATTAAAAACATCAAAACACATATGAAGCACATAAGTGACTTACTTGTGGAACCTCTTAGTCGTCCCTTGACGTTTGACTTTCGATTCACGTACTACATTAGACACTGACTCAATACAAACTTATAAAGAATTTTAGGACAGTATACCTTCATTACAATCATTTTAGGATCTAGTTCGCCTAAATCATTTTCGGGATCTGAGAATCTCCTTCACTTGGACAACATTCGTCCTCGAATTAATCTTTCCACTCTCCAAACACTTCCAAGTGTAACGATTCAGTTAAAAACTCTCAAATATACGACATTACACATTATAAAACACTCAATCAAGGGAAAACATCAATTTCACATAATCAAGAGAAACACAACACAACAAGAAGGTAGAAACAAGTCTACAACTTATTATTCCATAAACCTCACATTCTTAGTTCCAAATAACAAAAACTTCTTTTATATCTAATATAATGCTTATATACATCTGTTTTAATAACATTAAAACAATTTTAAACCAAAGAACTAATTAGTCACTTTTTTAAAAAAAACTTACAGCAAAACTGGCAGCCTTTATGGTGAACATGCTTCAAATTGTAAAAAATGCAACCTTTAGGCATTGATGATAAAAACATGTTAATACGAAATATAAAATCATATAACCTCATAGAATGCACATTGCAAAGAATAAATGAAATTGAATTCCAACAAGACTCCTAAACACCATGCACATGCAACATGCTTCTATGGTTATCTGGCCCATCTACTAACCATACTCCCCCACATAGAAGGAACTCATCACACTAAAGAAATATAAGAACTTACCATCATCATCATCACCCTCATCCGGCTTGGATCCTCTAGTACGGAGTGGATAGAACCTATGCATCTTTGGAGCCTCATCTTTTGGAACATTAGGAGAAACTTGCTTACCATCTCTAGTAGGACAATCCCTCACTTTGTGTCAATCATTACCACATACGAAGAAACTCCCTTTAACACTACGGAAATTCCATTATTTAGACTAGAGATTAACCTATTTAAGAATGTTTAAAATTATTTATCCAGACCTATATTAATGTAATAAACTAGTTTAGAAAATGTTAGAGACAGAACGACAAAGAAACACCTTGACGTCTGGAAACTAGCTAAATTGAACTAGTTAACGTCCCTATGTTTGGTGAAAGTTTAGAGGTGTCAAATAAAAACCAAAACATGTAAAGAGACATTTGATAGGTATAATGTATTACAAAGGGTCAAAAAATCCGGTAACGACACCCCAAGAAAAACTCAAAGGGTCCTTGGGGAGGACCCCAATATGGGTAGGCAGGCTGCAAGAACAGCCTGTGCAAAAATGATTGGGGCGTTTAAGTGTGTGATGCACACCCTATACGCAGGGTTATGCAACAATATCTGAGAGGCATCATTTCTACGCGAGGGTGACACGCACCTCACTTCCTCCACCCAAAATTATAGAAAAATAACTGGAATTGGTCCCGTGACGCGCAGGCACTTCCCGAAATCGTTAAAATCATATTTTTTTTTAATTTAACTTCTTAAAAAGACCCATTTAAATGTAGGGTCTTTTGTTTATTTTAAAGGCCAACTATATATTGATTATAGGTCAGATTTTATACCACTTTATACACGTTAAAATCAGATTTAAGCGAAAATTCTCTCATCTCTCAAGAAACACTCTCTTCTCCAAACCCCATTGAAGAACAAGAAGAACTTGAGGAAGAAGATGAAGGCTTCAAAGTTTCCAATCAAATAAGGTATAGGTTTTTTATTCTTTGTATTCCATTCTCCAAGAGTTGCTCTCAAAGATATGTTTTCAAGAAATTCAAATACTAGGGTTTTTACTGTACAAAGCAGATTCTCTTCCTAACTCTAGATTTATGATTTACGATGAAAATTAAGTGATTTGTATGGTTGATTACACACGAAATTGATGAGTATGTGGTTAGTAATGTTTTAATTTTTGTGATGCATGATCTTTCCCTAATTGATGGTTTCAAATGGGTTGTACTTACTACATGATAACATGTAAATTTTGGGATTTGAACTATGACAAGGATGAGTTAGTTAATGACCCATTTCTCTTATCCTACATTCTATATTGATCTTTTATATGGTTTGGCTGGTTGTTCTTGGTTATGCTATTGAGTATTTTACTATGTTATGGTTATAAATTGTGTAAGTTGAATATAAGAGCTTGAATAAAGATCATGGAAGCTAGAGGTAAGTATTCTAAGGTCGTGATAACTGCATGTTAGTTATGCTATTCCATAAATAATGTTACAATGCTATTGATTTATGTATGATTTTGTTGTGGATATATGTTGGACTATGAACATGTTAATTGTGAGATCATGATAAGAATATGATAGTGCAAGTTATTATATTCTCTTGTATGATTTACACAAGATGATTATTCTATCTTAATCTCACACATGAGGGGTTGAGATGAAAGGAAATGCTCATCTAATCCTAAAGAGATTATGATCATGTTTATACAAAGATTTAATCTCCTATGACCTATGATAAGTTTATGATAAAAGACAACTTAAAGGTTATTCATGAAAGGTACTTAGGTAAGCATCGATGAACTATATATTAGAGGTGTCCCTTCCCTAGTTAGAAGGTAGGTCAAAATAAGTTTCATGAGATTAAGCTTGCCACGTAATATGGAGCTATGGGCCTCTAATACATCTCCTAGTTCTTCAACTATGTTGTCTCCATAGGATACTAGCTAGTGGATCCACCTGGAAAGCTATGTCATGTTTTGTTGTATTTTGTCTTGTAGACCACCGTCTTTCGGTGTGGAGTTTTATTTCACCGGATTCCATGTTCATCTCACATGGTCTATCTCGGTTAAGGAGAATGTTCACTCAGGTGAAATTAAAGATAAGTAAATGGACATTGACTAGGGTGACTTGAAGAGTCTACTTAGTACATGTAGGGGGATGGGGCTCTACCTAGAAATTGCACAAGTTGACTCGAAAGGAAGTCCTAGGAGATGGTTCTTATGTAATATGATAACATGAAAGATATGATGCTTATTACTCATGTTATTACTCTTAAATAATGTTGGTCATTATGATAAATATGTTATTGGGTTATATTGTTATATGAATTGATGACTACTTAGGTTACAAGTTATATGAGACAAAACTTTACTTATGGTATCCTATCTTTTAAATACTATGAAGCATCACATGACCGTTGAACTTGTATCTTGGGATGGGATCATTGGTAAGTTATTTGTATATTATGTTCTATTATCCATTAAATATGAAATGTTAAAATGACTCTATGAATAATATGTGTTTGATTATGACCATGTTGTATGTTGATGAAGTCCTTAACTTGTTTATTTTTATGGTATGTGCATTAAATACATTTCCATGACTTAGAATGTATTATAAAGAAATGATAAATGATCCTTTTTCATGCATGTCATTAAATGTTATGTGCATATACCCATACTTAGTACATGTGGTGTACTAATTCCATTACTTTATATTACTACGAATATAGGGTCCTACCATAGAAGATTAAGAAGTTCAATTGATGCAGCTTGGAATTTTTTCTTGAAGTATTGGTAGGTCCTCATGTTTGGGGATACTATATTTCATATTCCTGCTTATGAAGACATTAGTAGATTTTAAAAATATTGTGTTTCCATTTATGTTCTTTAGATTATTTTGTATTAAGGTCTATATGGCATATTTACTATTTATTGGCTAAGTCTAGATTCGTTCTCTTTAGATGGTTTATATATATGTGATACAAGTTTTAAAAATATCATATTTCATTATGAATGTTAAGTATGAAGTCTAAGTATACTACATAGTATTTAAAAAATTTAATTTTTCTGCAATTTTGACTAATGAAATGTTATGACGAATGCGAAGGGCTTGTCTGAGTCATCTGAGAGATCGCCGCCGCTGGTTGCATCTGTGTTATGCTCTCCGGGTGTGACAAACTTTGTATTAGAGAATGAGTTTAAATATCCTTAGGATCAATGTCTCACTAAACAACATTACCTAGTGTCTTGTTCATGATTGTGAAGCGCGCCACAATTATGGATGAGAGGTTATGCCATTACTATGAAACTTCTCTTTTTCTTGATACTCCCATGTAGTTCCTTAAGAGTTTTGAAACTTTTTGTTGTTTAGAATCTTATCCCTTTTGTTTGGTTTTAGGCGATAAACACAGGAAGGACAATCGCGAGAAGAGTAGGAGGAACAGATTGCTAATGCCGGAGCTACTCCCCAAGGCAATCACGTTCCTCCTCAAGTGAAAGTTGCTGTGAATGATCAAGTTCCGGTGAATCCTCAAGCTATGACCAATGTTGAGGTTAGTGCAATCCTGTTCCAAATAGACCAAGCCTTTACCAACCAATCTTAGGCTATAACGTCACAAGCTAAAAGAGAGGTTGCACCTGCATAGAACCCAAATGGTAGTACTATGGATAGCCGCATAAGTTATTTTACGAGGATGAATCCTCCTATTTTCATTGGATAAAAAGTTGATGAAGAACCCCAAGATTTATTTGATGAGGTCTAAAAGATTTGGTTTGCTACGGGGGTGAGTATTAATGAGAAGGCTGACCTTACAGCCTATCAACTGTAGGACGTGTCTCAGACATGATACAATCAGTTCAAGGATAGTAGGGCTTTAAGAGGTTGTCACATGACTTGGGAGATCTTCAAAAAGGCTTTTCGTGACATATTATGTCAAAGGGAACAAAGGTACGCTAATATAGAGGTGTTCATCAACCTTCGTAAGGGAGGTATGAGTATCAAGGAATACTTATTAAAATTCATTAAGCTATCCATATATGATTCTTCATTGGTTTCTAATGCTAGGGATGAAGTGAGTCGTTCTATAATGGGCGATTCTGAACATCTTAAAGAAGAATGTCATGCAACCATGCTTCATGACAATATGGATATTTCTAGGTTTATGGTTCATGCTCAACAGGTTGTGGAGAGTCGTTTAGGGAAGAAGCATAGGGAAGCAAAGAAGGCAAGGTCTTTTGAAAGTGGTTCCTCAAAAATTAGGCTTTATGTCAAAGAAAAGACTAAGTTCAAGAAGAGGTTTTCAAATCAAGTCCCATCAAATTTTTCCAAGAATCACAATGATGGAGGTTCTAATCCGAAACCTCAAAAAGGAAGGAATGTTGATCCACCAAGAGAAAGATCAACTTGTAGTAGGTGTGGTAAGAAACATATGGGTGACTGCTTTGTTGGAACTAATAGTTGCTATGATTGTGGAAAAGGTGGTCATATGGTTAAAGATTGTCCTAAGGTGAGATGTCAAGGAAAAGGGAATAGTCACGCTCAACCAAGCGGTCCTAGTTCTGAATCTCCAAAAAGAAACTGTTTCTATTCACTCAAGGCTATGGGTGAATAATAAAGCTCCCCTGACATTGTGACGGGTACGTCACAAGTTTTCCCTGTTAATCTTTATGCTTTGCTTGACCCAGGTGCTACCCTTTATTTTGTTGCACCTTGGGTAGCTAGGAAGTTTGATGTACTCCGATGTTTTGATTGAAACCTTTTCGGTTTGTACCCCAATAAGTGACTCTGTGGTTGCAAAAAGAGTCCATAGGAAATGTCCTGTGATGCTTCACAATATAGTTACTCTTGTTGATTTAGTAGAACAGGGCATGTTAGATTTTGATATCATCTTGAGTATGGATTAACTTCATAATTGTTTTGCTTCAGAAGATTGTAGAACAAGGGTAGTTAAGTTTCAATTCCAAAAAGAACTCATTTTAGAGTGCAATAGGGGATATTCTATGCCAAGGGGTCAAATCATTTCTTGTTTGAAGGATTGTAAGATGATACCCAAGGTTATCCATATCATGTGGTGCCGGTTAAAGACCTAAAATATGAAACTCCTTCTATTGAGTTAGTCCTTATAGTGAGGGAATTCCCATAAGTTTTTCCTAATGACCTTCCAGTAGTTCCTCCCGAACAGGAAATTGACTTTTGCATTGATATATTACCGGATACAAATCCCATTTCATTTCCTCCATATATGATGGATCCGGCTGTATTTAAAAGTTGATCTCCAACTCAAAGATTTACTAAACAAGGATTTCGTTTGACCTAGTATTTATCCATGGGATTTTCCTGTCACATAAAAAGACCACAACCTATAACATATGGCACTCGTGGAGTTAAACGCGTACTTGACCTCTTGGAGGTCTTATGCAAGCCCTTTCATATCGTTCATCGCATGTACATAGTAAAAAGTATTGCGAAATTAAAATTTTTTACACACAGTTTCGTAGTCTTTTTAATTTCTTTCATATAAAACTCATAGGAAATACTAAGTCTCATTTGATCAAATCTTAGACGCAAGAGTACTTGGGACATGTCCCACACAAAAAGTCTATTACAATAATTAAATAAGAGATATAAAATACATATATGCTCTCGCGTCAAATGACGGAATACTTAAACTTCACTTGAATGATGACACGATCCAAGTCTTCCTTCCCAATACTCATCACCTACCAACCACTATAGAGATAGATAAAAGTATAGAATTTGTATAACCACATGTACTAAGCATGTCCTAATGCATAAAAATCATGAAAACAAACATTTATTGGAAATGTGCATCTTTTTATTTAAATATTATAAAATAATCATAATTAAAACATTAAATACCTTAGAAATACATAAGAAATAACTTAATCAATTTATCACATTTTTAGTAGCAACATTACAATGAACTACGTCAGTGTAAATTCATATAGGACACTTGTTAGTATATAATCTTCTAACTAAAAGATATCCTATGACTCACTTAAGAAAAAAAATATATATCGCTAATACACCCTCTATAAAAATGCCTAAATTATCCTCAAGACTACTTATAATGAGACATACACATTTACAATACACCAAAACACATAACCTGTATAATATGACATTCTCCTTACCAAGGCTATCAAATCACTTACATAAGTACTTCTAGAAGAGAACACACACACACACTATCTTCATGGTTACCTAAATAGTCCTTAAGACTTCCTATGTTTAGATCATGCCCAAAGTATCAACCAACTTCCCTAACTAGAATCATTCTCAAGAGTTCCCTAGATAAGACATGAAGCGATCATCCCTTATGCTCTTTCACACTCTAACTAACAAATACTAAAGTCACTATAGATTAGGTACTCATTCATTTACATGCTTTTTCACATTAGCCATTATTTCATTAGTTCATTATGAGACATTGATCACATAGAGGACATTCAGGTAATGGTCTTGGAGAAGACCTAGGGAGTCTTACTAACATCTTCGAAGCCTATTTTGCAATGTCTAGATAGCATCCCACACCACCACATATACTTCATAGAACTTCTCTAATGTTAATCTGTATATCATATGATGAGAATATGTAATAATAGAGATAGACCATGATAGGAAAGCAAGGAATTAAGAGTCGTAACCTACTCCGATGGAGGATGTTCTACTTGCTAATGGTAGAACTTCGACACATCCTATGTAGGAACATGGTAAGGAATTTGAAGGGATTTTATGTACTCTAGTCTCATTTTCAAGTATAGATACATTGTACTCTAGTCTCCATCAAGTACAACTACTTCCCATAACATATTTACTCGGTTCTAGACTTCTTCTCATAGAGTAAATTACATAAAGGATTGGATGAAGAGGTTTCATATCTAGTTCATAACCCAATAACATTCACCCTACAAAAGAGGTCTACTAGGGATACCTTACAATGGCGACAAAGATAACTCGTCATGACTTTCCTAAGGATGATATGATCCCATTCCAACAAATCAACCCTTAGTCCACCATTCATTACAAGAAGGTTACCATTATGGCTCTCGACTTCAAGGTTTACAACCTTACCACTAGGTTTAGGGTTCCACATACCTGACCTTCTTAACATCATTTGAGGTCTAACATATAATTCATTCATACATAACAAGGGTTCACTAAGCCTACCTAGTCAAGACATCTCATTTTCACATATCATTCATACATGTATCTAGTAAGTGACATAAGTATACCAAAACAAGACACAACATACTTCACTTTATCACATATAGCATATGATTCTTTGGATAACTTTGGAATGAACTTATAATCGGTATATCATCATATACATTACAATAATAACATCAATATAACCATTATATATTCATATAGTAAAGTAGAAACAATCATGCATCAACTCTAAGACTACATACATGAACACATAGTCATAGTTAACATGATCGCCTAAACATATAAAACTTTCACATTACTAGCATGTAAATATATATATTTATACTTCACATAATAAACTACCCAAATCGTACTATTTCTTAAATTAGTGCCAACAAAGTCATAATCATCATAGTTCGTAAAGTAACGCCAATAAGGCCACATCAACTGCATGTAAAACACATAGCACCACAACTATAAGTTGACCAAATCTATAAAAAAATAATTTAATTCTAATTAATATAAAATAAATATAATTAAGGAAGATTACAACCAAACCATTCTCACTTCTTCAATCCATAGCTTAATCATCCAATTAAATACCATAAGGCCCTCACCAATGGCCATGGACATCAATTCAATACGAAAAATCCTAATACTCAATGAAACTAGGTCAATTAAAAATATATTTATAAATATAATAAAACCTATACATAAACTGAATAAAATTTTTACATCATTTAATAGCCCATAGAAAACTACCCTAGAATTAAGAAGCGTTAAGTCAATATTAAGTAATCCATAAAGTAGTCCAAATCTGGGGTTCATCAATTACATAGGTTCACATATTAATTGAGTTAAAATAATCTAATTGACAACAATATATTCAATATTCAATGTTTCAAAACCTTTAATGAAAGAACTGATAGATAGATCATAACATTGGACATGTTCATCTTTGAAAACTTTAGAAAACGTTTTTGTATTCAGGCTCCTTGATGAATAGAGTTTAATGTATCAAAAACCATACCTCATTAATTTTAATAAAAAAATTATAATAACTATTCAAATCTCCAATCCAAGGTTTTCCTTGAGTTTTGGTTTCAATGGTGTTCTAGAGAATTTCTAAGGGACTTTAGGTTTTTGATTTTGACGAATAAATTCTCCTAAGTGTTAATGGATTATAAATATGTTAAAAATACCCAAAATAATATTTATGAACACCCCAAAGCCTTATTTTGAATTAGGGTTAATATAGCAACTCATCCCTATAAATTACAGTGAACTATGCGCAGGAGACAGCCTCACCGATGGATGATCACCAACTGACCGTCTCCTAGACATTAGACCATTTTATTGGTCCATGGTTTCTGAATGAGGCTTATTCTTGGTGTACATTCATGAAATTATGAAGTACTGACCCACGACATCCATCGATGGGGCGTCGACTCGCACATAATCCATTTACTGCTTCCGTCGTTTCGGGATGTCTTGGGTTGTCTTGGCTCAAGGTAAGGGTCCCTAATCAAGGACCCTTGGTTGGTCCTTAAGGAATTTAACACAAAAATTTACAATCCTAATAGGTGTGTATACGAGATTAGAATATCTCACATAAATTTTATCAAAAACAAACACCTTAAACTTTACGAAAAATACCAAGACACACAAGGTTATTTCAAGGCAAACCTTTCAAACGTCATGGACGTTTGACCTCCAAATTACACAAAAATTGAAACATTGACTATATATACGATATTAAATTAATTAAGGTTCTGATAATCTCATGAAACAAAAATAAACACACGTAAACATATATGAGGCACATAGGTGACTTAATAGTCTAACATCTTAGTCGCCCCTTGACATTTGACTTCTAATTCACCTAATATATTAGAAACATCCTAAATTCAAAATTATTTACAAATTTAGGAAATTAGATAATCATAAAACTATTTTAGGATCTAGTTCACCTAAGTCAATTTTGGGATGTTACATCTTCGGTTTTGTTTATTAAGAAGAATGATGGGCCATTAAGAATGTGCATTGATTATCGCCAACTCAATAAGGTCACCATAAATAACATGTATCCTCTCCCTAGGATTGATGATCTATTTCATCAATTTCAAGGGTTGTATTAGATTTTCCAAGAATGACTTAAGATCGAGATATCACTTGCTTAGGGTGAGAGGTGAAGATATTCCCAAAAAAGCTTTATGAACTAGATATAGTAACTATGAATTTCAATTTATGTTTTTGGGTAATCAAATGCCCCGAGAACATTTATGGACCCAATAAATAGAGTTTTATGAGATTACATCGACTCTTTTGGGATTGTGTTCATTGATGATATTTTAATATACTCAAAGAGTTAAGTTGAGCATGAGAATTCCTTGAGGTTGGCCTTTCAGGTCCTCAAGATATATAATCTTTATGTCAAATTTAGCAAAAATTATTTTTGCTTGAGGTCAGTTGCTTTTCTTGGCCATTTATCTATTGTGAGGGTGTAGATGTTGATACAAATAAGACGGATACGGTCAGAAATTAACCTAGACCTTTGTATATTTCTCGAGTAGGCTTGGAATGTGTCCTTATGAAGCGTGGTATGGTGATATCTTATGCTTCTAGCAAACTCAAAGTTAATGAGAAAAATTACCCAACTCATGACCTTGAGTTAGATGTTATAGTTTTTTCCTTGATAATACGGATATACTACTTGTATGGTGTGCATGTTAATGTATTTATTGACCATAAAAGTCTTTAATATGTGTTTACACAAAAGGAGTTGAACATATGACAAAAAATATGGTTAGAATTGTTAAAGGATTATTACATGAGTTACCTTTACCACCTTGGCAAGGAAAATATGAATTCGGATGCTTTTAGTCATAGGACTATGGGTAGTGTGTCTCATGTGGAAAACAGAAGAAAGAACTTTTGAAAGATGTTCATGGGTTGGCTCGATTAGGTGTGCGATTACTAGATTTTCCAAATGGTTGTTTCATGGTCCATCATAACTCCAACTCATCATTTGTACTCTTATGTTGTTGAGTCTAAAATGATCAAAAGACTTAAGGTCTAAATATGTATTATGACTTATATTCTATATATATGAAGTGATGTTTCTAGCATATGATGTGCTATGAAATGTTTGAGATTTTCTGCTGTAGTTACTGTGAAAATGCAATGAAAATAACTACGGGCTCACATAAGATCTCTCCGAGTTCAAGTACGACATATTACTTCTAGGGGTGCTCCCCGGACGTGAGAAACGTTGTATCAAATCATGAGGTTTTAAAAGTGGTTTAGAGTCCAAGAAATCTCATATTACTATGTCTAGTATATCTGGTATTATTAGTGGTGAGTCGCGACACATCAAATTGCACAAAAGGCTATAGGACGATAGAGTTTCCATTCTTCATCATTCTCATATCGTGCCATAGAAGTTAACTCTATATGATCTCTCTTTTATGTTTCTTGTCCAGGGGTCTTTTAGATGTGATTGCTTGGATGAGATTGTACTTTATTCTTGAGGAGAAAAGGTTATTTTTAATGCTTATTTGTGTTTTATTGTTTGATGAGTATGTGTGACGGTGAATTTTTGCATGTTTTGATTATGTGATGACATTTATGGCTATGTATGACATTTATGTGAAATAGCATGTTATGTTGAGAAATGTATGTAATGACACAATTAAAGCATGTTTGAAGTTATTATGGTTAAAATGAGTTTCTTTTGGAATGATGTGTTACAAAATTGTTTTTACATGATTGTAGCGTAATATTATGATTTGAGCTTGAAATGCTTAACAACTACTTATGGAAATATGCTAGCCTAGGAATATATTCTTAAGAGTGTTCAATGTTTCCCTTTTTATACATATGGTTCATTCTAGTTTTCTAGTATGGATTTGAGTCCTTTGTATAGACTTTATCCTAGGTTTGAAGATGGTATGCTTGTCCTTGTTGGGTGATGATGTGGGTTGGATTGACCTAGAAGTCACCTTACTTTAATGTCCGAATAAATATAATAAATTTTACGGTGAAGTATCCTCTATTTTCCCCCTAATATTGTATGACCTTGGTGTCTATTGTATTCTATAAAAACCTTATGTGGATGAATAGTATGGCCTAACTTGATGATTAGGGGATAATTTGCATAGATGATAAGGTTTAGAATGCTTTGATTGACTTACTATAATCCTTTCTAAGTGTAAGTCACTTTTAAATAATGAAAAATGAAGGTAGTTAAGTTAAGATCCCCTAAAGATTGGGTTAAGTTGCTCTAATTTGTGTTTACCCTAAGTGGGGGATGGTGATGGAGTAGTAAGGTTGTAGATATTTGCTACCTTGTCCTTTTACATTTGTATGAGCTAGAATCGAATGAATTTGTTAAGCTTATTCATGAATAGAGTTTTGCATAAAGTATGAACTGCATGACCTTTATATGTTTTGTATGGATGGATTGGCATTACCTTAAATATATTTGTGAAGGTTCCAAAGTGCATGAAGGGAAGTTTTGATAAAATCGATGTTTTTCTCATGTTTATTGTACAACTGAATATTCTTGTTGTAAATTTGACTTCATGAGAAGATAATAAACATGGTTGTAGTCACTTGTGAGATCCAATTTTTAGTTTTATAATGAAAAGTTTAGTCTCTATAAATTAAGAAGTGTTGAGTCTCCTGAAAACTATGTGACTTGCATGGTTAGGGAAGCATGATTGTACGCTCATTATTAAATGGTGAAAGCATGTCTATGTTTCTTGTGTGTGTCTATGATTTGTATTATTTTTCCGAAATGAACTTTACTATGAAGGCAATTACTACTTTAAAAATTTAAATTATGTGAAATGACTTCCTATATGTTTTGATATACTTGGTGTGACTTACTATTTATACTTCACCAAGGAAGGAAACATTAGCATGCCTTGGTTAATAAATTTAGAATTTATCATTTTAAAACGAATTGACCTTGTGCTTTCTTTGGGTGTGAGCTCATGATACATGTATGTGTGTTGAGGAGAAGGTAATTCCTCCTTAAGCATGACTAAGCATGGTATGGTATTGTATGACCCTCATTGCATTAGGCCTAACTAATAAGAAGCCTTTGTCAATCTATCTTACTCAAGTCTATGTGTATTGAAGTATGAGTGCCTACATGCTTTTGAATTTAGTCAAATCTGCCTATTTGTGATCTTACATGATTAGAATTAATAAAAATAAAGTATAATGATCATGTTAGTATTAATATAAGGATTTTTCTTCCTATGAACATTAAAAGCACCAAAGTGCTTGATGTGATGATTATGAGTGAGTGAAATTGTGGCTCGCTTGTGTACATTGTGTGCTAATTGGGTTGAAGTTGTATTCCTTGTATGTTTGGTGCATTGAATTCTTTGTGATGATGTTATGAATATTGTAGTTGCTCTATGATTTTTTGAAGTCCTTGTATTGATTAAAGTGCTTTAAGTTTCTTTCGAGGACGAATGTTCCCAAGTGGAGGATATTGTAAGACCCCAAAATTGAGTTAGGGTGTATAGAGGCTACCATTTTCATCATATCGGTCTAAGGTTCTAAAATAGTTTAAAATAGTGTTTTCAGGAAGTGTGTAATGTTTGAGTAGATTTGGAACTCAAACGTCAAGGGACGACCAAGACGTTCGACGACTAATAACCTATGTCCCTCATATGAATATACATGCTTATATTTGTATTTAATGAGATTATGAAGTCTTAAAATTAGTTATAATGAGGTTTATAGTCAGTACATGGAGTTTTATGAAATTTAGAGGTAAAACTTCCAAGACGTTCGAAAGATAGTCCTTTAGACATGCATGTGTGTGTCTTGATGGGGTCTAGCATGTTTGGACGTTTTACGTGAAATTGTTTTGGGTGAAGCTGATGTGGAAGGTCCTTGAATTGTTAATGTTCATATTTGCTTTTGAAATGTCTTGGTACGACTTCCCAAAGACCCCAAATAAGGGCATACAAGAATGACCCAAAGGTTGTCGAGACACTGCCTTGGCAATTTCAATCGACGAGCTCTATTAACGCCTCGTTAGTCCATCAAAGCCCCGTCGATTTGGGGAGTAGGATGAAAATCAGCCTCATGATCTTAATCAACCAAGATGGTGTTGGAGTTACCAAAAACGAAGCAGCAGGATGCCCCATCTTCTAGTCGATGCCCAGTCGATGTTGTCCATCGATGGTTGCTTGCAACTCCATGCCTATGTTTGCTTTATTTAAGGGGTGAATGGGAAATTCACCCGACATCCTAACCTAACCTAACATGATTTATTTGGTGATTTTTGGGTATATATAAGTGATCAAAAACGTGATCAACCAATTCACACAAATTAGACTTTTCCTTCAAAACTAATTCACCTAGAAACGTCCATTGATGGTGAAGCTCAAGAAAAACTTGGAACTTTGATTCCTGTGGGTTATTCATAAAGTTTTAGAGGTTTTCATCTCGATAAAGGTATGGTGATCCTTCATCTCTAAGTAACCTTTTACTTGGAGAGTTAATTTCAAAGTTTTCAAAGAGAAATATGATCAAAACTCTTCTTCTTCAATCTAGTCGTGGGTTCTTTTTAAAAATTGGATAAATCATGATAAATTGATGTTAATGTATATTAATAATAAGAATAATAAAATAAATAATAATAATAACAAAACATAAAAAAATATTATTAATAATATATAATAATAACCATATATAATAATAATAATAAATAATAAAAAAATAATTACATATAAACAAAAATAAATAATAATAATAATAATAAGATAATAATTATAAAAAATTATAATATAAAAATGAATAATAATAAATAATAATAATAATAATATATAATAATAGTAATAATAAAGAATAATAAAATAAATAAATAATAATAATAAAGTATAATAAAATATTAATATTAATAATAATATAAATAATAATAATAAAATAAATAATAATAACAATAATAATAAAAAGATAAAATAATATTAATACTACTAATAATAATAACAGTAATGATATAATAATAATAATAATAATTATAATAATAGTAATAATAAATAAATAATAAAAATAATAAAATAAAAATAAAAATAAATAATAATAATAATAATAATATAATAATAATAATAATAATAATAATAAATTATAAAATAAAAATTAATAATAATAATAATAATATATAATATATAATAATAATAATAATAATACTCAATAATAATAAAATAAATATTAATAATTATAATAAAGAAAAATTAAATATTACTATTTCTATTAATAAATAATAATAATAATAAAATAAATAATAATAACAATAATAATAAAATAATAAAATATTAATAATACTAATAATAATAATAACATTAATAATAATAATAATAATAATAATAATAATAATAATAATAATAATAATAATAATAATAATAATAAAATAAAATAATTAAGGGTAAAAAGATAATATACATGGCCAACTTAAAATGACTTTTAAGTTGAAAAAAGCATTACTCACCTAGATTTTAGCTTTTGGCATAAAATAAGTCATTTTTGACTTAAAATAAGTTATTTTGATATTTGTCAAACACTCTTATAAGTTAAAAACTAACTTTAAATTTAGTTTGACCAACTTTTAAGCACATCTAAGCAGACTCTCAGCCTACAAGTGCAATGACCAAGAAAATCCCCATAACCTTACTCACTGCAATAAAGCAAACAAAGTGTCACGACCAAAATGAGTCGTGAGTGGCACCCACACTTACCTCCTTAGTTGAGCGAATCAACCAATCTAAACCCCAACATTTTATCATTATTTCAACCATAACGAACAAAATATAATGCGGAAGACTCAAAACTCATTAACGAAATCAATAAGTAACTTCTATAGTTTAAAACTTATTATTCCCAAAATCTGGAAGTCATCACACCAAGAACATCTATCCTCAAATTTCTAAATCTAAGTGTATTTAAGAAGCTAAAAATAGTAAAAAGATGGTCCATGTCCGAACTTCAAGACATCACGACGTGAAGGAAAGAATCGAGCACGAGCTAGGAATAATAGCTCACCCTGAAATCTGATGTGCTGAAGACTGGCTAGAGTTGAGGACGAGTCGAAGTCGATGGCACGCTTGCTGCACTCCACAAATAACAAAGAAGAAAAATTACAAGTAGGGGTCAGTACAAGGAACACGTACTGAGTAGGTATCATCGGCCAACTCAGAATAGAAAGAAATATATACTGAATAATAATATAAAATCAACCATGATACTCAACAGGTGAAAATCAACAAGTATAAGAACCATTGACAACAACACCCAGCACACCTATGAGGACTCAAGCCTCCACACCATACTCATTTGAGAAATAAGTTCTTTAAATTTGAGTATATTAACATAATTCAAGATTCATTCTCTTTATTCTTATCGTGTCGGAATGTGACACTCCGATCCCCTATTACTACAATGTCGGAACGTGACACCCGATCCCCTGATACTATAGTGTCAAAACGTGACACCCGATCCCCTAATACTACGTGTCGGAATGTGACACTCTGATCCACTAATCTCATTATTTTATTTCATCAAGTCTTCTTTATGCGAAGGCGTCATCTTTACAGAGAGGATTCAAGCTTAAAGATTCAACAATATTAACTTTCTAACCCACCGCAATTACACAATTATAACATTCAACCACACAATCAAGCATATCGAAGACTTTAATATACCACCCAATATATATAAATCGCTATTAAGAGTTTACTATGAAATAGCATAAACCATAACCTACCTCCACCAAAGAATCTTTATCAAGCACGCTACCTTGTCAATGCCATTGCTTTCCTCTTCGTTCTCTCTTTCTCACTCATTCTCTCTCACTCTGTTCCTTTTATTTTTCTTCTCCAAATTCATTTTCTATTACCCTAATTATCAAATAATCAATTATAAAAGATGATAAAAGTAACCCACTAATTATTTCCTTATTAACTTCTTTAACCCCTAAGTAAATAACTCATTAAACTTACCCCACTAATTCCATAATTATAATCATGAATAGTCCAAAACACCGTATTAAAAATTTTAGCAGAAATCCAACCTAGTCGGAGTTACGCAGCTTGTGACGGTCCGTCATATCCATGACAGGCCGTCATGCAAGTCCATCACAAAGTCCAGAGAGTTAAGCTCAGTAATGAAATTTGTGACGGTCCATCGTATCTACGACGGTCCGTGCTGCAGTTCCGTCGCGGAGTTCAGAGAGTCGCTCCCAGTACCCAGATTTTTAGAGTTGAAGTGTTTTGGAACGGAGACTCTCGATGGACCGTTTTGCCAGTGACGGTTCGTCCTACCTGCCGTTGAGGGTAATGAGGAGAGCAACATAAGAAATTACAGAAGTATGGGACGATGGAGTCCATCACGGTACGTCGTGACCATGACGGTCCATCGCGTGATCCGTCGACCCAGTCAGTTTTTATCAAAAATAGTTCTACTGCTCGAAGCGACTAAACAGATCGTTACAATAGATACCAATTTACCCATCGTTCGTCCCCGAACGATCACGAGAAGAAAAGCAAGGGCGAGAAAGAGTACCTGAATCTGTAAAAAGATGTGGATATCTTTCTTGCATATCAGCCTCATTCTCCCAAGTGGACTCTTCAGTTAGCCGATTCTTCCATCGAACCTTGATAGATGCAATCTCCTTTGATGTAAACTTGCGGACCTCTCTACCAAAAATAGCAACAGGCTCCTCCTCATAAGACAAATTCTCATCAAGGAGAACAGAATCCCAAGGAATAATGTAGTTTCCATCCCCATGGTATTTTTTTAGCATAGACACATGAAATACCGGGTGCACTCCTGAGAGTCCTGGAGCCAATGCCAATTCATAAGCCACCTCCCACACACGCTTAAGTACTTCAAACGGTACAATATACCTCGGACTCAGCTTACCTCTCTTAGTAAACCGCATCACACCCTTCATAGGTGAAACCTTCAGCAAGACTTGTTCACCCTCCATGAAATCCAAGTCTCTAACCTTTCGATCTACATATTCCTTCTGCCTACTTTGAGCTGCTAAAAGCTTTTCTTGAATAAATTTCACCTTCTCTAATGATTACCTTAGAAGTTCAGTACCCCAAGGTCTAACCTCAAATGCATCAAACCAACCAATGGGAGATCTACATCTCCTCCCATACAATGCCTCGAATGGGACCATATCAATACTTGAGTGGTAGCTATTATTGTATGAAAACTCTGCTAAGGGTAAGAAGTTATCCCAATGACCACCAAATTCTATCACACATGCACGAAGCATATCTTCCAACACCTGAATCGTTCGCTCAGACTGACCATCGGTCTGAGGGTGAAATGCAGTACTAAGATCCAACCTATAACCTAATTCAGCATGCAATGTTCTCCAAAACTTACAAGTAAATTGCGTACCTCTATCTGATATGATGGAAAGTGGAACTCCATGAAATCGAATAATTTCTGAGATATAGAGTTTGGCTAACTCCTCTGCATTGTAAGTCACCTTGACTGGAATGAAGTGAGCAGACTTAGTTAATCTGTCAACGATTACCCAAAGAGAATCAAACTTACCCAATGTCTTTGGAACACCAACCACAAAATCCATTGCAATTCTTTCCCATTTCCATTCAGGAATAGGTATTTTCTGAAGTGTTCCTCCGGGCCTCTGATGTTCATACTTTACCTGCTGACAATTCGGGCATTGGGCAACAAAGTCAACAATGTCACGCTTCATTCTACTCCAACAAAAATGTTGCTTTAGGTCACGATACATCTTGGTTGCACAAGGATGTATAGAATACCTTGAACTATGAGCCTCTGTAAGAATAGTGTGAATCAAATTATCAACGCGGGGCACACATACCCTTCCCTTAATTCTCAAAATGGCTTCCTCATCAATTATTGCCTCTTTAGCCTCTCCTCGTAATACAATATCTTGAATTCGGCTCAGCTTCTCATCAGTAAACTGTTTCCCTTAATCTTGTCAAGAAAAGAAGATCTTGCCTCCACGCAGGCCAAAAATCCTTTCTTGTCTATTACTTCCAGCCGCTTAAAGTCATTAGCCAGAGTCTGAACCTCTCTAGCCAATGGGCGTCTAGAAACCTGTAAGTGGGATAGGCTTCCCATGCTCCCTGCTTTTCTACTTAAAGCATCTGCACAACATTAGCTTTTCCTGGGTGATACAAAATAGTGATATCATAAACCTTCAGTAGTTCCATCCACCTCCTCTGCCTCAAATTCAAATCTTTCTGAGTAAAAACATACTGTAAACTATGATGATCTGTATAGACTTCACACTTAACCCGATATAGATAATGTCTCCATTGCTTTAATGCAAAAACGACTGCAGCCAACTCCAAATCATGTGTCAGATAGTTACGTTCATGTACTTTAAATTACCTCGAAGCATAAGCAATTACATTTCTCTCTTGCATTAGCACCGCACCCAAACCAGAATAAGACGCATCACAGTAAACAATGAAATTCTTACCTTCCACTGGCAAGGTAAGAATTGGTACAGTAGTCAACAAGGTCTTGAGGCTCTGGAAACTTTCTTCACATTCGTTCGACCATACAAATGGAACATTCTGCTTAGTCAAATTTGTCAATTGCGAAGCAACAGAAGAAAATCCCTTGACAAATCAACGGTGGTAGCTAGCTAACCCAAAGAAGCTCCTTACCTCTGTAACATTAGTAGGTCTTACCCAACTCTTCACTGCTTAAATCTTAGAAGGATCCACCATCACTCCATCCTTAGAAACTACGTGCCCCAAGAAGGACACTGAATCTAACCAAAACTCACACTTGAAGAATTTGGCATAAAGCCTTTTCTCCCTCAACACTTCCAATACAATTCTCAAATGCTCCTCATGTTCTTTCCTGCTCTTTGAGTATATCAGTATATCATCAATAAATACTATAACAAAGAGACTTAGATATGTCTTAAAAATCCCGTTCATCAGGATAATGAAAGCAGCAGGGGCATTCGTAATCCCAAAAGACATAAATAAGAATACATATGCCCATACGTGGTTCGACAAGCAGTCTTTGGCACATCTGCTGCCCGTATTTTCAATTGATGATAACCAGATCTCAAATCGATTTTTGAGAAGGTACAAGCACCTTGTAACTGATCGAACAAGTCATCAATGAGAGGAAGAGGATACTTGTTCTTAATAGTTACCTTATTCAGTTGTCTATAGTCTATGCACATCCCAAAAACTCCCATCCTTCTTCTTCACAAATAAGACTGGAGCAAAAAATAGTAAAAAGATGGTCCATTTCCAAACTTCAAGACATTACGACGTGAAGGAGAGAATCCAGCACGAGTTAGGAATAATATCTCACCCTTAAATCTGACGTGCTAAAGACTGGCTAGAGTTGAGGACGTGTCGAGGTCGATGGCACGCTTGCTGCACTCCACAAATAACAAAGAAGAAAAATTACAAGTAGGGGTCAGTACAAGGAACACGTACTGAGTAGTTATCATCGGCCAACTCAGAATAAAATACAATATATACTGAATAATAATATAAAATCAACCATGATACTCAACATGTGAAAATTAACAAGTATAAGAACCATTGACAACAACACCCAGCAAACCTATGAGGACTCAAGCCTCCACACCATACTCATTTGGGAAATAGGTTCTTTAAATTTGAGTATATTGACATAATTCAAGATTCATCCTCTTTATTCTTATCGTGTCGGAACGTGACACTCTGATCCCCTATTACTACCGTGTCGAAACGTGACACCCGATCCCCTAATACTACCATGTCGGAACATGACACCCGATCCCCTAATACTACGTGTCGGAACGTGACACCCGATCCCCTAATACTACGTGTCGGAATATGACACTCCGATCCACTAATCTCATTATTTTATTTCATCAAGTCTTCATTATGCCAAGGCGTCATCTTTACAAAGAGGATTCAAGCTTAAAGATTAAACAGTATTAACTTTCTAACCCACCGCAATTACACAATTACAACATACAACCACACGATCAAGCATATCGAAGACTTTACAATACCACCCAATACATATCAATAGCTATTAAGAGTTTACTATGAAATAGCATAAACCATAACCTACCTCCACCGAAGAATCTTGATCAAGCACGCTACTTTCTCAATGCCTTTGCTTTCCTCTTCGTTCTCTCTTTCCCACTCCTTCTCCCTCTCTCTATTCTTTTTATTTTTCTTCTCCAAATACTTTTTGTTTTACCCTAATTATCATATAATCAATTATAAAAGATTATAAAAGTAACCCACTAATTATTTCCTTATTAACTTCTTTAACCCCCAAGTAAATAACTCATTAAACTTACCCCACTAATTCCATAATTATAATCATGAATAGTCCAAAACACCGCTTTAAAACTTTTAGCAGAAATCCGACCCAGTCGGGGTTACGCAGCTTGTGACGGTCCGTCATATCCATGACGGGCCATCCTGCAAGTCCGTCACAAAGTCAAGAGAGGTAAGCTCAGTAACGAAATTTGTGACGGTCCGTCGTATCTACGACGATCCGTGCTGCAGTTCCGTCGCGTAGTTCAGAGAGTCGCTCCCAGTCCCCTGATTTTTAGAGTTGAAGTGTTTTGGAATGGAGACTCTCGACAGACCGTCGTGCCTGTGACGGTTCGTCTTACCTGTCGTCGAGGGTAATGAGGAGAGCAACAGAAGAAAATACACAAGTATGGGATGATGGAGTACATCACGGTCCGTCGTGACCATGATGGTCCGTCGTGTGATCTGTCGACCCAGTCAGTTTTTATCAAAAATAGTTCTATTGCTCGAACCGACTAAACAGGTCGTTACACAAAAGATCAAAAATAATGTCTAACTCAACATAACATAACATCAATAATAGCCATCATCTTATTTAGCAATATAGACCAAAAGCATGATCATAAATTAAATTAACATCACATAGAATCATCCACATGTTAATTCAACATAAGCTTACTTTATATGATCATTATATCACCTTTATGACTTCTCTCAACGCCAACTAGTCCAATATTTAGGTAGTCCCATAACCCTACCTTGACTAATCCAACCTCTCAAGTCACCTTATCTATTGTTCACATAATTACTTCGTTTTACTTTCAGGAACATTTGCCTTACCGACATAGACCATCAGATCTATGTGTTGAAACCGATATTGTAAAACCTTACACCCATGGGAGACTGTCTACTGGCCAGAGTAGAGACAAACATAAATGTAGCTTTCTAGGTTTATCCACTAGCTAGTCTTCCGATGGTGGTAACATAGTTCCAGATCTAGGAGATACTCATGAACCCTCTACATGCCTATGTCAATCGGAGCCTCATACCATGGGAATCCTATATGTGAGTGTCCTACATATGGGAGTCAATAACTGATATGGAACGATAAGGTTTCTATTCCTCTATGGGAAGTCAACATCTTCCAGTGTCAAGTTCACTAAGTGCTAGGAGATACTCATGAACCCTCTACATGCCTATGTCAATCGGAGCCTCATACCATGGGAATCCATTATGTGAGTGTCCCTCATAGGGGAGTCAATAACTCATATGGTACTATAAGGTTTCTCTTCCTCTATGGGAAGTCAACATCTTCCATTGTCAAGTTCACTCAGTGCTAAGATAAGTCCCTTTTTTCAATGTCTTTCATTATGGATCATTACTTAGATAGAATCTATCCCTTGTATAATCATAATCTTTTAGCTCAATAGGTATTGTATGAGAATCCCCTTTCATGGAAACCCTCACATTTAAGATTAACTTATCATCGTCGTCATTTCATAATAAGGCACATAGGCAAGTGATCAAATATCTTATATCATTTCATCTTAAGCATAGTCAGACAATCACATAGTCAAAATATTTCAATTCAACATCATACGACCAACTATGTAAACTTTTTACAAGGCATACTTCAATTGAACTACATCACCACTCACAAAACATAATACGTGAAGTAAAGGTTAGGATCATGAAGACATACCAAATCTCCTTCAAAATCCATCATCATGGTCTTACCATCAACTAACCAATTTTTCATCCATTAATAGGTGCAGTAACATCAATCAATTGTTATCAACACATGAACTGGGTCAATTGCATCATCACTATCCCAATTAACATCAATTCATCACATATGGTTAGGGAATAAGGTTTCATCATGAATTGATAAAGTAATAGATCCAATCCCAACAATACATTACCCTAGTAAATCCATACATGAATTAGAATAGATAAACAAGTCTAATATCATATCATTTTTACATTTCCATCAATTCATTGCCAAGATACTATATTTAGGAAATATGGGGAAGGGAATATAATAAACTTGAAATTTCATAAATTAACATCAATTAATGAACAATCTATACGCAATTAGTCGTAGGAAGTCACAATTTATCATCAATTTGAAGTTTAGAAGAAAATCCATTAGATTGGAAAACCCAATGGAATTGAGTATTTGAAAACCAACTTTGAGTGGACGTACTAGGGAAAGTAAAAGCAAGAGTGAAGAATCAATGCCTTATTGAAGCTTAATCCACGAAATTGAAGTGAAATCCTAAAGAAATTGACCTTCTTCTTCAAGCTTTCTTCCTTCTTCAATGAAGGAATTTGGGTGAGAGAAGGTCGAGAGAGGTGATAGCTTTTGCATTTTTTTTGATAATCGGGTATGATTAAGTGAACAACGACTTAAAATTACCCTTATACTATATATAATGAGCCCCTAAATTACCCAGAACACCCCTAATTTAAATGAGTCTTTCTGTGAAGTCTGAATATTAAAAATGATGATTTTATGAAATTTGGGAAGTGGCTCCGCGTCACGTGGCCATCACACATTTTATTTGTAAAATATAATTTGATGCAGTGAGTTCCGTGTATGATGCGCGTCGCACAGAATACCTCCGATTCTTGACTTTCGCAGGCTGCCTAATCAGGCTTCCCACGCATGTTGGGGTCCTCCTCCATGACCCTTCTGGTTGTCTTTGGGGTTTCTTTTTGGACGTTTATACCCTCTATACAAAATTCTACCTAAAAAATACTTTTGAAAAGTTTAGACTTCAGTTAACCCTATGTAATCATCTCCAAACATAGCAACGTCATCTAGTTTAATTAGACTAGTTTCTAAACGGCATGGACGTTCTTTGACGTCTAGGCTAAAAATTCTTGGATAACTTATATACATTATTTTAGGTCTTAAAACAGTATTGAAACCTTTATATACTCATGTTATGCTCTAGATCAGGTCTTGACTTTTTTGAGTGTTACATTATCCCCCCCCCCCCCTCCCCCAGAATCTTTCTTCCCCAAGTGACACTAGATTTTAAAAAAAAGGAAAGGATAGACTCAAGACTAGCAGCCCAAACAACCATATAGAACTTCAACCTTAGATAAAACTCAATTCAACATAACAATATGTTATTTACATAATGATTGGAAACATGAAGTTTAGACAAAATGGCTCAAGGGAACAACATGAGGAATTTCCTTCTCATAACAACAACATGAGCTCAACATATAATGAAAGAGTCAATTATGCCAAAGTTTCTTTCTCAACATATCTACATGCTATCTATCATTTCATACAGTCTCACCATTTCAAATTGCACAATATAACTCTAAACAAAAATAGTTGCAATTTAGAAGTCAATATACACAATTTCACCCTAACTTCACTGTAATGACACCAAATTAACATTTTTGCAAAACTTCTCCAACAATCAAAGAAAACTTAAAATTTATTTATTATTTCCTTATTAGAAAGCATAACTAACATTGAATAGTAAAAATATGAGGATAACAGGGCTTCTTGTCGGCCTCGGCCTCCCATGTTGCTCCCTCAACTATGTGGTTTCCCCATAACACTTTTACAGAGGCCTACTCTTTGTTCCTCAAACTTTTCACTTGACTATCAAGGATTTTAACCGAAATCTCCTCACACGAGAGGTTCTCTTTCACACCAAGACCTTCAATAGGAAGAATGGACTCGAGATTACTGATATACATCTTAAGCATTGAAGAATGGAACAACGGATGAACTAAAGATAGTTCCATAGGGATTTTAAACTCGTATGCAACCTTCCCATCCATTTGCAAGATTTCATAGGGACGGATATAACGAGGACTTAACTTCCCTTTATTGACAAATATAACCACCTCTTTTATGGGTGAAATTTTTTAATACACTTTATCAACTTCTTCAAATATAAGGTCTCTTCTCCTATGATCCGTATGAAACATTTGTCAACTATAGACTGTTTGCAACCGATTCCTTATGATATGAACTTTCTCCAAGGTCTTCTAGATCAAATCGGATACAAGAAGCGAAGATTCACCAACCTCAAACCATCCAATAGGAGACCTACACCTCCTACAATACAAGGCTTCATAAGGAACCATAGTAATGGATGAAAGAAAACTATTGTTATAAGAGAACTCGACCAAAGGCAAGTGCTTATCCCAATTTCCTTGAAGTAAATGATACAAGTCGTAAGCATATCTTCAATAGTTTGAATAGTCTGCTCTGTTTAACCATCCATTTGAGGATGAAAAGAGGCGCTTAACTTCACTTGATTACCCAAACCTCTTTGAAATGATCTCCAAAAGCTAGACGTAAATTGAGCACATTTGCTAAATAAGTAAACCTAACGGAAATAAAGTGAGCGAATTTGGTCAATCTATCCATTACCACACATACAGAGTGATAATGCGTTCAAGTGCGAGGCAAACCTACTACAAAATCCATATTAATATATATTTCCACTTCAAAGTAGGAATTTAGATTTCCTGTAGTAGACCACTCGGCTTTTGATATTCGGCCTTCAATTGTTGGCAATTGGGACACTTTGCAACAAACTCCGCAATATCCCTTTTTAGTCCATCCTACCAAAACACTTCTCTAAAGTCATGGCACATCTTTGTAGAACCCGAATGAATAGAGTAACGAGATCCATAAGCTTCCTCATGGATCCTATTCCTCAAATCATAAACATTAGGAACACAAAATGTCCATCGATACCACCATACCCCTTGAAATAATGACACATTCATCTTACCAAGAATCGATTCTTTCAACTCAATCAACAATGGATTAAGGTGTGTTTTTCAATTTTGCCTAAACAACCAAAGATGAATTTGAGTTATGATGCACAACCATACAAACATTTTGAGAACTTTCAATTCGAACCCCTAAAAGAGCAAACCTATGAAATTCTCTTGGATTCTTCCTCATAGGACACACTTGAAAATCTACTTAGAGAATCTGATATGACATTAGAATTTTTGAGGTGATAGTATCATAGTCTTTCAAAAATCTAACTATCTCCGTTGCCAGAGATTCAACTCCTTTTGGGTTAATACATATTGAAGACTTTTATGGTTCGTATACACATCAACATGAACAACATAAAGATAATGCCTCCATATTTTAAAGGTAAATACAACGGACGCTAACTCAAGGTCATGAGTCGGGCAATTCTTCTCATGAACTTTGAGTTTCCTAGAAGCATATGTTTTATCTTTGCCATGTTGCATAATAACACACCCCAAACCTACTCAAGATGCATCACAATAGATCAAAAAACCCTTAGTATCCTTTGGTAAAGTCAATACTGGAGTAGAAGTAAGCCTATCCTTCAATATTTAGAAGCTCATTTGAGATGCCTTCGATCACTCAAATTTGACATTCTTTTGAGTCAAGTTTTTCAAAAGGGAAGCAATAGATGTAGAACCATCGACAAACCTTCTATAATAAAAGGCTCGGAATAAGAATTTCCTAATATTCATAGGAGCCAAAGGTCTAGGACAATTTTTCACCATTTTGTTCTTCTTTGGAGCAACCTCTACACCATTACTAGAGATTATATGACCAAGAAATGCAACCGAACTCAACCAAAACTCACATTTTCTATAGGTTGCAACAAATTGGTGTTCATTAAACACTTGTAACACCACTCTAAAATGATCAATGTGTTGACCCTCACTTGACGAATGTATCTAGGTTACTTCGAAAAAACCCTATTAGTTAGGTCCATAAATTTCAGCGGAGCATTAATGAGACTACAGGACATTACGAAGACCTCATAGTGACAATGTTTAGTCTGAAATGCCATCTTGGGAATATCTTTATCTCTTATCCTAAGTTAGTGATATACCAATCTCAAATCAATCTTGGAAATGTAACTCGCACTTTGGAGTTGAAAAAAAAATCATCAATCTAACGGAGAGGATACTTGCTCTTTATTATGAATTTGCTGATTTGACGGTAATCGATACACATTCTGAGGTACCCATCCTTCATCTTCACAAACAATACCAGAGCACCCCATGGAGAAATACTAGGCCGTATAAATCCTTTGTCTAGTATGTCTTTGAGTTGAGCCTTCGACTCTTCAATTCAGCCAGAGCCATCCAATAAGCAGGAATTGAAATGGTATTTGTATCAAGTAGCAAGTCGATACCAAAATCAATTTCCTGTTATGAAGGAATACCGGGATGATCATTAGAAAAGACCTCGGGAAATTCCCTCACTTGAGGGACCGACTCAATAGGAGGAATATCGGAGTCTAAAACATGGAATCTTACTATATGGTATTAAAACCTTTAGACATCATCCTAAAAACTTTCAAACAAGAAATTATACTACCTCTAGGAATAGAGTTTCCCACCTTCCACTCTAAAACAGGTTCATTTTGTAAGTTAGAGTTCACCAACCTTGTTCTACAATCGATTAAAGTAAGACAAGCATGCAAATAATTCATACCCAATATAACATCAAAATTAACCATATTGAGTTCCACTAACTCCACATGTTTAGCTCTATTTGGCATCATTTTAGGACAATTTGTATATACTTTGTTAGTAACGACTGACTCACCCACCGAGGTAGTAACCATAAAAGGTTTATTCAAGATATCGATCAAAATGTCAAACTTTTTAGGTACTAGAGGAGTAACAAATGACAAAGTAGCACCAGGAATCAAGTAAACCATATATATCAATAGAAAATACTTTCAACAGACTGGTCACAACATCGGGAGAGGTCTCTTGCTCACCCCTAGAGCATAGAGCATAAAAGTGACTTTTCTTTGAAGCATCATCATTTGAACCACTTGGTTGTTCACTCCACTTGTCTTGCCCCTTCAAATTAGGGAACTCTCCCACATTGTGACCCCTCTTTCAACAACTAAAACAATTACCTGATCAAACTAAGAATTAACAAAAGTGTCTTTCCCACACATGGTACAAGTAGGCTTCTCATTAGGTGAGTTTCTACTCTTTCCCTTTTGGGAGTTGGGTTTAGGCACCTTATAATCACGAGCCTTAAGGATCATGATTGTATAACCTCTTCTTGAACTTAGGCTTGTCATGGACATCAAGGTTACCCTTTGAAGAACCACCATCAAAATACATGGCCCTATTTCACCCTAGTCTCTTCCACATGTTGATCATTCACCATGAGGTGAGAAATGTTCATATTATCATGTAGCAAATCCGAAGGAAATTCTTCTTTAAAGTTATCCGACACTCCCCATCACAAAGCGACTCATTTCATCTCTAAGGTCAGAAAATAAAAAAGAAGCATATCTTGATAATTTAGTAAATTTCAAAGAGTAGTAAAGTACTAATACCTCCTTTTTAAAGACTGATAGATCCTTCCACTGTGGATTCTATATTCTCTCTAGGAAAGAACTAATCAAGAAAATCCTTCTTGAAAGTTTCCGATGTCACCGGACCACCCCTTAGAGGACAATTGTCTCTCCATCGGACGTATCAAGTTAGGGCCACATCCTTGTGTTAGTATGTGGCTAACTCAGCCTTCTCACTAGTGGTCAATCCCATAGTAAAGATAATCTTGTAAATTTCATCAATGAACTCTTGGGGTTCTTCCTCAACTTCGGAACCATAGAATGAAGTACGATTAATCCTAGTGAAATCTCTTAAATGGGAGGCCATGGTTCTAACTTGTTGGTATCCTCAAGGTACCACCTCTAAATTATCTTGGGTCGTCATAGATTATGCTTGAGTAGTGACGACTAGTGCTTGGGTTGTAATGGTTTGGGACATTTGGAGAAAGATGCCTTTATATCCCCATCCACCTAGGGAGGAGGAGTAACCATAACGTGATCACCCATAGCAACTTCTTCAAGTGGTGGCACTTGGTTGTCTTGTGCTTCCGCATTATCAATGCCTTCCTCGTCCCTTCTTGCGGCTGCTCTTCGAGTATTCATACTTATAACCACCATACAAGGTTTAAGAGAAAGCACACATAAGTTAGACTTTAGAGGCCCAACATAGGATTACAAGAAGATTAAAGTTTCAGAAGAATCACATAGTTCCTCATTCATAAGTGTGGCGCACTTCACAATTATGAATAACAAAACTACGTAGACCTGGTTTAATAAGAAATCAATCCTAATGGTATTCAACCTCATACTATGATACCTAGGTCGTCACATCCGGGGAGCACCCCCAAGACGTAACTGGCGTCGTCGTACTTTTTGAGAATTATGACTAGCCTCTTAGCTTACATCATTACATTCATAGGTTAAAAATGCAGAAAATTTAAAAAAAAATTAATATCTGTCTTGAGGTTTACATAGACCTCTACATACACATAACATATTCATATCGATTAAACATAGACACTTCGTATAGGAATATTACATAGTCTTCTACTTTTATTGCACATACATAGCATAACATAGTCTCATAAGAAGTCTATAACATTGTCTCACGTTAAACCATCTAGATAAGTATATCACGATTTGGGGATAGCTCTTACATCAAGAATTATAGCAACATATAGGCTTTACAATTATAGTACAAAAATGAAAGAGAATGAACAAAGTGTCTATTAGGGCAAAACATCATCAAATAGGTAGATAATGTCATTGTCCTCAGAAAGTGAGGACCTACCGAACATGGAGGATAATAATCCCAATTGTCTAGAAATCCTTCTCTAATTATCAAAGGTCGCATCGTACATTTGTCATAAACGTCAAAAGAGTCTTAGTACACACTTCTATAAGTATGGGTATGTGCACATAAAACAAGTGAAATCATGCTAAAGAGGATATTTGATCAGAAACCATGCTAAAGTTCTTTGAATAGATTTATGCCCAATCAATAACCCATACAAGCCAATAATCACAAAATCCCTAAGTCAAACTCATGTATGATACAAGACCAACAAAAACAAGTAATAGTAAATTCAAGATATACATAAGTTTATAACATAATAATAAAAGCAAGACCCATACACACAACCCCCTATCTACCGTACAAGTCCAATGACCAAGCAAAGCCCCATAAATTTACTCTATCGAATAAACGAAACAAATGATCACAAATAATGTCTAAATCAACATAACATAGAATCAATAATAATAATCACATTATTTAGCATTATGGACAATAGCATGATCTTAAATGAAACTAACATCATATAAAATCATCAACATGTAATGTCAACATACGCATAACATTCACTGTATGAGATAATTATATCATAATAACATCCTTCTAGGACTTCTCTGAGAGCCAACTAGTTTAATGACTAGGTAGAGTCCCATACCCTTCCTAGACTAAGCCAACCTCTCAAGTCAACCTATCTAGATTTCATATCGATACATCATTTTACTTTCGAAAAATTTTCCTAAATCCATATAGACCACAACAGATAAGTTTGGAATCCGGCGTTGTAAAACCTTACACCGATGGAAAGCGGTCTACCAGAAAAATTAAAGTCAAACATAAACGTAGCTTTCTAGATAAATTCACTAGTTAGTCTTCCTGTGGTTGAAACATAGTTCTCGAACTAGGAGATATGCATGAACCCTCTACATACCTATGGAAATTTGAGCCTCATCTCCCGGGAATCCATTGGGTGTATCTCCTTCATAGGAGAGTCAACACCTCAGATGGAACTATATGGTCAATAATCCTCTATGGGAAGCCAACACTACCCATTTTCATGTTCATTCGGTGCTAATCTAAGTCTCTTTAGGATATATCTTTCTTTATTAATCATTACTTATTTTAGGTCATAGGGTTTATCCCTTGTATAATCAACGTCACTTATCTCAATAGGTATTGCATGAGAATATTCTTTTGATTGTATCCCTCACATGTGAGATTAGCATATCATCATCATCATCATTTCATAACAAGTCACATAGGCATGTCATCACCAACCATATATCATTTCATATTAAGAATAATCTTACAATCACATAGTTAAGACATTTCAAATAAACATCATACCAACACCTATGTAGGATATTCACAAGGTATACTTCAATTGAACTACATCACTAATAACAAGACATAATATTTGAAGTAAAGGTTAGGATCATGAAGACTTACCAAATCTCCTTCAAAAGCCATATTCATGGTATTACCATCAACCAGCAAATTTCATCCATTAATAGGTGTAGTAACATCAATTTATAGTAATTAACACAAGAACTAGGTCAATTGCCTCATCACTATCCCAATTAACATCAATTAATAACCTAGGGTTAGGGAATTAGGGTTCATAATGAAATACATCCAATCACAATGATACATTATCCTAGTCAATCCATACATGAATTAGAATATATAAAACAAGTCTAATAATCAAATCATTCTACAATTCCCATAAATTCATGGCCATGATCAAAGATTAGGGAAGAGAAAATGATCAACATAAAATTTCATGAATTAAACTCAATTAATAAACAACTTATACTCAATTAGTCACAGGAAATCATAAATTATTATTGTAACGACCTGTTTTGTCGTTTTGAGCAGTAGAGTTTATTTCTGGTAATAACTGTCTGAGTCGACGGATCCCACGACGGACCTTCATGGGCACGACGGACCGTCGAGGTTGACTCGTTCCAAAACACTTAGAATTCTGAAAATTGGGTACTGAGATCGAACCTCTGAACTTCACGATGGAGTGGCGGGACGGACCGTCGTAGGCACGACGGACCGTCACAGACTATTCAGGGAATTGAGTCTCTGAACTTTGTGACGGAAGCAGCAGGACAGACCGTCGCATGCAAGACGGGCTGTCACAGTCTGCGTTACTCTGACTGGGTCGGATTTCTGTTAAATATTTTAAGGGGCATTTTGGACTATTCCTGCTTATAATTATAAAGTTAGTGGTTAAATGTTAATAAGTCAATTACTTGTGGGTTAAAGGAGACAACCTTGGAATAAATAGTGGGTTACTTTTACCATCTTTTATACTTAATTATATGACAATCAGGGTAAAACAAAAAGGGTTTGATTAAGAAAAAGAGAAAGAACAGAGAGAAAGAGGGGAAAATGATAGAGAGAAAGAGAAGTACTCTAGCTTTGGGAAAGTAGCTTGCTTTATCACGATTCTTCGGTGGAGGTAGGTTATGGTTTATGCTTTTCATAGTAAACTCTTAATTGCGAATGATATGCATTGGTTAGTATTATAAAGTATTCTATATGCTTAATTGTGTGCTTGCATGATGTGATTATGTAATTGTCACCACCCAAATCGGGTCGCGACTGGCACCCACGCTTACCCTCATATGTGAGCGAACCAACCAATCTAAACCTTAACATTTCAATATAATATCAACAGAAAGTAATGCGGAAGACTTAAACTCATTAATAAAAAACAATTCAATAACTTCTAAAAACTCAACAACTATTATTATCTCCAAAATCTGGAAGTCATCACCACAAGAACATCTATGATCAAATTACTAAACTATGAGTATTCTAAGAAGCTAAAACAAGTAAAAGCTAGTCCATGCCGGAACTTCAAGGCATCAAGAAGCATTAGCTCACCCTGAAATCCGGTGTAATTGAAGACTGGCTAGAATTGCTGTTGAGTTGAAGACGACGGCACGTTTGCTGCACTCCACAAATAACAAAGAAGAAAACATAAAAGTAGGGGGGTCAGTACAAACACAAGTACTGAGTAGGTATCATCGGCCAACTAAAAATAGAAAATAGTATATACGAAGTAATATCATATATCAACTACAATACTCAACATGTAGCAACAACAAGTACTATAATCATTACCAAGTACCGCCAAGTTCACACATGAGGACTCAAGCCTCAGTACCATACTCATTTGGGAATTTGGTTCATTAGATTGAGTATATTAACATCTTTCAAGATTCGTTATCTTTATTCCTCTTGTGTCGGTACGTGACACTCCGATCCCCTACTAGTATGTGTCGGAACGTGACACTCCGATCCCCTAATTCTACGTGTCGGTTCGTGACACCTGATCCCCTAAATCTACGTGTCGGTTCGTGACACCCGATCCCCTAATTCTACGTGTCGGTTCGTGACACCCGATCCCCTAATTCTACGTGTCGGTTTGTGACACCCGATCCCCTAATTCTATGTGTCGGTTCGTGACACCCGATCCCCTAATTCTACGTGTCGGTTCGTGACACCCGCCCCACTAATCTAATTCTATTAATTCATCAAGCCTTCTTTTATACCAAGGCATCATCAATCTCGTTACTTAGTTCATCAAGCCTTCTCTTATACCAAGCCATCATCATTAACAAGACATTAGGGTTTTTTTCAAGATTTGGGATTCAATAGCTTCATCATGCTTATTTTATCACAATTATATAATCACATTCATGCAAGCATAAAATTAAGCATATAGCAGGGTTTACAATACTAACACTACATATCATTCGCTATTAAGAAATTACTACGAATAGCATGAAAAACCATAACCTACCTCCACCAAAGAATTTTGATCAAGCAAGCAATTTCCCAAAGCTTTGTTCTTCTTCTCGTTTCTCCTCTTTCTCGTTCGATCCTCTCTCTCTCTTTGTTCTATCTATTTTTCTTATTCAAACCCTCTTTCTTTTACCCTAATTAGCATATAATTAAGCATAAAAGATGAGGAATTAACCCACTAATTTACTAAAGGTTACCTCTTTTAACCCCCAAGTAATTGAGTTATTAATCTTAAACCACTAACTTTATAATTATAAGCCGGATTAGTCCAAAACGCCCCTTAAAATAATTACAGAAATCCAACCCAGCCTGGGATTACGCAGTCTGTGACGGCCCGTCGTGCCTACAACGGTCCGTCCTGCTGCTCCGTCACAGAGTTCAGAGACTCAATTTCCTAGAAGAGTCTTTGACGGTCCGTCGTGCCCACGACGGTCCGTCCTGCCATTCCGTTACAAAGTTCAGAGAGTCGATTTCAATACCCAAATTTCGGAATTTCTAAGTGTTTTGAAACGAGACCCCCTCGACGGTCCGTCGTGCCCACGACGGTCAGTCGTGGGATACGTCGTCTCAGCCAGTTTTCCAGAAATAACATCTGTTGCTCAAAACGACTAAACAGGTCGTTACAATAGATACCAATTTACCCATCGTTCGTCCTCGAACGATCATAAGAAGAAAAACAAGGGCGAAAAGAAGTACCTGAATCTGTAAACAGGTGTGGGTATCTTTCTTGCATATTAGCCTCTTTCTCCCAAGTGGATTCTTCAACGGGTCGATTCCTCCATTGAACTTTGATGGATGCAATCTCCCTTGACCTCAAATTGCGAACTTCTCTATCTAAACTGGCAACAGGTTCCTCCTCATAAGACAAGTTCTCATCAAGTAAAACTGAATCCCAACGGATAAAGTAGTTTCCAACCCCATGGTATCTTTTCAACATGGACACATGAAATACCGAATGCACTCCGGACATCCCTGGAGGCAAGGCTAACTCATAAGCCACCTCCACTACTCGCTTAAGTACTTCAAAGGGACCAATATACCTTGGGCTTAGCTTACCCCTTTTACCAAACCGCATCACCCCTTTCATGGGCGAAACCTTCAGTAGGACTTGCTCACCTTCCATAAACTCCAAGTCTCTAACCTTTCGATCTGTATATTCCTTTTTCCTACTTTCCGCCGCTAAAAGCTTTTCTTGAATAGATTTCACCCTTTCTAATGAATCCCTCAAAAGGTCAGTACCCCAAGGTATAACCTCAAATGCATCAAACCAACCAATGGGAGACCTACATCTCCTCCCATACAATGCTTCAAATGGGGCCATATCAATACTTGAGTGATAGCTATTGTTGTAGGAGAACTCGGCTAAGGGTAAGAAGCTATCCCAATGGCCACCAAATTCTATCACACATGCACGAAGCATATCCTCCAACACTTGAATCGTTCTCTCAGACTGACCATCGGTCTGAGGATGGAACGCAGTACTAAGGTCCAACCTAGTACCTAATTCCGCATGCAATGTTTTCCAAAACGTAGAAGTATACTGCGTACCTCTATCTGAAATAATGGAGAGTGGAACCCCATGCAATCGCACCACTTCTAAGATCTAAAGTTTGGCTAACTTCTCTGCATTGTAAGTCACCTTGACTGGAATGAAATGAGAAGACTTAGTTAATCTATCAATAATTACCCAAATGGAGTCATACTTACCCATTGTCTTGGTAAGACCAACCACGAAATCCATTGCAATCCTTTTCCACTTCCATTCAGGAATGGGCATTCTCTGAAGTGTTCCTCTGGGCTCTGGTGTTCATACTTTACTTGTTCACAGTTTGGACATTTGGCAATAAAATCAACAATATCACGCTTCATTCTACTCCACCAAAAGTGTTGCTTTAGGTCACGATACATCTTGTTTGCACCAGGATGTATAGAATACCTTCAACTATGAGCCTCTGTCAGAATAGTGTTGATCAAATCATCAACTCGGGGTACACATACCCTTCCCTTGATTCTCAAAACACCTTCCTCAGCGATTTGTGCTTCCTTAGCCTCTCCTCGCAATACCTTATCTTGGATTCTGCTTAGTTTCTCATCATCAAACTGTTTTCCCTTAATCTTGTCAAGAAAAGAAGATCTTGCCTCCACACAAGATAACAATCCTCCCTTCTCATTTACTTTTCACCTCATAAAGTCGTTAGCCAGAGTTTAAACCTCTCTAGCCAATGGACGTCTAGAAACTTGCAAGTGAGCTAGACTTCCCATGCTCCCTTCCTTTCTACTTAAGGCGTCTGGCACAACATTAGACATTCCCGGATGGTACAAGATAGTGATATCGTAGTCCTTCAGTAGTCCCATCCATCTCTTCTGTCTCAAATTCAAATCCTTCTGAGTAAAGACATACTGTAGGCTACGGTGATCCTTGTATACTTCACACTTAACCCCTTACAGATAGTGCCTCCATTGCTTTAATGCAAACACTACTGCAGCCAACTCCAAATCATGGGTCGGATAATTACGTTCATGCACCTTTAATTGCCTCGAAGCATAAGAAATTACATTCTTCTCTTGCATTAGCACTGCACTCAAAATAGAATAGGATGAATCATAATAAACAACGAAGTTCTTACCATCCACGGGCAAGGTGAGAATTGGTGCAGTAGTCAACAAAGTCTTGAGCTTCTGAAAGCTTTCTTCAAACTCGTCTGACCATACAAATGGAACATTCTACTTGGTCAAGTTCGTCAATTGGGAAGCAATGGAAGAGAATCCCTTGACAAATCGACGGTAATAGCTAGCTAAACCAACAAAGCTCCTTATTTCTGACACATTAGTAGGTCTTTCCCAATTCTTCACTGTCTCAATCTTAGAAGGATCCACCATCACTCCATCCTTAGACACCACGTGCCCCAAGAAGGACACTGAATCTAGCCAAAACTCACACTTGGAGAATTTGGCATAAAACTTTTTCTCCCTCAACATTTCCAATACCATTCTCAAATGCTCCTCATGTTCTTTCTTGCTCGTTGAGTATATCAGTATGTCATCAATAAATACTATCACAAAGAGATCCAGATATGGCTTAAAAATCCCGTTCATCAAGCTCATGAAAGTAGCAGAGGCATTCGTAAAACCAAAAGACATCATTACGAATTCGTAATGCCCATACCTGGTCCGAAAAGCAGTCTTTGGCACATCCGTTGCCTGTATTTTCAATTGATGATAACCGGATCTCAAGTCAATCTTAGAGAAGACACAAGCACCTTGTAACTGATCGAACAATTCATTAATGCGAGGAATGGGATATTTGTTCTTTATAGTTACCTTTTTCAACTGCCGCTAGTCTATGCACATCCGGAAACTCCCATCCTTTTTCTTCACAAATAACACCGGAGCACCCCAAGGAGATTAACTTGGTCTAATGAAGCCTTTCCCTAACAACTCTTGAAGTTGAGACTTTAACTCCCTTAACTCAGCGGGAGCCATTCTATTAGGGGGTATAGAAATGGGGCGAGTGCCCGGTTGTAGATCAATGCAGAAGTCAATATCCCTATCTTGTGGCATACCAGGAAGATCTGGAGGGAACACATCCAAAAACTCACGGACTATCGAAACCGACTCAATTGAAGGTACTTGAGTAGTGTCATCCCTGAGATATTCCAAGAAAGATAAACACCCTTTACTAACCATTCTCTTAGCACGAAGAAAGGAGATGATACGAACCGGAGTGGAAGTGTAGTCGCCCTCCCACACTAACAGATCTGTCCCAGGGTTGGCTAACGTCACAGTTTTAGCATTACAATCCAAGATCGCAAAATTTGGAGAAAGCCAAGTCATACCCAGAATTACATCAAAATAAACCATTTCTAAGATAACCAAGTCTACATAAGTATTACTCCCCACAAAAGTCACCAAACAAGACCTATATACTTTTTACACTATCAAAGACTCACCCACCGGGGTAGAAACACGAATAGGCATGTCAAGCAATTCACAAGGTAAATTAAGACCATTAGCAAATGAGGAAGATACATAAGAAAATGTGGATCCAGGATCAAACAATACAGAAGCCATGCAATCACAAACCGAAAGATTACCTGTGATGACAGCATCAAATGTCTCTGCCTCAGATCGTCCAGGGAAAGCGTAACAATGGGCCCCATTACTTGTCTGTCCGTTGCCCCTACCATGTTGTGTTTTAGTGGCTCCAGTTTCCCCATCACCTCGGCCGTTTTGGTGACCACCATTACCTCGGCCACCACGTCCTCCAGAATAATGGCCTCTACCATGACCACCTCTACATCTAGCTATTGGGGGTCTATAACTCTGTTTTGGACAATTCCTCCTAATATGTCCAGTCTCCCCACATCCATAACACTCTCTGGATTCAAGCATAGGTCTCTCAGAGAAGTGTTGACCGGTCTGAGGTGGACCCCCAACTACAGTCTGTAGTGAAGACTGAATTGGTCGGACTGAGTAACCTCCTGAACCCTGTCCTCTAGAGTAAGAACCATTAAACTCACCTCCCTTTCGAAACCTTTTTGATGTCGTTGCCATGGTGAAGTCATCTGGCTTCACTCCCTATACCTCTATCACGAAGTCTACCACTTCTTGAAAAGATTTCGCTGTAGCCGCTACCTGTAAGGCTGAAATTCGCAACTCTGATCTCAACCCCTTCAGAAAACGGCGAATCCGCTCTTGTGGACTTAAACATAGTTGGGTAGCATATCGGGATAATGCACGAAACTTAGCCTCATATTCAGTAACCGACATCCTACCTTGCTCTAGGCTCAAAAACTCATCCCTTTTCCTATCCCTCAAGGTGCGGGGTATATACTTCTCCATAAACAAGCTAGAGAATGATGCCCAAGTCATAGGTGGTGCCTCTGTTGGTTGACACTCAACATGTGACCGCCACCACATTTTGGCGTTCCCTTGAAACTGATAAGTCACAAACTCAACACCAAACCATTCTACTATACCCATCTTGTGTAGTAGCTCATGACAGTCAACCAGAAATCGTAGGCATCCTCAGATTCAGCACCCTTGAAGACTGGAGGTTTCAATTTCAAGAACTTACTGAAAAGTTCATGCTGATCATTTGTCATTATAGGCCCTGTAGTCAGACGAGGAAACGTGCCTATTTCCAATGAGGCATCCATGCGGGGAGCCATAGTAGCCGCATGTTGTACCTCCGGAACCTGAGGTGCTGGTGCAGAAAACACTGGAGGTGTCTGGCCCTGATCAGAAAACCCGCTAAGATAAGCCACAACCTGATTGATCATCTCTATGGTAGGTTGGGGTAACATTTCCTCATTCTGCACTTGTTCATTCTCCCCTTCCTCACCCTCTCTTACCACTTTCTTAGTCGGTGGAGGAGTCACCGCCCTAGTACCAGATGGGCTAGGTGCTCGTCCTCTTCTTCTAGAGGACGTCCTCCTACGACCTCTACCGCGGCCTCTTGCCACTGCTCCTCTTCGAGCTACAGTCTCAGTGGCTGGCTCAGATGCATCTTGTCTTGCTGATGTTGATGTTGGCCCGGTTGTTGCTCTAGTTCTGACCATCTGCGAAATAGAGTGAAGATGGTCCGATACCAATTTGTATCACCTAGATACCAATTGGACCCAAGTAATAGCACGAAAGAAAGAATGAAAGAATGGAATATTCCTAAAGTCTTATAGCCTCTAAAAGAAAAGTAAAGGCGTCCCCCTACCGTTCCTTAAGACTCTATTAGACTCGTTCTTGTGTGATGAGACCAACGAACCTAATGCTCTGATACCAAGTTTGTCACGACCCAAATCGGGTCGCGACTGGCACCCACACTTACCCTTCTATGTGAGCGAACCAACCAATCTAAACCTTAACATTTCAATATAATATCAACAGAAAGTAATGCGGAAGACTTAAACTCATTAATAAAAACCAATTCTATAGCTTCTAAAAACTCAACAACTATTATTATCCCCAAAATCTGGAAGTCATCACCACAAGAACATCTATGATCAAATTACTAAACTATGAGTATTATAAGAAGATAAAACAAATAAAAGCTAGTCCATGCCGGAACTTCTAGGCATCAAGACATAAAGAAGAAGATCCAGTCAAAGCTAGAAGCATTAGCTCACCCTGAAATCCGGTGTAATTGAAGACTTGCTAGAATTGCGGTTGAGTTGAAGACGACGGCACGTTTGCTGCACTCCACAAATCACAAAGAAGAAAACATAAAAATAGGGGGGTCAGTACAAACACAAGTACTGAGTAGGTATCATCGGCCAACTCAAAATAGAAAACAGTATATATCAAGTAATATCATAAATCAACTACAATACTCAACATGTAGCAACAACAAGTACAATAATCATTACCAAGTACCGCCAAATTCACACATGAGGACTCAAGCCTCAGTACCATACTCATTTGTGAATTTGGTTCATTAGATTGAGTATATTAACATCTTTCAAGATTCATTATCTTTATTCCTCTTGTGTCGGTACGTGACACTCCGATCCCCTACTACTATGTGTCGGAACGTGACACTTCGATCCCCTAATTCTACGTGTCGGTTCGTGACACCCGATCCCCTAAATCTACGTGTCGGTTCGTGACACCCGATCCCCTAATTCTACGTATCGGTTCGTGACACCTGATCCCCTAATTCTACGTGTCGGTTCGTGACACCCGATCCCCTAAATCTAAGTGTTGGTTCATGACACTCGATACCCTAATTCTATGTGTCGGTTCGTGACACCCGCCCCACTAATCTCATTCTATTAATTCATCAAGCCTTCTTTTATACCAAGGCATCATCAATCTCATTATTTAGTTCATCAAGCCTTCTCTTATACCAAGGCATCATCATGAACAAGAGATTAGGGTTTTTTTCAAGATTTGGGATTCAATAACTTCATCATGCTTGTTTATCAAAATTATATAATCACATTCATGCAAGCATACAATTAAGCATATAGCAGGGTTTACAATACTACCAATACATATCATTCGCTATTAAGAGTTTACTACGAATAGAATGAAAAAACATAACCTACCTCGACCGAAGAATTTTGATCAAGCAAGCACTTTCCCAAAGCTTTGTTCTTCTTCTCGTTTCTCCTCTTTCTCGTTCGATCCTCTCTCTTTCTCTTTGTTCTTTCTATTTTTCTTATTCAAACCCTCTTTCTTTTACCCTAATTAGGATATAATTAAGTATAAAAGATGAGGAATTAACCCACTAATTAACTCAAGGTTACCTCTTTTAACCCCCAAGTAATTGAGTTAATAAACTTAAACCACTAACTTTATAATTATAAGCCGGAATAGTCCAAAACGCCCCTAAAAATAATTACAGAAATCCGACCCAGCTTGGGATTACGCAGTCTGTGACGGCCCGTCGTGCCTGCAACGGTCCGTCCTGCTTCTCCGTCACAGAGTTCAGAGACTCAATTTCCTTGAAGAGTCTGTGACGGTCCGTCCTGCCATTCTGTTACAAAGTTCAGAGAGTCGATTTCAGTACCCAAATTTCAGAATTTCTAAGTGTTTTGAAACGAGACGCCCTCGACGATCCGTCGTGCCCATGACGGTCCGTCGTGGGATCCTTCGTCTCAGCCAGTTTTCCAGAAATAACATCTGTTGCTCAAAACGACTAAACAGGTCGTTACAGTAATTGTAATGAATTAGCATGATGAGGCTGTTGAATTTTGAACCTTAAAACCTCTTTGTCAATGATGATGCCTTGGTATAAAAGAAGGCTTGATTAACTAAAAGAATGAGGTTAGTGGATCGGGTGTCACGTTCCGGCACCAGGATAGTAATGGAGGATCAGGTGTCATGTTCCGACACCAGGATAGTATTAATGGATCGGGTGTCACGTTCCGACACCAGGATAGTATGATGAGGATCGGAGTGTCGCGTTCCGACACCAGGATAGTATGATGAGGATCGGAGTGTCACGTTTCGACACCAGGATAGTAAAGAGAATGAATCATGAAATATGTTAATATACTCAATTTAATGAACCTATTTCCCAAATGAGTATGGTATGGAGGCTTGAGTCCTGGTGGGTGTACTTTGCGTTATTTATCAATGATTCTCGTACTTGTTGTTGCTACCTGTTGAGTATTGTAGTTGATTTATGATATTATCTGATATATACTATTTTCTATTTTGAGTTGGCCGATGATACCTACTCAGTACTTGTGTTTTGTACTGACCCCTACATGTATTTGTTTTCTTGTTATTTGTGGAGTGCAGCAAACGCACCGTCGACTTCAACTCAACCGCAACTCTAGCCAGTCTTCATCACACCAGAATTCAGGGTGAGCTATTGTTTCTAGCTTTGACTGGATCTTCTTCTTCATGTCTTGATGCCTTGAAGTTCTGGCATAGACTACCTGTTATTTATGTTTAGTTTCTTAGATACTCTTAGCTTTAGTAATTTGAGGATAGATGTTCTTGTGGTGATGACTTCCAGATTTTTGGAATAATAACAATTGAGATTTTAGAAGTTATTTATTGGTTATACTAATGAGTTTTTAAGTCTTCCGCATTATTTTCTGTTTATTATGCTGAAATGTTGGGGTTTAGTTTGGTTGGTTAGCTCACATAGGAGGATAAGTGTGGGTGCCACTCGCGGCTCGTTTAGGGTCGTGACAATTATCAATTTTATTTTTAGAAGAGAACCCATTAAAATTGGAAAACCCCATCGAATTGGGTAATTTGAAAATCAGCTTCGAGAGGACTTCTTTGGGTAAGGAATCTAAAGAGTGAATAATCCATACTTTATTGAAGCTTAATAGGCGAAATTGAAGTGAAATCTTAGAGAATTTTACCTTTTTCTTCAAGATTTCTTCCTTTTTCAATAGAGGAATTTCGGAGAGAGAAAGTAGATAGAGATGAGAACTTTTGGGTTTTGTTTGGTTATTAGGTTGGAATGAGTGAATAATGACTTAAAATGACCCTTAGGATATATAAAATAACCCTCTTAATTACTGAAAACACCCCTCACTTAATTGTGTCTTTCTTAAGTCTAAATGTGAAAAATAAAATTTTATCGAAAGTGGAAAGTGTCTGCGCATCGTAAGACATCACATATTTTATTTTTCAAAAATATATTTTGAGGAAGTGACGTTAGTTTTGGATGCGTGTCTCACAAAAGACCTCCGATTCTTCACTTCACATGTTTCTTAAACAGTCTGCCCACCCATGTCGGGGTTCTCCTCAATGACCCTTCAGGTGGTCATTGAGGTGTTGGTTTTGGATGTTTAGACCCTCTATACTAACTTATACCAAACCAAATACTTTTTAAAACTCTTAGGATTCATTTGACCCTCTGAAACCATCCCCAAACATGGCAACGTTAACTAGTTTAATTAGGCTAGTTTCCTTACGTCATGGATGTTCTTTGATGTCTAGGCTCTAAAACTTGTCGGATGACTTATATGCATTATTTTAGGTCTTAAAACAGTATTTTAACCCTTACACACTCATGTTAGTCTCTATATTATTTCTTTACTTTTCGGAGTGATACAGTTTCCATGACAATCGCCAAGTTTCATAAATAATGCTTTGCACATAAAATCTAGAAAATGATATCAACTAAAGATGCTAGTATTTTTTAATGTTCTAACTTGTATAGGTAAGAACCAATTCCATAGGTGTAAGTCTCTAAAACACAAAATTTCCATTTTTAGTACCCATGGTCTTAGTTTCATATAATGCTATAGTTTCCCTAAAGTAAAATAGACAATGATCTTAATGACTAATGACCCTAACTAGGATAAACAAAGAAAAGAAACTTATTATTAGTGCAAGTAATGAACCCAAATAGTCATTACACAAGCAGATATCTAAGTTAGTCCTTGGAAGGTGTTCTAATGCATCTGACTATGAATATGTTCCTTATGCATGACTTGGTACCATCGGTCTACTTGTTATGAAGATGTGCATGGTATGAGTCCATATGATGTGGTCTTATTCTTATATTCACTATGTTGGTCTTAATGACCATATGATACATGAATGAAGTTGTCTTCACTAACTTTTTGAGGTATAAATTTGATGGTTAGGCTTGTGGTCTACTAATAGGTCTACTGTGTACATTAGAGGTTATGTGTCTTCACATTTATAGTGCACTAGTAGACTTAGATTGGGATTGTGAGTAAGTTAGTCTTTGAATGATCTATTAGAAGTGAAATTGATATATGTGAATATTATGTAAAGTTCACTGTAATGCAATATTGTGTTTACTTGAAGTTATCTTGTGGTGTGTCATACACTATAATGGTATGTGTTTTCTTGTGTAGGTCGTATTTATGGTTACCTCGTATATTTAAGGGGACGCATTGCACCAAGTATCACTAGAGGGATACATGGGAAGACTAGAAATTAAAAGAAGGGAAGTTCACTGTAAAGCAAAATAGTTCATTGTAAAGTGACTCTAAAAATGGCTTAAATTATATATATGATCTTATATGATGTTTAGGATTTGAATATTACTATATGAAGCATGTAAATTATATAAATGAAATTGTACAAAGGTTTTATGAAGATTTACTTAAAAAGGTATGAAGTATGATTTCAAGAAAATATCCCTATTAAATGCATGTTTTTGCATGGTTGCCATACTTAGTGAATTCTTGTACTAACTCCATTCTTCTCTATTTTTTAAACAAAGTGTAGGTTACGGATGCTTAAAGGATGTCTCTATAAATGATGAGCTTGATTTGTGAAGGAATCGTTAAGTCCAATGATGTCATAATGTTTAGTAAATTTTAATGTTCTTTAGTATTATATATATGTATTATGTTGTAAAGGTTGTGTCGATAAAGTTCTCTTACAATGTTTAGTCTAGGATGGGAAAGATACTTAAAATAAAAATATGTATTATGACTTATGTTTAATACATATATGAATTGATGTTTCTAGCATATGATGTGCTGTGAAATGTTTTAAAATTTCCACTAAATTTACTATGACAATGCAATGAATGATATTTATGGGCTCGTATTAGACCTCCGACAGGTCAAGTATGCTGTGTTACTCTAAGGGGTTCTCCCCGGAGGATACAAATCTAGTTCCTTTCCCATACTCACTTGGTGCTAGCCTTTGTTCTCATCGAGTAATTCAAATTAATGATTACATGTAGGGTTTTACATATAGTACATATCCAAATCACATTCACCGTACAAAAGAGGTCCCTTAGGGCTGGCTTAAAATGGTGACGAAGATATCTTAATGACATTCCTAAGGACGATATGATGTCGTTCCAACCAATCAAACTTAATTTCACTATTTATTACAATAAGGATACCATTACAGCTTTCGACTTCAAGGTTCATATCGTTACCACTAGGTTTAAGGTTTCATATAAAGGACATTCATAACTTTCTTCAATGTCTCATGTCATTCATAAATACAAATCTAAGAGACTTTATCATCGTAATTCAAGACATCTCATATTCACATATCATTCATCTATCAAGAAGAGTGACGTCAGTATACCTAAACAAGACACAACATTACTTCACATTGTCACATATCGCATATCATGTTTAAGAAGCAAACATGCACAACCTTCTTCATATTAAGGTTACCCTATACACTACTGTCACATCATCAACATAGTCATCGTAAAACTCAATAACCAATTAGGAAGAATCATGCATCAACTATACTAATACACACATAAAGACATAGCCATAGTCTTACATGATCACCTAATTAACATCGATAGAGAAAACCACATACATTCACATTTCTTAAAATGTAGGTATATATGATGATACTTCACCTAATAAACTACACAAATCAATATAATACGTCAATTAGTGCCGACAAGGTCATGATCATCATAATACATAAAGTAATGCCGACAAAGGCCACATCACATAACACCGCCAGTATAAGTGTACAATATCAATAGCAACATAATTTAAGAGCTAAATTACATAAAAAAAATATGATAAGGGAACCATACCACCAATCCATTCTCTCCACTTCTATCCTTATCAAAATTATTCAATTCAATACCAATAGGCCTCAACCATAGCCATGATCATCAACACAATACAAAAACCATAAAACTACATAAAGCTAGGTCAATTCAAGATATATTTATCAATATAATACAACTTATACAAAAAATGAATACAATTATTACATAATTTAATAGCACATAGAAAACTATATTAGAATTCATAAGCAATAACACAATATCAATTATCCCATAAAGTAATCAAAAACAAGGGTTCATCAATTGCATGGGTAATAGGCTAATTGTGTTGAAATCATTAAATTAACAACAATTCAATCAATATGTAACGATTAAAATATTTTAATGCAAGAACCCATTGATAGATCAAGTTCGACAAGTTCATCTTTAGAAATCTTTAGAAATCTCTTCGAATTTTGGGATCCTTGTAAAATAGAGTTTCAAGGATAAAAAATCATACCTCAATGATGTTAATCCAAGAAATTTATGAAGTATTACCACTCAAACCTCCAATCCGAGCTCTTCCTTGAGTTTTGGCTTTAATGTAGTTCTAGAGAATTTCTTAGAGAATTTGGGTTTTGATTTTGAAGAATTAATTCATCTACGTATTTGGGACTTAAAATGATGTTTAAAATACCAAAAATAATCTAAAGTAACTTCCCAAAGTCTTATTTAGAAGTTGGGTGAATTCACCAATTTACCCTTAGACATTACAATAAGATATGCAAAAGAAGCCTTAAAGACGACATGCCAAACGACTGCCCGTTACCCAACAATTGGACCATCTTGTTGGTTCGTTGTTTGTGACTGAGGCTGGTCGTTGGTGGATAAATATACCAATCTAATTCTTTATCCAGGACCTCAATTGATGGCGCGTCGACCAGCCTACTGGACGTCGATCGCTTCAGTGGATTGGGCTGGTCTAAGATAACCTTTGGCTCAAGGCAAGGGTCCTTCCTCAAACACCCTTGGTGGATCCTTGGGGACTTTCGCCCAGATGTTTCCAAACCATATATGATTGCATACGAGTTTAGTACCTCTCGCATAAATTTCCTCTAAAATGAACACATAAAAATTGACGAAACATTCTTAGACACAGAAGGTCGTTTGAAGGAAAACATTTTTAACGTCATGGACAATATTGGACCTTTGGCCTCCAAAATTTATGAAACTTGACACACTGCCTATATTTACTTTAATAACTCATTTAAGAACTTCATCATCTTAGTAATCACACCTAAATACATCAAAACACAAATAAGTCACATAGGTTACTTAGTTGTCGAACGTTTTAGCCGTCGCTTGATGTTTGACTTCCGATTAACCTAATACATTACACTTACTCAATACAATCTTATAACATATTTTAGGACCTTAGAATTTCATTACAACCATGTTAGGATCTACTTAACCTAATTCTTTTTAGTAATCTTACAATTTTTGTCATGATCGGTATCAAGACCCTATACGAGATCAGCGTCGTGGACCTCTAAGAGGTTGCAGACAAACCTACATACGTCATACTTACTTCATCTAGGTTAATTTTAGTGGAAAATTTAAACTTTTTGTTTTCTTATTTCATGCAAAACATATTATACTTAACATCATCGGCGTTCACAAATCAACCATTTAATATAGAGATATTTAAATGAAAGAAGCAATTCATAATTGCATTAACACATTCTTGCCAAACCGGCACCAATACAAAGTCTGAAATGAAACAGAAGTGGAACATGATAGACTAGCTAAATCCTACATTTAAGCTAGATAATAACGATAGACATTCCCGAAAGAATGAGGGCTTATCAAGTCCGGATGTAAGCTCCATGTTTGGATAGCAGCAACTCCTTACAACAAGCTCTAACGTCCACCTTTGCCTGCACCAAAAGTAGATATTGTATAGGATTAGTAAACACTTGTACTAAGTATGGGAATATGCAAGCATACACCAAGGACATGCATGAGTAAGAATAGCTCTTTCCTAAAAACATGATTTATTAAAAGTCAAGTCAGTAGACTTGCAAAATATGGATAAGGAAAGTTAGAGAACTTGCCAAATTTGGATCAGAGAAGTCATGCTATGAGAGTAACATGCATCATCATACGTATGATATTGCACACAACACATAGCGTCTTACACATAGCAGATAACATATTTCATATAACACATTACATCTTTATATCATTCATTGATATGCCATGAAACATTGGAAACATGGACTTGACAGCAAGACTTCCTAAAAATGAGGGCTCAACATATGGGACCTCAACAAGGGAGCCTTCTTTATCAAACACTGAGTCAGCTTCATTTATTCATGCGTACTTCACTTCATACATTCATAAAATTGTGTAAACACCAGCTATACCTAGGATGCAGTTTAAGACTTTCATCAAATTCGCTGTACAATGATCAAGAATTACCTAGTGTCATTACTTAAGTCTAGCTCACCTCTTGTTTATCATATACAAACAGTTTTGGTATCATTGATTTCATTATGTGCATCATTTGAGGATGTTGTCATTCATTTATGGGGAACTTTAACTTTAACAAACATAGATCATATGAGAATCATGAAATCCAGTGTCTCCCCCACATCAGAAAGAGGTGGAATCACCGGCCAAAATTACCAAAAATATGCTTGCGTACATGGGAAATGAACCCCACCAGATCCCTATATTGCTAGTAAAGGTTCAAAGACTAGGAGATATAAAAAAGACCCATACCCGGCATGCCGGACAGTATCATTTCATGAGAGTTTCGTGAACCTCCGCCCTTCCCAAATAAGGCATAACCGCTCATAGGTAGTGTATCGGTGCTCAGTATAAAGTTCCATTAAATTCAACTCATACGTCATGGAAGCTGGCTTCTAGTAGGAGGATATCGTAGCTCAATAGATGATTTCTCATCTCATCATTAGTATTAAGTGTATATTAATCTCAATACTTTCATTTGATTGTTCATAGAGACTGGTCTCATCATTAACTTTACACTCTCCTAGGTGAGTACGTTTTGGTAACATTTACTTATAATCATTTGTGATTGGTCTCATCTGTTACATTAGCCTCTTATCATGTTGTCACCATATTCAATAACTTTAGCACATTTTCTCTTTATAATTTCTCACCCCTTATTACGTGAATGTTCATTTAATCATATGCCAATGCACTTGGCCATTTAGTGTGATTCACACTCTTACTTAACCCTTATAGGGTTTCATCATTTCATTGTATACATCTTAGGTTTACTTACTTTTTGCTAGATTTATGGGTCTATACATACAAGCCATGAGTCTTCATTCATAGTTTGTTTAAGTGATTCATATCTTGCTAAGATAATGAGGTACAAGACTTATGTATCTTGTATGTATGCGAAGAACTCGATTTTTGTCTATGGGGGCAGCATTAGTTTGAAAATTTATTCAGGCATGACTTAATTTTCAATACGGAATTTGGGTAAGGGATTCCGGTTTTGAATCCCTTGGTTAACACATGTATTTTATTTTATTTTTGACTTAACCCCACTTCGGCTTGAGGACCCGAGATCAAGCCCCAATGCTAACATTTACTCTCCAATTTTTTTTCATTCTTTACCTTTTTATTCATTTGGGACAAGAGGTTGTGGGATCGATCCCCGATATCTCTATTTATTTTAGTTTCTTTTTCCCTAACTTACTGAGATGACCGTGAGGGTGTGGGATTGAATCCCCACAACCTCACTTTATTTTTCTCTTTAATTCCCTTAGTCAACCTAGAGGTCGTGGGTTCGACTCCCACACTCCTAAAACTTTATTTTCTTTTTTATTCCTTAAGTCTGGCCGAGAGGTTGTGGGTTTGAATCCCACTCCTCTTATTTTAAATTTTTAGAATTAAATTTTTTGTCAAGGTCATGGGTTCGAATCCCCCTTACCACATTCCTTTAACATACATTATTATTTTGAATTTTAACATGTTGAGGTAACGGGTTTAATTCTCAGTGACCTCACTTATTTTTAATTCATTATTGATAGCATTTTAAGCTACTTTAACTTAACCAAAACTCATCAACATGTAGCTAGAAATTTTGTAGTTTTTTTAGCATTTTTTTCATCAACGTTTGTGGGGGTGGAAGCGATATTAGAGAGAGATGTAGTAGAGAGGAAAGACGATTATTTTTATTATGAGGGAAGGCCCTCTATTTATACTAAAAAACTTACATTTCTGGCCAATATAAGTTGCCGACACATTCGTTACACATGGCCTGATTATATTTGGCAGGCACTAATAAACAAAAATACATACTATTACCGCTTTACATAATGACCCTTTCTTTTTATTGTTTGCCGACACACACTATTTACTTTACGACTAAAAAAAAAACTTTGCAATGTTATCAAAAAAAAACATTACAAGTAGCTGTTATGTATCAGCTTATAAAAAGTAAATATTATCTCAAAAGAATCTTATCTCCGATGCTTTGTCATCATATCTTGCTTATCTCTTCCATTTACTCCAAATGGAAATTTGGTATAACATTATCTTCTCCGTTACATTTGGAACATCTGTGATCTGGGTATTTGTTTCCAATAAGCTTACAATATCTGACTAATAATTCTTCTGAAATAAATTCCTTTTTTAATTCTCTTGTTGTAGGTTGTTCCTCTTGTTTTAATAACGATAAAATCCATCGCTGGACTTCTTCCATATCTGTTCTTCTTAATTCCTTGGAGTTTGAAGATATCATAACTTGGTCTTTTGCATAATAACTCTAAATACCATTGCCGTTTAAATAATAGTTAGCTAGTTCTTGTATAATTGTTGCTATACCAATTTTCCTTTTATTTGCATAAAAGTTTGGTATGTCTATCTTCGGTATTTCATCCTCTTTTCTATGTCTTCTGGTATTATCATATCTCTAGTTAGACCTATCTTTATAACATGAATTGGTGACTTGATTTCTTCATATAATATATCAGCTGGTGTTGTATAAAACTTAATATAAAATAAATTCCCTTTGGTATCTCTTTTGTATGTGACGAACGCTTTATATAATTGTGGTATTCCACTTATCTATTCTCCATCATATGTATATACTGTACCAAGTAAACCATAATTATAACATGTTCTAACTAAATTTGGACTAGTTTTGGGTTGTGCGATTAATCTATTATATCCTTGTAATTTTTGGGTTATATAATCTTCTTCTGGATTTTTGGTTTGTGTAGATCTAGGGTTTAAATTTAAATATGTTTGGATCTTATATATGTTTTCGATATATGATTGTGCAATGTAATTGTATCTATTTTTATGACTTTTTATGCTCATTGCATATGTGGAAGTTTGTGGTTCTGTGGGTATTTGTATTTGTGTATTTTGGATAAATGGTTTTATGAATAAGTGGTTTAGGTTTGTGTTTCGTGATTTCTCACTAGCTTTCATGCTTGTACTTGCAGCTGTATTTGAATAAACTTTGTCATGGGTTTTATAGAGTTTCCCATCGTCTCCTTTTAGCTCTGGCTGTTTTCCGTCTGCCGAACGACGTAGCTATGCATTTTAATAGTCATGCTGCTGACTTGTATTAGCTCTAGACTTCATATTATCTTCATTAGTCTGTACCCTTTGTATCTCATTATCCATTCTATCCACTTTAGTAGAAAGTGTAGAAATTGCTTTGTATAGTTCTTCAATTGTATGTTCGTTTCTGTCCTTCGTTTGGGTAGCTTTGTCTTGGTAAGTAGTCTGCAACCGTATTTTTGTCAGTTTTGATTACCTCAATTGTAAATGTAAAATTTAATATATTTAATACTAATCTCCTTATTTCTTTTGTTGTAACTGAATCTTCTACCTTTTTCGTTATCCACCATTTTACCTGGGTATTATCTGTTCTAATTATAAATTTATTATAAACTATATATGGTTCGAATGCTAATAAACACTTATATAATGCAAATAATTCCTTGCTATTTATTTCCCATTTTATTTGTGCTTCTGAATAAGATCGTGAATAATATCTACAATGATATACTATATTTTCTTTTTCATATTTGTATTTTAGAACTCCTCCATAGCTATGATCACTTGAATCTGTTTCAATAATACAAACAAATGATTTTTTTTCATTGGGAAAGTAATGTTTTTGTAATTTTTTACGTAATTTTTTAATATTTTTTTTATGTTCTTTATCCTTATTGTCGAAATAGTATTCAACATCTTTTTTGAGTTTTTTATGTAATGGTTTTAAATGTTCTGCTAATTTTAATATGTATTCTCTTACTTGATTTTCTTGTCACGACCCAAAACGGGTCATGAATGGCACCCACACTTATCCTCCTATGTGAGCGAACCAACAAATCTAAACCCCAACATTTATCAAAAGTTCAACTATAAATAATATAAATAATGCGGAAGCTCTAAAATATACTAAGCAATTAATTCAAATAAGTTTCTAAAGTTAATACTTATTATTCCCAAAATCTGGAAGTCATCACACCAAGAACATCTATCCTCGAATTTCTAAATCTAAGAGTATTTAAGAAGCTAAAAATAGTAAAAAAATGGTCCATGTCCGAACTTCAAGACATCACTACGTGAAGGAGAGAATCCGGCACGAGCTAGGAATAATAGCTCACCCTGAAATATTATGTGCTGAAGACTGGCTAGAGTTGAGGACGAGTCGAAGTCGATGGCACGCTGGCTGCACTCCACAAATAACAAAGAAGAAAATTACAAGGGGGTCAGTACAAGGAACACGTACTGAGTAGGTATCATTGGCCAACTCAAAATAGAAAATAATATATACTGAATAATATATAAAATCAAACATAATACTTACCAAGCTACAATCAACAAGTATAAGAACCATTGACAACAACACCAATCACACCTATGAGGACTCAAGCCTCCACACCATACTCATTTGGGAAATAGGTTCTTTGAATTTGATTATATTAACATAATTCAAGATTCATTCTCTTTATTCTTATCGTGTCGGAACGTGACACTCCGATCCGCTATTACTACCGTGTCGGAACGTGACACCCGCTCCCCTAATACTACCGTGTCGGAACGTGACACTCCGATCACCTAATACTACGTGTCAAAACGTGACATCCGATCCATTTATCTCATGATTTTAGTTCATCAAGCATTATTTATGTCAAGACTTCATCTTAATAGAGAGGGCTAAGGTTAAAGATTCCACAATCACAACGTACAAAAACACAATCAAGTATATACAAGACTTTACAATACTACCCAACACATATCAATCGCTATTCAGAGTTTATCTATCAGATAGAAACAAACCATAACCTACCTCCACCGAAGAATCGTGATCAAGAAAGCTACCTTCCCAATGCCTTTGTTTTCCTCTTCATTCTCTCTCTCTCGCTCGTTCTCCCTTTCCTGTTCTTTTTATTTTTCTTCTTCAGATTCTTTTTCTTCTACCCTAATTATCATATAATCAATTATAAAAGATGATAAAAGTAACCCACTATTTATTCCATATCGTCTTCTTTAACCCCCAAGTAAATAAATTATTAAACTTACTCCACTAATTTCATAACTATAATCATGAATAGTCCGAAACACCCCTTTAAAACTTTTAGCAGAAGTCTGACCAAGTCGGGGTTACGCAGCTTGTGACGGCTCATCGTACCTGCGACGGTCTGTCCTGCAGGTCCGTCACCAAGTTCAGAGAGTTAATTTTAGTAGTGAGGTAACGCAACTTGTGACTGTCCGTCGTATCTACGACGGTCCGTGCTACAGTTCCGTCGTGAAGTTCAGAGAGTCGATCTCAGTACCCAGATGTCAGAGTTGAAGTGTTTTGGAACGAAGGCCCTCGACGGACAGTCGTGCATATGACGGTTCTTCCTACTTGTCGTCGAGGGTAGTGAGGAGAGCAGCAGAAGAAATTACACAAGTATGGGACGACGGAGTCCATCACGATCCGTCGTGACCATGACGGTCCGTCGCGTGATCCGTCGACCCTGTCAGTTTTTATAAAAAATGGTTCTACTGCTCGAACCGACTAAACAGGTCGTTACAATAGATATGAATTTACCCATCGTTCGTCCTCGAACGATCACAAGAAGAAAAATAAAGGCGAGAAAGAGTACCTGAATCTTGAGAGAGATGTGGATATCTTTCTTGCATATCAGCCTCATTCTCCCAAGTGGACTCTTTAACTGGATGATTCTTCCACTGAACCTTGATAGATGCAATCTCCTTTGATCTCAACATGCGGACCTCTCTATTTAAAATAGCAACAGGATCCTCCTCATAAGACAAATTCTCATAAAGAAGAACTGAATCCCAACGAATAATGTAGTTTCCATCCCTATGGTATCTTTTCAGCATAGACACATGAAATACCGGGTGCACTCCTGAGAGTCCTGGAGGCAATGCCTATTCATAAGTCACCTTCCCCACGCGCTTCAGAACTTCAAATGGACCAATATACCTCGGACTAAGCTTACCTCGCTTCCCAAACTGCATCACCCCTTTAATGGGTGAAACCTTCAGCAAGACTTGTTCACCCTCCATAAAATCTAAGTCCCTAACCTTTCGATCTGCATATTCTTTCTTCCTGTTCTGAGCTGCTATAACCTTCTCCTGAATGAATTTTACTTTATCTAACGATTCCATCAAGAGATCGGTACCCCATGGTCTCAACTCAAATGCATCAAGCCAACCAATGGGAGACCTACATCTCCTCCCATACAGTGCCTCAAATGGGGCCATATCAATATCTTGAGTGATAGTTATTATTGTATGAAAACTCTGCTAAGGGTAAGAAGTTATCCTAATGACCACCAAATTCTATCACACATGCACGAAGCATATCCTCCAACACCTGAATCGTTGGCTCAAACTGACCAACGATCTGAGGGTGAAATGTAGTACTAAGATCCAACCTAGTACCTAATTAAGCATGCAATGTTCTCCAAAACTTAGAAGTAAATTGCGTACCTCTATCTGATATGATGGAAAGTGGAACTCCATGCAATCGAACAATTTCTGAGATATAGATTTTGGCTAACTTCTCTGTATTGTATGTCACCTAGACCGGAATTAAGTGAGCAGAATTAGTTAATCTATCAACGATTACCCAAATAGAATCAAACTTACACAATGTCTTTGGAAGACCAACCACAAAATCTATTGCAATTATTTCCCAATTCCATTCAGGAATGGGCATTTTCTGAAGTTTTCCTCCGAGCCTCTAGTGTTCATACTTTACCTGCTGACAATTTGGGCATTGGGCAACAAAATAAACAATGTCACGCTTCATTCTACTCCACCAAAAATGTTGCTTTAGGTCACGATACATCTTTGTTGCACCAGGATGTATAGAATACCTTGAACTATGAGGCTCTGTAAGAATAGTGTGAATCAAATTATCAACACGGGGCACACATACCCTTCCCTTAATTCTCAAAACGCCTTCCGCATCAATTATTGCCTCTTTAGCCTCTCCTCGTAATACCATATCTCGAATTCGCTCGACTTCTCATCAAGATGGCTGTTTTCCCTTAATCCTGTCAAGAAAAAAAGATCTTGCCTCCACACAGGCCAAAAATCCTCCCTTCTAGTACTTCCAGCCTCATAAAGTCATTAGCCAGAGTCTGAACCTCTCTAGCAAATGGGCGTCTAGAAACCTGTAAGTGGGCTAAACTTCCCATGCTCCCTGCCTTTCTACTTAAAGCATCTGCCACAACATTAGCTTTTCCTGGGTGATACAAAATATTAAAATCATAGTCCTTCAGTAATTCCATCCACCTCCTCTGCCTATAATTCAAATCTTTCTGATTAAAGACATACTGTAAACTACGATAATCTGTATAGACTTCACACTTTACCCCATATAGGTAATGTCTCCATTGCTTTAATGCAAACACAACTGCAGACAACTCCAAATCATGGGTCGGATAGTTGCGTTCATGCACTTTTAATTGCCTTGAAGCATAAGCAATTACATTCCTCTCCTGCATTAGCACAACACCCAAACCAGAATAAGATGCATCACAATAAACAATGAAATTCTTACCTTCCACTGGCAAGGTAAGAATTTGTGCGGTAGTCAACAAGGTCTTGAGGTTCTGGAAGCTTTCTTCACATTCGTCCGACCATACAAATGGAACATTCTGCTTAGTCAAATTTGTCCATTAGGAAGCAACAGAAGAAAATCCCTTGACAAATCGACGGTAGTAGCTAGCTAAACCAACAAAGCTCCTGACCTTTGTAACATTAGTAGGTCTTACCCAACTCTTCACTGCTTCAATCTTAGAAGGATCCACCATCACTCCATCCTTAGAAACCACGTGCCCCAAGAAGGACACTGAATCTACCCAAAACTCACACTTGGAGATTTTTGCATAAAGCCTTTTGTCCCTCAACAATTCCAATACAATTTTCAAATGATCCTCATGTTCTATCCTGCTCTTTGAGTATATCAGTATATCATCAATAAATACAAATAACAAAGAGATCCAGATATGGCTTACAAATCCCGTTCATCAGGCCAATGAAAGCAGCAGGGGCATTCATAAGCCCAAAAGACATTACTAAGAATTCATAATGCCCATACAAAGTTCGAAAAGCAGTCTTTGACACATCTGTTGCCCGTATTTTCAATTGATGATAACCAGATCTCAAATCAATTTTTGAGAAGGTACAAGCACCTTGTAACTGATCAAACAAATCATCAATGCTAGGAATAGGATACGTGTTCTTAATAGTTACCTTATTCAGTTGCCTGTAGTCTATGCACATCCGAAAACTTTCATCCTTCTTCTTTACAAATAAAACAGGAGCACCCCAAGGGGATTCACTTGGTCTAATAAAACCTTTACCTAACAACTCCTGAAGTTGGGCCTTTAACTCCCTTAACTCAGCTGGAGCCATTTTATAAGGGGGTGTGGATATGGGGCGAGTAACTTGCTCCAGATAAATACAAAAATCAATATCCTTATCTGGTGGCATACAAGGAAGGTCTGCAGGAAAAACATCAAGAAACTCACAGACTATCGAGACAGACTCAATCGAAGGTACTTGGGAAGTATCATCCCTGATATGTTCTAAGAAAGCTAAACAACCTTTACTAACCATTCTCTTAGCACGAAGAAAAGAGATGATATGAACTGGAGTGGAAATATTGTCACCCTCCCACACTAGCAGATCTGTCCCAGGCTTGGCCAATGTCACAGTTTTAGCATTACAATCAAAGATTGCAAAATTTGGACAAAGCCAAGTCATACCCAGAATTACATCGAAATCAACCATCTCAAGAATAATCAAATATACATGCTTATTGCTCCCCACAAAAGTCACAAGACAAGACCTATACACCTTCTCAACTATCACAGACTCACCCACAGGAGTAGAGACACGAATAGGCATGTCAAGCAAATCACAATATAAATCAAGACCAGTAGAAAATGAGGAAGATACATATGAAAATATGGATCCATGATCAAATAATACGGAAGCCATGCAATCACAGACCAAAAGAATACCTGTGATAACAGCATCAGATGTCTCTGCTTCAGACCTCCCGGGGAAAGCATAACAATGGGTCCTATCACCTGTCTGCCTGTTGCCCTACATGTTGCACTGCAGTAGTTCAAACTTGCCCGCCACCCCGATTGATTTGATAACTACCATTACTTGGCCACCACGTCCTCCGCCCCCTACCATAACCACCTCTACCTCTAGCTATTGTGGGTCTGTAACTCTGTTTTGGACAATATTTCCTAATATGTCTAGTCTCTCCATATCCCTAACAATTTCTGGAGTAAAGCATAGGTCTCTATGAGAAAGACAAAGTCTGTGGATAACCTCCAAACTCAGAAAAATGCTGAGTGGTATGCGATGGACCCCTAGCTATAGCCTGTAGTGAAGACTGAATAGGGCGGGCTGGGTAACCTCCTGAACTCTGCCCTCTGGAGTAAGAACCACTAAACTCACCTCCCGTACGGAACTTCTTAGAGGTCGACGCCATGGTGAAGTTGTCTGGCTTCACCCCCTCCACCTCTATCACAAAGTCAACCACTTCCTAAAAGGATTTTGCTGCTGCAGCTACCTGTAAGGTTGGGATATACAAATCTGACCTCAACCCTTTCACAAAGTGGTGAATCCGCTCTTGTGGACTGAAGAAAAGCTGAGTAGCATACCAGGATAGCGCACGAAATTTGGCCTCATAAGTAGCAACAAACATTCTTCCTTGCTCTAGGCTCAGGAACTCATCTCTCCTCTTGTCCCTCAAAGTCCGGGGTATATACTTCTCCATAAATAAGCTAGAGAATGATGCCCAGGTCATAGTTTGTGCCTGTGCTAGTTGACACTCTACATACGACCGCCACCACATTTTGGCATTCCCCTGAAACTGGTAGGTCACAAACTCAACACCGAATCGTTCCACTATGTCCATCTTATGTAGCAGTTCATGACAGTCAACCAGAAAATCATAGGCATCCTCAGATTCAGCACCCTTGAAGTCTGGAGGTTTCAACTTTTAGAATTTAGTGAAAAGTTCATGCTGATCACTCGTCATTATAGACCCTGTAGTCATCCAGAGATGATAAATCAGGTTCTTACTTATCTTAGCGGGTAATCTGATCAGGGCCAGACACCTCCTGTGTTTTCTGCACCAGCACCTCAGGTTCCAGGGGTACAACATGCAGCTGCTGTTGCTCCTCGCAGGGATGCCTCATTGGAAGTAGGCACGTTTCCTCGGTTAACTACAGGTCCTAAAATGACGAGTGATCAGCATGAAATTTTCACAAAATTCTTGAAGTTGAAACCTCCTGTCTTCCAGGGTGCTGAATCTGAGGATGCCTATGATTTTCTAGTTGATTGCCATGAGCTGCTACATAAGATTGATACAGTAAAACGGTTCGGGGTTGAGTTTGTGACCTATCAATTTCAGGGAAATGCCAAAATATGGTGGCGGTCGTATGTTGAGTGTCAACCAGCACAGGCACCACCTATGACTTGGGCATCATTCTCTAGCTTATTTATGGAAAAGTATATACCCCGGACGTTGAGGGATAGGAGGAGAGATGAGTTCCTGAGTCTAGAGCAAGGCAGGATGTTTGTTACTGCTTATGAGGCTAAATTTCGTGCACTATCCAGGTATGCCACCTTGCTTTGCTTCAGTCCACAAGAACGGATTCGCCGTTTTGTAAAAGGATTGAGGTCACATTTGCAGATCCCAGCCTTACAGGTAGCTGCTGCAGCAAAATCCTTTCAGGAAGTGGTTGACTTTGTGATAGAGGTGGAGGGGGTGAAGCCAGATAACTTCACCATGGCATCGACCTAAAAGAAGTTCCACACGGGAGGTTACATTAGTGGTTCTTACTCCAGAGGGCTGAGTTCAGGAGGTTACCCAGCCCGACCTATTGATTATTCACTACAGGCTGTAGCTGGGTGTCCATCGCAGATCAGTCAACATTTCTCTGAGTTTGGAGGTTATCCCTAGACATCGTCATTCTCACAGAGACCTATGCTAGACTCCAGAGATTGTTATGGATGTGGAGAGACTAGACATATTAGGAGAAATTCTCCAAACTAGAGTTACAGACCCCCAATAATTAGAGGTAGAGGTGGTCATGGGAGAGGCCTCCATTCTGGATGACGTGTTGGTCAAGGGAATGGTTGTTACCAAATAAGCCGAGGTGACGGGCAAGTTGGAACTACTGCAGCACAACATGGTAGGGGCAACAGACAGACAGGTGATAGGGCCCATTGTTATGCTTTCCCTGGGAGATCTGAAGTAGAGACATCTGATGCTGTTATCACAGGTAATCTTTTGGTTTGTGATTGCATGGCTTCTATATTATTTGATCCTGGATCCACATTTTCATATGTATCTTCCTCATTTGCTAAAAGTCTTGATTTACATTGTGAATTGCTTGACATGCCTATTCGTGTCTCTACTCCTGTGGGTGAGTCTGTGATACTTGAGAAGGTGTATAGGTCTTATCTTGTGACTTTTGTGGGGAGCAATACTCATGTAGACTTGATTATTGTAGATACGGTTGATTTTGACATAATTCTGGGTATAACTTGGCTTTCTCCAAATTTTGCGATCTTTGATTGTAATGCTAAAACTGTGACATTGGCCAAGCCTGGGACAGATCCGCTAGTGTGGGAGGGTGACTATACTTCCACCCCATTTCATATCATCTCCTTTTTTCTTGCTAAGAGAATGGTTGGTAAGGGTTGTTTAGCTTTCTTGGCACATCTCAGGGATGATACTTCCAAAGTACCCTCAATTGAGTCTGTCTCGATAGTTCGTGAGTTTCTGGATGTGTTTCCCGCAGACCTTCCTGGTATGACACCGGATAGGGATATTGATTTTTGCATTGATCTTGAACCGGGTACTTGCCCCATTTCCATACCCCATTATAGAATGGCTCCAACTTAGTTAAGGGAGTTAAAGGCCCAACTTCAAGAGTTGTTAGGTAAAGGCTTTATTAGACCCAGTGCATCCCCTTGGGGTGCTCGTGTTTTGTTTGTGAAGATGAGGGATGGAAATTTTAGAATGTGCATCGACTACAGGCAACTGAATAAGGTAACTATTAAGAACAAGTATCCTTTTCCTCGCATTGATGATTTGTTCGATCAGTTACAAGGTGCTTGTACCTTCTCAAAAATTGATTTGAGATCTGGTTATCATCAATTGAAAATACGGACAACAGATGTGCCAAGGACTGTTTTTCGAACCAGGTATGGGCATTATGAATTCTTAGTAATGTCTTTTGGACTTACGAACGCCACTGTTGCTTAAATGAGCCTGATGAACGGGATTTTTAAGCGATATCTAGATCTATTTGTCATTGTATTTATTGATGATATACTGATATACTCAAAAAGCAAGAATGAACATGAGGAACATTTGAGAATGGTATTGGAAGTGTTGAGAGAGAAAAAGCTTTTTGCCAAATCCTCCAAGTGTGACTTTTGGCTAGATTCAGTGTCCATCTTGGGGCACGTAGTTTCTAAGGATGGAGTGATTGTGGATCCTTCTAAGATTGAAGCAGTGAAGAGTTGGGTAAGGCCTACTAATGTCACAGAGGTAAGGAGCTTTGTCGGTTTAGCCAGCTACTACCATCGATTTGTCAATGGATTTTCTTCAGTTGCTTCCCAATTGACAAATTTTACTAAGCAGAATGTTCCATTTGTATGGTCGGACGAATGTGAAGAAAGCTTCCAGAACCTCAAGACCTTGTTGACTACTACACCAATTCTTACCTTGCTAGTGGAAGGTAAGAATTTCATTGTTTATTGTGATGCATCTTATTCTGGTTTGGGTGCAGTGCTAATTCAGAGAGAAATGTTACTGCGTATACTTCAAGGCAATTACGGTGCATGAATGTAACTACCCGACCCATGATTTGGAGTTGGCTGCAGTCGTATTTGAATTGAAGCAATTGAGACATTATCTATATGGGGTTAAGTATGAAGTCTATACAGATCATCGTAGTTTACAATATGTCTTTACTCAGAAAGATTTGAATTTGAGACAGAGGAGGTGGATGGAACTACTGAAGGACTATGATATTACTATCTTGTATCACCAAGGAAAATCTAATGTTGTGGTTGATGCTTTAAGTAGAAAGGCAGGGAGCATGGGAAGTCTAGCTCACTTGCAGGTTTCTAGACGCCCATTGGCTAGAGAGGTTCAGACTCTGGCTAATGACCTCATGATGCTGGAAAAACTAGAAAAAGGAGGATTTCTGGCCTGTGTGGAGGCAAGATCTTCCTTTCTTGACAAGATTAAGGGAAAGCAATTTACTGATGAGAAACTGATCCAGATTCGAGATATGGTATTACGAGGAGAGGCTAAAGAAGCAAAAATTGATGAGCAAGGCGTTTTGAGAATTATTTGAAGGGTATGTGTGCCCCGCATCGATGATTTTATTCACACTATTCTTACAGAGGCTCATAGTTCAAGGTATTCCATACATCCTGGTGCAACCAAAATGTATCGTGACCTAAAGCAACATTTTTGGTGGAGTAGGATGAAGCGTGACATTGTTGATTTTTTTGCTCAATTCCCGAATTGTCAGCAGGTAAAGTATGAACACCAGAGGCCTGGGGGGACACTTTAGAGAATGCCCATTCCTGAATGGAAGTGGGAGAGAATTGCAATGGACTTCTTAGTTGGTCTTCCAAAGACGTTGGGTAAGTATTACTCAATTTGGGTAATTGTTGATAGATTAACTAAGTCTGCTCACTTTATTCCGGTCAAGGTGACCTACAATGCAGAGAAGTTAGCCAAACTCTATATCTCAGAAATTGTTCGATTGCATGGAGTTCCACTTTCCATCATATCAGATAGAGGTACACAATTCACCTCTAAGTTTTGGAGAACATTGCATGCTGAAATAGGTACTAGGTTGGAAGATATGCTTCATGCGTGTGTGATAGAATTTGGTGGTCATTGGGATAACTTCTTACCCTTATCAGAGTTCTCATACAATAATAGCTATCACTCAAGTATTGATATGGCCTCATTTGAGGCACTGTATGGGAGGAGATGTAGGTCTCCTGTTGGTTGGTTTGATGCATTTGAGGTAAGACCATGGGGTACCGATCTCTTGAGGGAATCACTAGATAAAGTAAAATTTATTTAGGAGAAGCTTCTAACAGCTCAGAACAGACAGAAAGAATATGCAGATCGAAAGGTTAGGGACTTGGATTTTATGGAGGGTGAACAAGTCTTGCTGAAGGTTTCACCCATGAAAGGGGTGATGCGGTTTGGTAAGCGAGGTAAGCTTAGTCCAAGGTATATTGGTCCATTTGAAGTTATGAAGTGCGTGGGGTAGGTGGCTTTTGAATTGGCATTGCCTCCAGGACTGTCAGGAGTGCACCTGGTATTTCATGTGTCTATGCTGAAAAGATACCATGGGGATGGAAACTACATTATTTGTTGGGATTAAGTTCTTCTTAATGAGAAGTTGTCTTATGAGGAGGAGCATGTTGCCATTCTAGATAGAGAAATCCGCAAGTTGAGATCAAGGGAGATTGCATCCATCAAGGTTCAATTGAAGAATCGACCGGTTGAAGAGTCCACTTGGGAGAGGGAGGCTGATATGCAAGAAAGATATCCACACCTTTTTACAGATTCAGGTACTCTTTCTCGCCCTTTTTTTTCTTTTTGTGAACGTTCGAGGACGAACGATGGGTAAATTGGTATCTATTGTAACAATCTTTTTAGTCATTTCGAGCAGTAGAATCATTTGTGATAAAAACTGACTGGGTCGACGGATCACGCGACGGACCGTCATGGTCATGACAGACCGTCATGGACTCCGTCGTCCCACACTTGTGTAATTTTCCTGTGGGTTATGGGATCAACTCTCCGAACTTCTCGACGGAATTGCAACACAAACTGTTGTAGACACGACGGATGGTCACAAACATCCTTACTGATATTTGGCTCTCTGAACTTCGCGACGGAATTGCAGCACGAACCGTCGTAAACACGACGGATCGTCACAAACATCCTTACTGAATTTGGCTCTCAGACCTTTGTGACGGACCTGCAGGACGGACCGTTGCAGGTACGATGGGCCATCACGAGCGGCATAACCTCGACTCGGTCGGATTTCTGCTAAAAGTTTTAAGGGGTGTTTTGGACTATTTATGACAAACTGTATGAAATTAGTGGGTAAGTTTAATAACTTATTTACTTGGAGGTTAAAGGAGGTAACCTTAGAATAAATAATGGGTTACTTTTATCATAGTGAATTATATGATAATTAGGGTAAAAGAAAAAGAATCTGGAGAAGAAAAAGAAAAAGACAAAGACAGGAGAATGAGCGAGAGAGAGAGAACGAAGAGGAGAGCAAAAAGGCATTGGGAAGTAGCTTACTTGATCACGATTGTTCGGTGGAGGTAGGTTATGGTTTATGATATTTCATAGTAAACTCTAAATAGCGATTGATATGTATTGAGTAGTATTGTAAAGTCTTCTATATGCTTGATTGTGTGTTTGTATGTTGTGATTGTGGAATCCTAAATCTTAGCCCTCTCTATTAAGATGATGCATTGACATAAAAGAGGCTTGATGAACTAAAGCAATGAGAATAGGGGATCGGGTGTCACGTTCTGACATGTAGTATTAGGGGATCGGGTGTCACGTTCCGACTCGTAGTAATAGGGGATCGGGTGTCACGTTCCGAATCGTAGTAATAGGGGAGCGGGTGTCACGTTCTGACACGTAGTATTAGGGGATCGGAGTGTCACGTTCTGACACGGTAGTATTAGGGGATCGGAGTGTCACGTTCCGACACGGTAACATTGGAGGGAATGAATCTGGAATTATGTAAATGTAATTAAATTCAAAGAACCTATTTCCCAAATGAGTATGGTGTGGAGGCTTGAGTCCTCATAGGTGCGCTTGGTGTTGTTGCCAATAGTACTTGTACTTGTTGTTGCTACCTGTTGAGTATTGTAGTTGATTTTATAATATTATTTGATATATATTGCTTTCTATTTTGAGTTGGCCGATGATACCTACTCAGTACGTGTTCCTTGTACTAACCCCTACTTGTATTTTGCTTTTGTTTATATTGTTGAGTGCAGCAAACGTTCCATTGACTTCGACTCGTCCGCAACTCTAGCCAGTCTTCAGTATATCAGATTGGTTTAGATTGGTTGGTTCGCTCACATAGGAGGGTAAGTGTGGGTGCCAGTCGCGGCCCGATTTGGGTCGTGACAAACTTGGTATCACAGCATTAGGTTCGTCGGTCTAATCACACAAGAACGAGTCTAGTAGAGTCTTGAGGAACAGTAGGGGGACGCCTTTACTTTTCTTTGAGAGGCTATAGGACTTTAGGAAAATTCCATTCTTTCATTCTTTCATGCTATTACTTGGATCCAATTGGTATCTAGGTGATACAAATTGGTATCTTACCATCTTCACTCTATTTCGCAGATGGTTAGAACTAGAGCAACAATTGCGCCAACACCAACACTGGCAAGACAAGATGCGTCCGAGCCAGCCACTGGGGCTGTAGCTCGAAGAGGAGTAGTGGCAAGAGGCCGTGGAAGGGGTCGCGGGAGGACGACCTCTAGAGGAAGAGGACAAGCACCTAGCCCATCTGGTACTAGGGCGGTGACTCCTCCACCGACTGAGGAAGTGGTAAGAGAGGGTGAGGATGGGGAAAATGAGCAAGTGCAGAATGAGGAATTTCAACCCCAACCTACCCCAGAGATGATTAATCAGGCTCTTGCTTATCTTAGAAGGTTATCTGATCAAGGCCAGACACCTCCAGTGTTTTTTGCACCAGCAACACAGGTTCCGGAGGTACAACATGCAACTATTGTGGCTCCCCGCATGGATGCCTCATTGGAAATAGGCACGTTTCCACGGTTGACTACAGGGCCTATAATGACAAGTGATCAGCACGAACTTTTCAGTAAATTCTTGAAACTGAAACCTCCAGTCTTCAAGGGTGCTGAATCTGAGGATGCCTACGATTTTCTGGTTGACTGTCATGAGCTACTACACAAGATGGTTATAGTAGAACGATTTGGCGTCGAGTTTGTGACCTATCAATTTCAAGGGAACGCCAAAATGTGGTGGCGGTCACATGTTGAGTGTCAACCAACAGTGGCACCGCCTATGACTTGGTCATCATTCTCTAGCTTGTTTATGGAGAAGTATATACCCCACACTTTGAGGGATAGGAAAAGAGATGAGTTTTTGATCATAGAACAAGGTCGGATGTCGGTTACTGTATATGAGGCTAAGGTTCGTGCATTATCCCGGTATGCCACCCAACTATGTTTTAGTCCACAAGAGCAGATTCGCTGTTTTGTGAAGGGGTTGAGATCAGAGTTGCGAATTTCAGCCTTACAGGTAGCGGCTACAGCGAAATCTTTTCAAGAAGTGGTAGACTTCGTGATAGAGGTAGAGGGAGTGAAGCCAGATGACTTCACCATGGCAACGACATCAAAAAGGTTTCGAAAGGGAGGTGAGTTTAATGGTTCTTACTCTAGAGGACAGGGTTCAGGAGGTTACTCAGTCCGACCAATTCAGTCTTCACTACAGACTGTAGTTGGGGGTCCACCTCAGACCGGTCAACACTTCTCTGAGAGACCTATGCTTGAATCCAGAGAGTGTTATGGATGTGGGGAGACTGGACATATTAGGAGGAATTGTCCAAAACAGAGTTATAGACCCCCAATAGCTAGAGGTAGAGGTGGTCATGGTAGAGGCCGTTATTCAGGAGGATGTGGTAGCCGAGGTTATGGTGGTCACCAAACAGCCGGGGTGATGGGCAAACTGGAGCCACTACAACACAACATGGTAGGGGCAACGGACAGACAAGTAATGGGGCCCATTTTACGCTTTCCCTGGGCGATCTGAGGCGGAGACATCTGATGCTGTCATCACAGGTAATCTTTCGGTTTTTGATTGCATGGCTTCTGTATTGTTTGATCCTGGATCCACATTTTCTTATGTATCTTCCTCATTTGCTAATGGTCTTAATTTACATTGTGAATTGCTTGACATGCCTATTTGAGTTTCTACCCCGGTGGGTGAGTCTGTGATAGTTGAAAAAGTATATAGGTCTTGTTTGGTGACTTTTGTGGGGAGTAATACTTATGTAGACTTGGTTATCTTAGAAATGGTTGATTTTGATGTAATTCTGGGTATGACTTGGATTTCTCCGAATTTTGCGATCTTGGATTGTAATGCTAAAACTGTGACGTTAGCAAAGCCTGGGACAGATCCGTTAGTGTGGGATGGCGATTACACTTCCACTCCGGTTCGTATCATCTTCTTTCTTCGTGCTAAGAGAATGGTTAGTAAAGGGTGTTTATCTTTCTTGGCACATCTCAGGGATGACAATACTCAAGTACCTTCGATTGAGTAGGTTTCGATAGTCCATGAGATTTTGGATGTGTTCCCTGTAGATCTTCCTGATATGCCACCAGATAGGGATATTGACTTCTGCATTGATCTTGAACCGGGCACTCGCCCCATTTCTATACACCCTTATAGTATGGCTCCCGCTGAGTTAAGGAAGTTAAAGGCTCAACTTCAAGAGTTGTTAGGGAAAGGCTTTATTAGACCAAGTGCATCTCCTTGGGGTGCTCCGGTGTTATTTGTGAAGAAAAAGGATGGGAGTTTCCGGATGTGCATAGACTACCGACAGTTGAACAAGGTAACTATTAAGAACAAATATCCCATTCCTCGCATTGATGACTTGTTTGATCACTTACAAGGTGCTTGTGTCTTCTCTAAGATTGACTTGAGATCCGGTTATCATCAATTCAAAATACGAGCAACGGATGTCCCAAAGACTCCTTTTCGGACCAGGTATGGGCATTACGAATTTGTAGTGATGTCTTTTGGTCTTACGAATGCCCCTGCTGCTTTCATGAGCTTGATGAACGGGATTTTTAATCCATATCTGGACCTCTTTGTGATCGTATTTATTGATGATATATTCATATACTCAAAGACCAAGAAAGAACATGAGGAGCATTTGAGAATGGTGTTGGAAATGTTGAGGGAGAAAAAGCTTTATGCCAAATTCTCCAAGTGTGAGTTTTGGCTAGATTCAGTGTCTTTTTGGATCACGTAGTGTCTAAGGATGGAGTGATGGTGGATCATTCTAAGATTGAAACAGTGAAGAATTGGGTAAGACCTACTAATGTGTCAGAAATAAGGAGCTTTGTTGGTTTAGCTAGCTATTACCGTCGATTTGTCAAGGGATTCACTTCCATTGCTTCCCAATTGACGAACTTGACTAAGCAGAATGTTCCATTTGTATGGTCGGACAAGTGTGAAGAAAGATTTAAGAAGCTCAAGACTTTGTTGACTACTGCACCAATTCTCACCTTGCCCGTGGAAGGTAAGAACTTCATCGTTTATTGTGATGCATCCTATTCTGGTTTGGGTGCAGTGCTAATGCAAGAGAAGAATGTAATTGCTTATGCTTCGAGGCAATTAAAGGTGCATGAACGTAATTATCCGACCCATGATTTGGAGTTGGTTGCGGTAGTGTTTGCATTAAAGCAATGGAGACACTATCTGTATGGGGTTAAGTGTGAAGTATACAGGGATCATCGTAGCCTACAATATGTATTTACTCAAAAAGACTTGAATTTGAGGCAGTGGAGATGGATGGAACTACTGAAGGACTACGATATCACTATCTTGTATCATCCGGGAAAGGCTAATGTTGTGGCAGACGCCTTAAGTAGAAAGGCAGGGTGCATGGGAAGTCTAGCTCACTTGCAAGTTTCTAGACGTCCATTGGCTAGAGAAATTCAGACTCTGGCTAACGACTTGATGAGGTTAGAAGTAAATGAGAATGGATGGATTGTTGGCTTAGGTGGAGGCAAGATCTTCTTTTCTTGACAAGATTAAGGGAAAGCAGTTTAATGATGAGAAATTGATCCGGATCCGAGAATTAGTGTTGCGAGAAGAGGCTAAAGAAGCAACAATCGATGAGGAAGGTGTTTTGAGAATCAAGGGAAGGGTATGTGTACCCCGCGTTGATGATTTGATCAACACTATTCTGACAGAGGCTCATAGTTCAAGGTACTCTATACATCCTGGTGCAACCAAGATGTATCGTGACATAAAGCAACACTTTTGGTGGAGTAGAATAAAGCGCGACATTGTTGATTTTGTTGCCAAATGTCCAAACTGTCAACAAGTAAAGTATGAACACCAGAGGCCCGGAGGAACACTTCAGAGAATGCCCATTACTGAATGGAAGTGGGAAAGGATTGCAATGGATTTCGTGGTTGGTCTTCCAAAGACATTGGGAATGTTTGATTCTATCTGGGTAATATTGGACCGATTAACTAAGTCTTCTCAATTCACTCCGGTCAAGGTAACTTACAATGCAGAGAAGTTAGCCAAACTTTACATATCGGAAGTTGTGCGATTGCATGAGGTTCCACTCTCCATTATATCAGATAGAGGTATGCAGTTTACTTCTAAGTTTTGGAAAACATTGCATGCGGAATTGGTTACTACGTTGGACCTTAGTACTGTGTTCCATCCTCAGACCGATGGTCAGTCTGAGCGAACGATTCAAGTGTTGGAGGATATTCTTCGTCATGTGTGATTGAATTTGGTGGCCATTGGGATAGCTTCTTACCCTTAGCGGAGTTTTCATACAATAATAGCTATCACTCAAGTATTGATATGGCTCCATTCGAAGCATTGTATGGGAGGAGATGTACGTCTCCCATTGGTTGGTTTGATGCATTTGAGGTTAGACCTTGGGGTACTGACCTTTTGAGGGATTCATTAGAGAAAGTGAAATCTATTCAAGAAAAGCTGTTAGCGGCGCAAAGTAGGCAAAAGGAATATGCAGATCGAAAGGTTAGAGACTTAGAGTTCATGGAGGGTGAACAAGTCTTGTTGAAGGTTTCACCCATGAAAGGGGTAATGCGGATTGGTAAGCGAGGTAAACTTAGCCCGAGGTATATTGGTCCATTTGAAGTTCTGAAGCGCGTAGGGGAGGTGTCTTATGAGTTAGCCTTGCCTCCTGGGCTAGCCGGAGTGCATCCGGTATTTCATGTGTCTATGTTGAAAAGATACCATGGGGATGGAAACTACATTATCTGTTGGGATTCAGTTTTGCTTGATGAGAACTTGTCTTATGAGGAGGAACCTGTTGCTATTTTAGATAGGGAAGTCCGCAAGTTGAGGTCAGGGGAGATTGCATCCATTAAAGTTCAATGGAAGAATCGACCTGTTGAAGAAGCCACTTGGGAGAAAGAGGCTGATATGCAAGAAAGATACCCACACCTATTTACAGATTCAGGTACTTCTTTTCGCCCTTGTTTTTTTCTTATGATTGTTCGAGGACGAACGATGGGTAAATTGGTATCTATTGTAACGACCTGTTTAGTCGTTTTGAGCAACAAATGTTATTTCTGGAAAACTGGCTGAGACGACGGATCCCACGACGGACCGTCGAGGGGATTTTGTTTCAAAACACTTAGAAATTTTGAAATTTGGGTAATGAAATCAACTATCTGAACTTCGTAACGAAAAAGCAGGACGGACTGTCGTGGGTACGACGGACTGTCACAGACTCTTTAAGGAAATTGAGTCTCTAAACTCTGTGACGGAGCAGCAGGACGGACCGTCGCAGGCACAACGGTCCGTCACAGACTGCGTAGTCCCAGGCTAGGTCGGATTTATTTAAATGTTTTAAGGGACGTTTTTGACTATTCCTACTTTAATTATAAAGTTAGTGGGTTAATGTTAATAAGTCTAATTACTTGGGGGTTAAAAGAGGTAACCTTAAGTTTATTAGTGGGTTACTATTGCCATCTTTTATTCTTAATTATATGCTTATTAGGGTAAAAGAAAAAGGGTTTGAATAAGAAAAATAGAGAGAACAAGAAGAGAGAGAGAGGATCGATCGAAACAAGAGGGAAAACGAAGAGAAAACAAAGCCTTGAGAAAATTGCTTGCTTGATCACGAATCTTTGGTGGAGGTAGGTTATGGTTTTTATGCTATTCGTAGTAAACTCTTAATAGCGAATGATATGTGTTGGGTTGTATGGTAAAGTCTTCAATATGCTTAATTGTATGCTTGCATGAATGTGGTTGTATAATTGTTATGAAATAAGCATGATGAAGCTATTGAATCCCAAATCATGAAAATCTCTTGTTAATGATGATGCCTTAATATAAAAGAAGGCTTGATGAACTAAAGTAATGAGATTGATGATGCCTTAGTACGAAAGAAGGCTTAATGAATTGACATAATGAGATTAGTGGAGCGGGTGTCACGAACCGACACGTACAATTAGGGGATCTGGTGTCACAAACCGACACGTAGAATTAGGGGATCAGGTGTCACGAACCGACACGTAGAATTAGGGGATCGGGTTTCACGAACCGACACGTAGAATAAGGGGATCGGGTGTCACGAACCGACAGGTAGAATTACGGGATCGGGTGTCACGAACCGACACGTAGATTTAGGAGATCGGGTGTCACGAACCGACACGTAGAATTAGGGGATCGGAGTGTCACGTTCCGACACATAGTAGTAGGGGATCGGAGTGTCACGTACCAACACAAGAGGAATAAAGATAATGAATCTTGAAAGATGTTAATATACTCAATCTAATGAACTTAATTCCCAAATGAGTATGGTACTGAGGCTTGAGTCCTCATGTGTGAACTTGGCGGTACTTGGTAATGATTATAGTACTTGTTGTTGCTACATGTTGAGTATTGTAGTTGATTTATGATATTACTAGAAATATACTATTTTCTATTTTGAGTTGGCCGATGATACCTACTCAATACTTGTGTTTGTAATGACCCCCTACTTTTATGTTTTCTTCTTTTTTATTTGTGGAGTGCAGCAAACGTGACGTCGTCTTCAACTCAACCGCAATTCTAGCCATTCTTCAATTACACCGGATTTCAGGGTGAGCTAATGCTTCTAGTTTCGACTGGATGTTCTTCTTCATGTCTTGATGCCTTGATGCTCCGGCATGGACTAGCTTTTACTTGTTTTAGATTCTTATAATACTCTTAGTTTAAGTAATTTGATCATAGATGTTCTTGTGGTGATGACTTCCAGATTTTGGGGATAATGATAAGCTTTGAGTTATAGAAGTTGATTATTGATTTTGTTAATGAGTTTAAGTCTTCCGTATTACTTTCTGTTGATATTATATTAAATGTTAAGGTTTAGATTGGTTGGTTCGCTCACATAGGAGGGTAAGTGTGGGTGCCAGTCGCGGCCCGATTTGGGTCGTGAGATTTTTAAATGGTATCATTAAGGGTATTCCTCCTATAATTATTTCTTTTTCTGTTGTTTCTTCATTTATGTTTAATATCTCACTAGGTAATCCAGGGCGTATGTGTCCTGTTTTTATAATTTCTTCTTCTAATACTAACTCTCTTGTTATGTAATTTTCTTCTTGTCCTGTATTTATCAAAATTTTATATCTTCTTTGTTCTATTATTCCTGTTATGAAATAACGATATGGTGTTATTTCTTCCTTATCTAATAAGTTTTGTGGGATTTCATAGTTTCTTTTAGATGTACTCATTCTTGATGAGGTAGCTCTTGTTAACGTATTTGTTACACTTGAAATACTTAGTCTTTCTTTAACAATATCTAAATCTTCTTCTATGTCAATTTCTTTATAGCTATAGTCATTATTGTCTATTATAGTAATTATTTTTTCGAAAGGATTTTCTATCTTTATTTTATCAATTTTATTTCTTGCTGTTATTTTATGTTTTGCTGTTAATATATATAAGTTTTTACATCTTGCAGTAATTATATTACTGCCTGGTGCTAACTCTATTCCAGACATTTTCGAATATAATACTAATGATTTATCTATATTTCTATCTGTTAATGCTACTGTATAATTGACACTTATTATAAATTTAAATTTTTGGTATATTAAGTTTCCTTTTACTGCACTAATTACACTTTTTTCTATAGGGTGTATAATTTTATTCATCTGCTAAATATATTTCAATAGGTGTATCTATTCCTTCTCTAAAACAAGCTTTTATTAATATTTCTGTTCCTCCTAAATGTACGTATTTTATAGGTGCTTTAGCTTTTATATCTTGTATTTCTTTATTTATATTGGTTTACTTAGTATAGGTATATATGCTTTTCCTCTTGCATATTTACAATCTATAATATGTTCGTTCTACTTAACTACATAATATTCTTCCTTTTGACTTGTAAACCAATTTCTCAAAGTAGGTATTTCAAGTACTTTTTCAACACTTAAGTCTAATTCTTTTCCTTTTATTTGTTCAAAAATTGTATTATCAAATATAATTTTTTGGTCTGATAATTATTCATTTTGATAATCTTCTTTGTTTATTATTTTTATATCGTCTTTAGACATTAGATTTCTTCGTCTATTTCATTATTATCTAAATCCATATTGTCTTCTTCATTTTCTGTTTCTATATCTGATACTTCATATATACCATCATTTTCACTTAATTCACAGTCTATGTATTCTATTTGTATATATTCGTCATTATCTATAATTATTTATGCAATTTGCTTCCTTTTCGGTTCTTTGGGTAGTTTACAATCTCTAGCTAAATGTCCTATCTTTCCGCAATTATAACAAGTACATTGGGATATTTTTATTTTTGGTCTATATGGTCTTTTTATTTTATAATTTTTTATATAATATCTTCGTCTTGGTTTCTTATATTTATACTTGGTTTTAGTTTTTCTATAATTTTTATACCTTTTAGGCTTTTGCTATTTATTTGTACATCCAAACTGTGGTGCTATATTATTTTTACAACAGGCTAAATTCTTGTTTAGTACTTTTTCTATTTTTAATTTTTCTTTTTGGTTTTCACATAGTTGTATGAACCATTGATGTAAAAATTTTATTCTAGCTCCTAAAGTATCTACTAATCTTTCATCATTCAAATCTTTAATTATTTTTGTGCTAAATGGTTCTGGTAATTTTGTAAAATATTGTTGTCTTATTTCTTTTGCTTCATTTAAATTGTATTTTGCTTTGTAATAATATTCCTTAAATGCACAAGTATTCTTCTATATAACACACTTTACATATAACTAATTTTGTCATAAGTTGCCTATTTATTATTTTTTCTCTGCTTTTTCACTTATATGTCACAACACAAATCTGAGCCGCGACTGGCACCCACACTTACCCTCCTATGTGAGCGAACCAACCAATCTAAACCCCTAACATTTCAATATAATATCAATAGAAAGTAATGCGGAAGACTTAAACTCATTAATAAACCAATTCAATAACTTCTAAAATTCAACATCTATTATTCCCCAAAATCTGGAAGTCATCACCACAAGAACATCTATCCTCAAATTACTAAACTAAGAGTATTTTAAGAAGCTAAAACAAGTAAAAGCTAGTCCATGACGGAACTTCAAGGCATCAAGACATGAAGAAGAAGATCCAGTCCAAGCTAGAAGCATTAGCTCACCCTGAAATCCGGTGTAATTGAAGACTTGCTAGAATTGCGGTTTAGTTGAAGACGACAGCATGTTTGCTGCACTCCACAAATAACAAAGAAGAAAACATAAAACTAGGGGGTCAGTACAAACACAAGTACTGAGTAGGTATCATCGGCCAACTCAAAATAGAAAACAATATATATCAAGTAATATCATAAATCAACTACAATACTCAACATGTAGCAACAACAAGTACTATAATCATTACCAAGTACCGCCAAGTTCACACATGAGGACTCAAGCCTCAGTACCATACTCATTTGGGAATTAGGTTCATTAGATTGAGTATATTAACATCTTTCAAGATTCATTATCTTTATTCCTCTTGTGTCGGTACGTGACACTCCGATCCCCTACTACTATGTGTCGGAACGTGACACTCCGATCCCCTAATTCTACGTGTCGGTTCGTGACACCCGATCCCCTATTCTACGTGTCGGTTCGTGACACCCGATCCCCTAATTCTACGTGTCGGTTCGTGACACCCGCTCCACTAATCTCATTCTGTCAATTCATTAAGCCTTCTTTCATACTAAGGCATCATCAATCTCATTACTTTAGTTCATCAAGCCTTCTTTCATACAAAGGCATCATCAATCTCATTACTTTAGTTCATCAAGCCTTCTTTTATACCAAGGCATCATCATTAACAAGAGATTAGGGTTTTTCAAGATTTGGGATTCAATAGCTTCATCATGCTTATTTTATCACAATTATATAATCACATTAATGCAAGCATTCAATTAAGCATATAGAAGGGTTTACAATAGTACCAATACATATCATTCGCTATTAAGAGTTTACTACGAATAGCATAAAAACCATAACCTACCTCCACCGATGATTCGTGATCAAGCAACCAATTTCTCAATGCTTTGTTTTCTCTTCGTTTCCCTCCTTCTCGATCGATCCTCTCTCTCTCTTCTTGTTCTTTCTATTTTTCTTATTCCAAACCCTCTTTCTTTTACCCTAATTAGCATATAATTAAGTATAAAAGATGGCAATAGTAACCCACTAATTAACTTAAGGTTACCTCTTTTAACCCCCAAGTAATTAGACTTATTAACATTAACCCACTAACTTTATAATTAAAGCAGGAATAGTTAAAAAACGTCCCTTAAAACATTTAAAGAAATCTGACCCAGCCTGGGATTATGCAGCCTGTGACGGCCCGTCGTGCCAGCGACGGTCCGTCCTGCTGCTCCGTCACACAGTTCAGAGACTCAATTTCCTTGAAGAGTCTGTGACGATCCATCGTGCCCACGACGGTCCGTCCTGCCATGTCGTCATGAAGTTCAGAGAGTAAATTTCAGTACCCAAATTTCAGAATTCTAAGTGTTTTGGATCGAGACCCCCTCGACGGTCCGTCGTGCTATTGACGGTCCGTCGTGGGATCCGGTGACTAAGATAGTTTTTCCAGAAATAAAATCTGCTGCTCAAAACGACTAAACAGGTCGTTACAATAGATACCAATTTACCCATCGTTCGTCCTCGAACTATCACAAGAAGAAAAACAAGGGCGAGAAGGAGTACCTGAATCTTTAAACAGGTGTGGGTATCTTTCTTGCATATCAGCCTCTTTCTCCCAAGTGTCCTCTTCAACGAGTCGATTCTTCCATTGAACCTTAATGGATGCAATCTCCCTTGACCTCAACTTGCGAACTTCTCTATCTAAAATAGCAACAGGCTCCTCCTCATAAGACAAATTATCATCAATCAAAACTGAATCCCAACGAATAATGTAGTTTCCATCCCCATGGTATCTTTTCAACATAGACACATGGAATACCGGATGCACTCCGGACAGCCCTGGAGGCAAGGCTAACTCATAAGCCTCCTCCCCTACGCACTTAAGTACTTCAAATGGTCCAATATACCTTGGGCTTAGCTTTCCCCTTTTACTAAAACGCATCACCCCTTTCATGGGTGAAACCTTCAGCAAGACTTGTTCCCCCTCCATAAACTCCAAGTCTCTAACCTTGCGATCCGCATATTCCTTTTGTCTACTTTGCGCCGCTAGAAGCTTTTCTTGAATAGATTTAACTTTCTCTAATGAATCCGTCAAAAGGTCAGTACCCCAAGGTCTAACCTCAAATGCATCAAACCAACCAATAGGAGACCTACATCTTCTCCCATACAGTGCTTCAAATGGGGCCATATCAATACTTGAGTGATAGCTATTGTTGTAGGAAAACTCTTCTAAGGATAAGAAGCTATCCAAATGGACACCAAAATCTATCACACATGCACGAAGCATATCCTCCAACACTTGAATCGTTCTCTCAGACTGACCATCGGTTTGAGGATGGAACGCAGTACTAAGTTCCAAACTAGTACCCAATTCCGCATGCAATGTTTTCCAAAACATAGACGTAAACTGCGTACCTCTATCTGATATAATGGAGAGTGGAACCCCATGCAATCGCACCACTTCGGAGATGTAAAGTTTGGCAAACTTCTCTGCATTATAAGTCACCTTGACCGGAATGAAGTGAGAAGACTTAGTTAACTTATCAACAATTACCCAAATAGAATCAAACTTTTCAAATGTCTTTGGAAGACCAACCACGAAATCCATTGCAATCCTTTCCCACTTCCATTCAGGAATGGGCATTCTCTGAAGTGTTCCTCCTGGCCTCTGGTGTTCATACTTTACTTTTTGACAATTTGGACATTTTGCGACAAAATCAACAATGTCGCGCTTCATTCTACTCCACCAAAAGTGTTGCTTTAGGTCACGGTACATTTTGGTTGCACTAGGGTGTATAGAATACCTTAAACTATGAGCCTCTGTCAGAATAGTGTTGATCAACACATCAACGCGGGGTACACATACCCTTCTGTTGATTATCAAAACACCTTCCTTATCGATTTGTGCTTCCTTAGCCTCTCCTCGCAATACTTTATCTTGGATTCTGCTTAGTTTCTCATCGTCAAACTGTTTTCCCTTAATCTTGTCAAGAAAGCAAGATCTTGCCTCCACACAAGCCAACAATTCTCCCTTCTCATTTACTTCTAACCTCATCAAGTCGTTAGCCAGAGTCTGAACCTCTCTAGTCAATGGACATCTGGAAACTTGCAAGTGAGCTAGACTTCCCATGCTCCCTGCCTTTCTACTTAAGGCGTCTGCCCCAACATTAGCCTTTCCTGGATGATAAAAGATAGTGATATCGTAGTCCTTCAGTAGTTCCATCCAACTCCTCTGTCTCAAATTCAAATCTTTTTGAGTAAAGACATATTGTACGCTACGATGATCCGTGTATACTTCACTCTTAACCCCATACAGATAATGTCTCCATTGCTTTAATGCAAACACTACCGCAGCCAATTCCAAATCGTGGGTCGGATAATTACGTTCATGCACCTTTAATTGCCTCAAAGCATAAGCAATTACATTCTTGTCTTGCATTAGCACTGCACCCAAACAAGAATAGGATGCATCACAATAAACAATGAAATTCTTACCTTCCACGGGCAAGGTGAGAAATGGTGCAGTAGTCAACAAAGTCTTGAGCTTCTGAAAGCGTTCTTCAAACTCGTCCGACCATACAAATGGAACATTCTGCTTAGTCAAGTTCGTCAATTGGGAAGCAATGGAAGAGAATCCCTTGACAAATCGATGGTAATAGCTAGCTAAACCAACAAAGCTCCTTATTTCTGACACATTAGTAGGTTTTACCCAATTCTTCACTGTCTCAATCTTAGAAGGATCCACCATCACTCCATCTTTAGACACCACGTGCCCCAAGAAGGACATTGAATCTATCCAAAACTCACATTTGGAGAATTTGGCATAAAGTTTTTTCTCCCTCAACATTTCCAATACAATTCTCAAATGCTCCTCATGTTCTTTCTTGCTCTTTGAGTATATCAGTATATCATCAATAAATACGATCACAAAGAGATCCAGATATGGCTTAAAAATCCCGTTCATCAAGCTCATGAAAGAAGCAGGGGCATTCCTAAGACCAAAAGACATCACTACGAATTCGTAATGCCCATACCTGGTCCGAAAAGCAGTCTTTGGCACATCCGTTGCTCGTATTTTCAATTGATGATAACCGGATCTCAAGTCAATCTTAGAGAAGACACAAGCACCTTGTAACTGATCGAACAAGTCATCAATGCGAGGAATGGGGTACTTGTTCTTAATAGTTACCTTGTTCAACTGTCGGTAGTCTATGCACATCCGGAAGCTCCCATCCTTTTTCTTGACAAATAACACCGGAGCACCCCAAGGAGATGCACTTGGTCTAATGAAGCCTTTACTCAACAACTCTTGAAGTTTGACCTTGAACTCTCTAATCTCTGCGGGAGCCATTCTATAATAGGGAATAGAGATGGGGCGAGTACCCGGTTCCAGATCGATGCAAAAATCAATATCTCTATCCGGTGGCATACAAGGAAGGTCTGCGGGAAACACATCTAAAATGCGTGGACTATCGAAACCGACTCAATTGAAGGTACTTGATTAGTATCATCCTTGAGGTGTGCCAAGAAAGCTAAACAACCCTTACTAACCATTCTCTTAGAACGAAGAGAGGAGATGATACGAACCGGAGTGGAAGTGTAGTCGCCCTCCCACACTAACGCATCTGTCCCAGGCTTGGCTAACGTCACTGTTTTAGCATTACAATCCAAGATCGCAAAATTTGGAGAAAGCCAAGTCATACCAAGATTTACATCAAAGTCAACCATTTCTAAGATAACCAAGTCTACATAAGTATTAGTCCCCACAAAAGTCACCAAACAAGACCTATATACTTTTTCAACTATCACAGACTCACCCACCGGGGTAGAAACACGAATAGGCATGTCAAGCAATTCACAAGGTAAATTAAGACCATTAGCAAATGAGGAAGATACATAAGAAAATGAGGATCCAGGATCAAACAATACAGAAGCCATGCAATCACAAACCGAAAGATTACCTGTGATGACATCATCAGATGTCTCCGCCTCAGATCGCCCAGGGAAAGCGTAACAATGGGCCCCATTACTTGTCTGTCCGTTGCCCCTACCATGTTGTGTTGTAGTGGCTCCAGTTTGCCCATCACCCCGGCCGTTTTGGTGACCACCATTACCTCGGCCACCACGTCCTTCAGAATAACGGCCTCTACCATGACCACCTCTACCTCTAGCTATTGGGGGTCTATAACTCTGTTTTGGAAAATTCCTCCTAATATATCAATTCTCCCCACATCCATAACACTCTCTGGAGTCAAGCATAGGTCTCTCAGAGAAGTGTTGACCAGTCAGAGGTGGACCCCCAACTACAGTCTGTAGTGAAGACTGAATTGGTCGAACTGAGTAACCTCTTGAACCCTGTCCTCTAGAGTAAGAACACTTAAACTTACCTCCCTTTCGAAACCTTTTTGATGTCGTTTCCATGGTGAAGTCATCTGGCTTCACTCCCTCTACCTCTATCACAAAGTCTACCACTTCTTGAAAAGATTTCGCTGTAGCCGCTACCTGTAAGGCTGAAATTCGCAACTCTGATCTCAACCCCTTCACAAAACGGCGAATCCGCTCTTGTGGACTGAAACATAGTTGGGTGGCATACCGGGATAATGCACGAAACTTAGCCTCATATGCAGTAACCGACATCCTACCTTGTTCTAGGCTTAAAAACTCATCTCTTTTCCTATCCCTCAAAGTACGGGGGATATACTTTTCCATAAACAAGCTAGAGAATGATGCCCAAGTCATAGGTGGTGCCTCTGTTGGTTGACACTCAACATGTGACCGCCACCACATTTTGGCGTTCCCTTGAAACTGATAAGTCACAAAATCAACACCAAACCGTTCTACTATACCCATCTTGTGTAGTAACACATGACAGTCAACCAGAAAATCGTAGGCATCCTCAGATTCAGCACCCTTTAAGAGTGGAGGTTTCAATTTCAAGAACTTACTGAAAAGTTCATGCTGATCATTTGTCATTATAGGCCCTGTAATCAGACGAGGAAACGTGCCTATTTGCAATGAGGCATCCATGCGGGGAGCCATAGTAGCTGCATGTTGTACCTCCGGAACCTGAGGTGCTGGTGCAGAAAACACTGGAGGTGTCTTGCCCTGATTAGATAACCCGCTAAGATAAGCCAGAACCTGATTGGTCATCTCTGGGGTAGGTTAGGGTGGCATTTTCTCATTCTGCACTTGTTCATTCTCCCCTTCCTCATCCTCTCTTACCACTTACTCAGTCGGTGGAGGAGTCACCGCCCTAGTACCAGATGGGCTAGGTGCTTGTCCTCTTCTTCTAGAGGACGTCCTCCCACGACCTCTACCGCGGCCTCTTGCCACTGCTCCTCTTCGAGCTAGAGTCTCAGTGGCTGGCTCAGATGCTTCTTTCTTGCCGATGTTGGTGTTGGTGCAGTTGTTGCTCTAGTTCTAACCATCTGCGAAATAGAGTGAAGATGGTCAGATACCAATTTGTATCACCTAGATACCAATTGGATCCAAGTAATAGCACGAAAGAAAGAAAGAAAGAATGGAATTTTCCTAAATCCTTATAGCCTCTCAAGGAAAAGTAAAGGCGTCCCCCTACCGTTCCTTAAGACTCTACTAAACTCGTTCTTGTTTGATGAGACCAACGAACCTAATGCTCTGATACCAAGTTTGTCACTACCCAAATCCGAGCCGCGAGTGGCACCCACACTTACCCTCCTATGTGAGCGAACCAACCAATCTAAACCCCTAACATTTCAATATAAAATCAACAGAAAGTAATGCAGAAGACTTAAACTCATTAATAAACAAATTCAATAACTTCTAAAATTCAACATCTATTATTCCCCAAAATCTGGAAGTCATCACCACAAGAACATCTATCCTCAAATTACTAAACTAAGAGTATTCTAAGAAGCTAAAACAAGTAAAAGCTAGTCCATGCCGGAACTTCAAGGCATCAAGACATGAAGAAGAAGATCCAGTCCAAGCTAGAAGCATTAGCTCACCCTGAAATTCGGTGTAATTGAATACTGGCTAGAATTGCGGTTTAGTTGAAGACGACGACACGTTTGCTGCACTCCACAAATAACAAAGAAGAAAACATAAAAGTAGGGGGTCAGTACAAACACGAGTACTGAGTAGGTATCATCGGCAACCTCAAAATAGAAAACAGTATATATCAAGTAATATCATAATTCAACTACAATACTCAACATGTAGCAACAACAAATACTATAATCATTACCAAGTACCGCCAAGTTCACACATGAAGACTCAAGCCTCAGTACCATACTCATTTGGGAATTAGATTCATTAGATTGAGTATATTAACATCTTTCAAGATTCATTATCTTTATTCCTCTTGTGTCGGTACGTGACACTCCGATCCCCTACTACTATGTGTCGGAACGTGACACTCCGATCCCCTAATTCTACGTATCGGTTTGTGACACCCGATCCCCTAATTCTACGTGTCGGTTTGTGACACACGATCCCCTAATTCTACGTGTCGGTTCATGACACCCGCTCCACTAATCTCATTCTGTCAATTCATTAAGCCTTCTTTCATACTAAGGCATCATCAATCTCATTACTTTAGTTCATCAAGCCTTCTTTCATACTAAGGCATCATCAATCTCATTACTTTAGTTAATCAAGCCTTCTTTTATACCAATGCAACATCATTAACAAGAGATTAGGGTTTTTCAAGATTTGGGATTTAATAGCTTCATCATGCGTATTTTATAACAATTATATAATCACATTCATGCAAGCATTCAATTAAGCATATAGCATGGTTTACAATACTACCAATACATATCATTCGCTATTAAGAGTTTACTACAAATAGCATAAAAACCATAACCTACCTCCACCGAAGATTCGTGATCAAGCAAGCAATTTCTCAAAGCTTTGTTTTCTCTTAGTTTCCCTCCTTCTCGATCGATCCTCTCTCTCTCTTCTTGTTCTTTCTATTTTTCTTATTCCAAACCCTCTTTCTTTTATCCTAATTAGCATATAGTTAAGTATAAAAGATGGCAATAGTAACCCACTAATTAAATTAAGGTTACCTCTTTTAACCCCCAAGTAATTAGACTTATCAAAATTAACCCACTAACTTTATAATTAAAGCAGGAATAGTCAAAAATGTCCCTTAATACATTTAAAGAAATTCGACCCAGCCTGGGATTACGCAGCCTGTGACGGCCCGTCGTGCCTGTGACGGCCTGTCGTGCCTGCGACGGTCCATCCTGCTGCTCCGTCACAGAGTTCAGAGACTCAATTTCCTTGAAGAGTCTGTGACGGTCCGTCGTGCCCACGACGGTCCGTCCTGCCATGTCGTCATGAAGTTCAGAGAGTCGATTTCAGTACCCTAATATCAGAATTCTAAGTGTTTTGGAACGAGACCCCCTCGACGGTCCGTCGTGCCCATGACGGTCCGTCGTGGGATCCGTTGACTAAGACAGTTTTTCCAGAAATAAAATCTGCTGCTCAAAACGACTAAAAAGGTCGTTACATTATATCTGTGGTCATACCTCCAAATTCATTTCTTATTGCTGATTCATATTTATCTAGTATATCTATATTTGTTGCTGATGGAGATACATCCATTTCTTGTCGCTTCTAAGTACTTCTAAACTTTCTAACGGTAGATTTTCTATCCATAATCTTGTTGTTCCTACAAATGTTCTTTCTATATACATTGGTGTTTATGTTGTTTTTATTTTGTTATCTATTAGTTGCTTAGATATATTTACTAACCATAGTAATATTGCTTTATTTATATCTGTAACACAATCTTGATCTAAGAAATTATATTGTTCGTTTATTGGTTTTGGTGTCCAATTTTTATTTAATCTACTATTCCATATTGCGTTAGTTCTATATGATTGCTGATAACTTTCTGTATAATAAGTTTGTGGTGTCCATCTAGGACTAATTCTAGGACTATTTCTGGAACTATTGTCTGGAGTTTTAACTCTTGACGTACTAGGTCGATTCATATCTCCTGTGTTTATTTCTATTTTTTTCGGTTTATTTACCTGATCTAGAATTTCTATGTATGTCTCACTTATATCACTTATTTCTAATTTTTGGTCATTTATTGTATCTGATTCATTTTCGTCTATTTCATTTACTTCAAGGTCTTCATTTAGTTTTTGTTCCATCTCTTTTATTTCATTAGTTAATTCTAGCTCTTTTTCTTTCTCTATCTGTTTCTCTTTTGTTCAGTTTCATATAATAATTTTAACATAGCTAATTCTTTTTCTAATTCACTTATTCTTGTATTTTTTATTTCTTCTCGATGTTGTACTTCTTGTTTTGCTTGTTATTTTATTTTTTCAATTTCTCTTGATTAGTCTATTTCTTCATTTTCTTTTGTTATTCTTATCATAGCTGTTAAACTATCTTCTAATTTTGCTGTTTCTTTTTTCTAACATTATATATAAATTATTTTCTATATTTGTTTCGTCTTCCTAGGTTTGAAAATATTATTTTTATCATTAATCCATCTTGATTTTCATATGTCTTTTCATCTACTTCAAACTCTTTTTTATTCATTATAATTTATAAATCATGTTATGTTGTATTTTATATTCAAGGTGATCTATTTGTATTTTTAACATAAATATAACTTTTCTTTGTGCTAATATTGATTTATTACATACTCCTGCTAACACGTTTTCTATTAATCTTTCTTTCCTATGTTGTAGTTCTTGTCTTTTTTCATCTATTTTTTCTATCAATTGTTGCCTATATATTTCTTTGTTCATACTGTTTTTTCAAATAACAAACATATTTGTATTCTTTTTTTGAAATTATATTTATCAAATAATTTGTCTTATCGTTACTTGTTTTAGGAAGTTGTGATAGTTCATATTCTATGTATAAGGGTTTTAATTTTTTCCATATCTTTCGTACTTTTTTATCTATCTTGGTTATTGTTATTTTTGTTTCTTTACTTGTTGTATTATTCATTTATATTTTTCAGTACAAAATTTTAAAACGTTTAATTAATTTTTTTTGGGTCTTTAATAAATTTTATCTTATAATTATTATTACTTAGTTTTTGCCAAACTTCAAACCTTTTTGGTTCAATCATTATAATTCTAATTCTATTTTATCATTTTGACCTATGTTTTCTTTAGCTTTTACCCAATATATATATTTTATCATTGATCTCTGAATATCTCTAGATCATCATATAAATCATTTATGTCAAAATAAAATTTATCATAAAAATTATCTTGTATATCTAATTAGCCCAACCTTGAGTTGTTACTTCTATTACCTCATATGTTACTAATATATCATAAATTCTTCTTTTTATATCTGTATTGAGACCTTTTAGTATATAGAGTATAATATCTTGTAATTAACATCATCATCCAATAGATAAATATTCATTTTAATTATTTTCCACTTTCACTAAAATTTTATTCGTTCCAACCTCTTAATGGATTATACTTATTTATTATGGAATAATAATTATTTAATAATCATCTGGTCTGGTCACTACTACAGTTTTCTTCTTTGATCAGTTACCCTAACATCGCCTCAACTTTTTTTACCCCCCAGAAACGGCCTTCTTGCCAATCGGTTTAAACCTTAGGATGTCATAGTCTAGGCATACTTATTCGCAGAATATTTCTGTAGCAAACTTTCTAAAGATGGTTATTACAACATTATTAAAACATGATAAACAATCATAATCAACAAGAGATTATCAGGAATAAATAGATGTAGCTACTCATGAACATAAGCGAATATACCTGTTCTTGTAGATTTGTCATCTCTGAATTTTCCATATCTTATTTTTTGTGAACTAGCTCTGATACCAATGTGGGGGTGGAAGCGATATTAGAGAGAGATGTAGTAGAGAGGAAAGAGGTTTGATTTTATTATAAGGGAAGGCCTCTATTTATACTACCAAACTTACATTTCTGGCCAATATAAGTGGCCGAAACTTTCTTTACACATGGCATAATTATATTTTAAATTTTGTCATAAGTTTCCTATTTATTATTTTTTCTCTGTTTTCTTCTCTTATATCTGTGGTCATACCTCCAAATTCATTTCTTATTGCTTATTCATATTTATCTAGTATATCTATATTTGTTGATGATGGAGATCCATCCTTTTTCTTGTCACTTCTAAGTACTTCTAAACTTTCTTAGGGTAGATTTTCTATCCATAATCTTGTTTTTCTTACAAATGTTCTTTCTATATATCTTGGTTTTTCTGTTGTTTTTATTTTGTTATCTATTAGTTGCTTAGATATATTTCCTATCCATAGTAATATTGCTTTATTTATATCTGTAACACAATCTAGATCTAAGAAATTATATTGTTCGTTTATTTGATTTGGTGTCCAATTTTTATTTAATCTACTATTCCATATTGCGTTAGTTCTATCTGATTTTTGATTACTTTCTGTATAATAGGTTGGTGGTGTCCATTTAGGACTATTTCTAGGACTATTTCTGCGACTATTGTTTGGAGTTTTTACTCTTGATGTACTAGGTCGATTCATATCTCCTGTGTTTATTTCTAATTTTTTCGGTTTATTTTCCTGTTCTAGAATTTCTGTGTATGTCTATGTTTTCGATATACGATTGTGCAATGTAATTGTATCTATTTTTATCACTTTGTATTCTAGCTGCATATGTGGAAGTTTATGGTTCTGTGGGTATTTGTATTTCTGTATTTTGGATAAATGGTTTTACAAATAACTGGTTTAGGTCTGTGTTTCGTATTTTCTCACTAGCTTTCTTGTGTAATGACTCGAAGGTCATTTTCAAAAATTTATTCAAAATTTTAATTTTTACCCATCTCGGTAGTTGCCTTGAGTCAGTTTTTATCAAATTGTGAAGTTGATTTGAAAATTTTGAGCTATTTATAATTGCGATAGTTTTGTAGAGGGTGATTTTAGATAATTAATGTTATTTGGGAGCTAATGATCTTAATTCATAATTTATTTAATATACTACTTGGATCAAAAACATTAAAATAAGGAAATAAAATAGTAGAGTTTAACATTTTAGTGCACAATAAAGAGGGGAAAAAAATTGTACGAGAGAGGCACAATCGGCGCAGCAAGAAAACCACTTTATGCTTCAGGTAAATTTCAGATCACATTCTTATAATGTAAAGTAATTGCCAAGAGTATCATTACACATTAATATAATATTATTGATTTAAGAAAGAATCATGTATGTGGTTGTTTAGAAAAACTGTCAGCCAAAACAAATATTAGCAGCCTATTGTATTTAATTATAATTATTATTTAATGAATTTGAGGTTCCAATAATGAGCTAATCATTTGAAACTTAAGATTTTGATAAGTTTTGGACAATGTGGGTATATTTATGTATATTGAATCATTACTGGGTTACTGCTAGTTGAATTCATATTGGGTTCGAATTATTCTTATAGATATTCTATCATAATTTAAGTTTTTGCATATTGAGATAGGTAATTAAATATTAGGTATAGTATATTATAATATATTTTTTTCGAAGAATTAAGATTTAACCCTAAACTTGAAATTCAGAAAATATGAGATTTGATCAATTGGATGCAATAAAGATTTAGAAATTTTATTATAAATTTGGATGAGTTTTGGGTCTAAGCTAGAGATATAGCAATATGAATGTTGTTAGTTTCGAAATCATATCGTGGTTATTTATTTGAATAGATTTTATTGGTTTTGAAGTCAACCAAAAGAAGAAGGCTCATATTTTGGAGTCATTGTTCGACTATTTGAGGCAAGTGGATTTCTAAACTCTTGCTAAGTGTATGAAATACGTGTATTTCCTTGTGGAATATGTTTGAGAGTAACGGGATTGGTGATGGGTTGAGTTGTCCACATTGATTAATTCTAATGATGAAAAAAAGGGATAACAAAAGGCAATGTTATTAATTGTTTATGTGTAATGTGTTGAAAAAGGGTTGAAGGCTTCTTGAATCATTCTTGATGTGACTTCATGTTTATGTGGTTGTGAACTGTGCGATGTTATGAAAATGGTCATCTTCTCATTATTTGTGTGAACTTGTCATCTACATTATTCTGAGGCCTTAGTTGTGACAAGTGTTTGTGCATTGAGAAAGAATGAGTACTTAAAAGGATGTACCATTTCGAAGGACGTATCGCGCGCCGCGATGGATACTATATTTCGAGGGACGAATCGCGCGCCGCGATGATTACTATTATCGAGGGTCGTGTCATGCGCCACGACATATACATGGATAGATATGTCCCCCATGGGTCCCGGACTAAGCGATAGCGGGTGTGTATCACTAGGTCAGACATGCATCATTATACTTGAAATTGCATTCCATTGTATTGCACGTACTTATCATTAGTCAACTTGATATTGTGTTTTGCTGATCTTCTAATAGCCTTTCTGTGGAACTTGTGATTGATCAATATTGATCTTGTTATTGTGGATATGTAATTTGTTGAAGTATTGTTGTTGAGGATATGTAATTTGTTGAAGTATTGTTGTTGAGGATGTGTAATTTGTTGAAGTGTTGTTGTTGAGGATATGTAATTTGTCTAAGTGTTGTTGTTGAGATACATGCTATGTAAATTGTGAGCTATTAGGTTGGGTTTAATGCAGGTTGTAGTTGTGGAGGTTCGGTTGGGGGTGGTAGAGTACCCGTATTTCATCCCCTTAGTTTGTGTTTAGAGGTTTACTTGCTGAGTACCGTGTGGTTTGGTACTCACCCCTTGCTTCTACAATTTTTTTTGTAGGTTATGAGCCTGGATTTTTATTGTACTTGTCATTCTCTTCTTTTCTGAGGCTTCTTGGAGATTTGTGTGGTAGCTGTTTCCATTTCAGCAGACTTCATTCTCCTTAATTAGGATCTTGTTCTATTCTAGAAACAAGTTCATTTGAGACTTGAATTTTCTTTTGAACCAATTGTAATACTTTAGAGGTTTGTACACGTGACTACCAGGTTTTGGGGATTTTAATAAGTTACTTATATTTTATTTCCGCACTTTATTGTAATGGTTGAGTTTTAGGCTGACTTGTCTTGGTGGGATAAGACGAGTGTCATCACGTCCATTTTTGGGTCGTGACAAAATGGTATCAGAACCCCAGGTTCATAGGTCTCACGTCTGTACAAGTCGAGTCTAAGTAGAGTCTCAAAGATTGGTACACAGACGTCTGTAATTATCTTCGAGAGGCTATATTGACTTTCAGGAAAAATCTTTCACTTCTTGAATCGATATCGTGCGTACTTAGTCTGATTTTATTCTTATCACTTTACTCCATTCACTCTCATAGATGTTATCACTCATGCGTAGTTCCTCATGTCAGTAGTTTGTGTTGCGTATGTCTTGAATGTCAGGTATAGTACCAGGGTTGGAGTAATATACTTTTGGAGATGATTTCAGGTGAGATTTAGATGGTTCAACGATTCGAAGGGGTGGAGTTAGGCGATGACTTGACGAATCATTTTTAGGATATTAAAATAATGAGGTTGAACAGTTCTTCATGAACATGTTATATTTTTTTAAATAGTTATTTAGCAGCAAAAATAATACTTGTATGGTATTTCAATATCTTGATTAGTTTGATAATTGAAAGTTAAATGAATAAAAGGGTCGATAGGTAATGACCAGTGTCACTTTGAAAGTACAGATGGTATAGTTGTAATAACATATATGTGTTTCATAGCAAGTGATGTTGTGCCAATCTTTGATAGATTGAGTGTACATAAAAATGGTTCATAATATGGCTGCTATAATGATACTATTCTTACTTGTTTAGAGTAAGAGAATGTGTTAGTCTTGTTATTGACTTGATCTACAAAGGGACACATATTGTTTTGGACGAGACACCGAACATATCTGATGATGTATATTAGATACTTAATGGGAATATAATGTGATACTAGTGGTATATGAAAATTGATACGTTGATGTCAAGTGCAATTACTAACTACTTAAAGAGTTATCAGTTTTATCACATACTCGTATAATAAAATTCGATATGGTATTCACATTTGGAAAACCAACTAGTTGGGTTGTTACTGCAAATGTTTGGGGTAAAGCGTGTTATAAGAAAAATTTTAGTGGTGGATCGTTGATACGATATTAATGTGTTGAGTTGAGAAGTGCATCCTGAAATTTCTAAATATGGACCTATGATTTCATTTTAATGTCCAAGGAAATAAATATATATGAGATTGACAAGCTTATGGGTAAAAAAAGTCTCAAGATATACTTATGTGAAGGTAATTGAAGATTTTAGTAAGAAAGTGCACATGAGATTGGGTTAGTTCGATTTTGAATGGTTTAATTGGATTTAAGGTGTCATATTGATGGCAAGGTTGAATCGTGGTGATGACAAGATCTAACTAAGCATGATGGTAATAAGGTTTTACGATGAATTAGGATTGAAATGCAACTATACGATAAGGTTTGTTGTGGATTTTATATGGTAATGATGACTTTTGATTATCTAAGATTATGATTACTACTATTTGGTAAGAAGTGTGATTTTATGGAAAGTTGTATGAGATGTAGGGACACCACTCGAATAGAATTGAAAGAAGCTAAAGTCGTGATGAAATGAATTAGTGGTATGTAGTTTAGCTTCAGTGCGAGGAGTGAAATAGGATTTACTTTGATAGCAAGGGTTAATGATGTATCTTCATAGGATTTCGAATAATTGAATTCAGAGACACGTAATTTTACATGTTTTGCCCTGATTATGATAATAAATAGTGTCACAAGATCAACCGATTGGTTTAAAAAGAAATATTAGATAAAACTTGAGAAATGAGTGTACGGACGTTCAACTCGAGTATGATGATTAGTTATTTTTGTTATTTTGAGTTTGGTAAGGAGAATAGAAGGATTTTTGGCGAAGACTGTGATAAGATCGATGGAAAGGCGATCAATGACAAGGTAGGATACATGAATTCATAAAAATCTTCAAGGTATGAGCTAATGTTGATAGATAAAAGGATCCAGTTACAGAGTTGGATTCAAAATTCAAGTTACTCATGGTTAGATTAGATTGATGATAGTGTGTTTTTTCAAGATATAGATTAGTAAGGTAAGAAATGATCGATCTCATTGGGTATGAAGAAATTGGAAGACATAAAAATAATTTAGTGGTAAACTTGATTACATTTGATTGTTATACCTAAGGCGGGTTGCACATAATGTATTGATGTAGAGAATAAGCGGAAAATATCATGGGTTGTTGATCAAAGAATAAGATTGGTAAGAAAGTCAGAAAAAAGAAAGAAAAGAGTATGGTGTATTGAAGAGTTTAAGAAAAGTTAAGGATGAAGACTTTTCATATAGACTCTTTGTTTGAAGTTGAAGGATGTATAATTTTTCACATATAGTTTCTAATATGGCTGTGGTTGTGAATTTACTCGATATAGACTTAATAGGGATTTATAAAGTATTTTTTTTATTAAGATTGAGTTTTGATTTGGGTGAAAACAGTGAGGTGTGTAGGACTATGTGTTGTTATGTGGAGCTAAATGATTCAGACTATGATAGGTGATTTCTAGATACACAACAATATGGACCTACAATTATATATGGTTATTAGAATTTTGAGGGGATTGAAACTACTAGACGATATAGACTCTTATGATGTGTTACATAGACATTTGATGGCGAGTAGATGTTATAAGCATAGAGTATACATTATTATTGGAGTGACTAAGCATTTTTCTTTTTTTGACATGAGGTATATGATCATGTGAATGATAGTCAAAACTTGGTATGTGAGAGATTGTGTGGAGTTGACTTGCGAGCGATTCAATAACTTATATTGATGAGAAACTACTTTTTGATTTGAAATTAGTGTCATAGGCCTTGAGTAAAACTTGTATCTATCGTGAAATATTTATTTGGAAAGAGATGGAGCCAAAATTTGAAAGTGTTTGAGGCGATAATATTTATCCTAAGAATACTTTAATACTCATGACGGGTTGAGAGTGAGGTAAATGACTTGTGTGTCTATGATGTTCTGTTAGTATTAAGAGTGTTGATCCTAGTGATGTATTGTGAAGAGCATATGTGGTTTGATAAAACAAGTGTGTGAGAAAATATGATCGGGACTAGATTGGTTATTGTGGGTAACAAGAAAATTAAAGAGATAAAGTCGTATGAATGAAAATATTTGTTATTAGCACTAAGAAAGAAATATCTAGTGTTATTCGACTTTAGTTCTGTATATCTTATATGACAACCTACTTCGTTGTATACATGATTTAGAGTATAACTCACTATCTATACCCACACATAGTTTTACTTAGGTGGATGAATTCCTAGTGGTGGATTGGATGTACTGATCCCATGATGTCCTCTTGGTAGTGTAGAATGCTTGGGAATATTTGGTGATTTTATATGTGGTTTGGTGTTGCATTGGGGCAGTTTAAGTTTTCGAGTAGCTTACACGTACTAACTTGTTTATGAGAACTTATATAAGAGCTACTATATATGAAGAGTAACAATCGTCAAAGAGTGTTGATAGCGGTTTTGCATTTTAAAGTGTATCACTTGTTGGTTTTTACTTTATCATTTTCTTCTTTGGGTTAGATAAGTTTGATTCTCCCTTGATAGGTACCCGATGTCTAAAGATAGGATTTTTATAACTTAAGCTCGTGAAAATATTAGCTTGTGAAAAAGGAATCTTGGTAAAATTTGTGATGGTTTATGCATTATGTGTTTGTGGTAATTGGTTCAAGTTCACTTTTGGTAATAGTCGATATCGATACATGTTACCTTGATTATATTATAAAATATTCATCATGATGGTTGTGTTATGGTCCAGTGGGTTTCACCTTAGATTGAGTTTCATGGATTAGTTTGTAGCTTTATAATCACTCCTGATCGGTAGACCTTCCAAATTTTGATTCGAAAGTTATGTTTTTTGATAATAACTCTTGACGGAATGGTCATAAGGATGAGCCCACTTGGAGAGATAAACATTGACTCTGAAAATTATACCTCAAGCTTTTGGTATTGTTAGTTATTCTTCCTTCTCCTTTTTTTTATGTTCGAGGACGAACATTGTTTTTAGTGGTGGATAATGTAATGACCCGAAGGTCATTTTCAAAAATTTATTCAAAGTTTTAATTTTTACCCATCTCTATAGTTGCCTTGACTCTATTTTTATCAAATTGTGAAGTTGATTTGAAAATTTTGAGCTATTTATAATTATGATAGTGAAACGACCCGCTAGATTGTTTAGAGAACTAGGAGTAGTTTGACTCCTTTTAAAAATTTAAAGGGGTATTTTTAAACTATTAGATAACTATCAGTACCCAATTGATTAAACTTTTGTTAAATAAGTAATATAGATAATAGGTTAGTGGTGTTTCACGGTTAATAAACTCTTGTTTAGAAAATAAAATTTAAAAAAAAATGGATGCAGAAACTTACCGTAAGCGATGAACTAGAGGAGAAACATTAACCACTGCTAACGATAACAAGGAACTTCTCATCCCTTTTCAATTCTACCAAAGGTATGTTGTCAAAGTAATTTTGGTTTGTTGCTATTATTATATTATTACATGAATAGTTCATATCAAAGTGGGGAAAACGATTGGTATATATTATAATTAAAAAAAAAATGGCACCCAGTATGTATTTAATTCCATTAATGACCATCATTCTGATTGTGTACTTTTATTTAAGGATTGATTTGTGTGTTATTTTATTATTTTATTTCTTGTTATTATTATTTAAATTGATGGAAACAAAAAATTGAAAAAAAGGCAAATGGCAGTGGCATCGTTCTTTCCATGGCAAGCATGGAAATTGGTCATTTAAGATTATTATATTTGTAGGAGATCTGCCAATCATTGGGAAATCATATGCCAATGATTGGCATTTGGTAAAAAGGTAAAATAATTTTTTCTTGTATATGACATATTGGTTAAAGTTTAGATTTTTTTTTAGGAAAATCGTGACCATTCTAGACCGATTGTGTCTTGCGTGGTATTGTTAATTGGTGGAGTTGATTCTTAGTTTATTTAATTATCAAATCCAGGTACTAGTTTGTAATAGATTGAGATTGGTAATTAATTATAAGGTGTTATTTTATATGATCTAACATTGAATTTTAGTCCATTTGAAGAGGTTAGAGTTAAGTTCTTGGCTTGAAATTTAGCAAGTATGAAAAATTTTGGCATACCAATATACATCAAGATTTGGAGTTTTGTTGAAAATATGAGTGAGTTTTAGCGTCTATGATAGACATATAATAATTTTAAGGTCTACAAAAAATTTTTACTTACGAATATTGCATAATTGGTAGATTGGGAACGTTCCGAAACATTGCGAGAAGGAAAGGAAAAATCTTAAAAGATTTGTGGCACGAATTCGGAACTTGGACTTGTTGAAAAATGTTTTCCTAATTAAAGATTAAAAATAAAAAGAAAATAGACAAAGGGGTATGGGCGAAAGATGGGGGTCTTGTATCAATGGTGTGACGGGCATTGGTACGAGTACCAGTGTTATGAAACTGAAAATTTCTTCTATGTAATGCGGATTGTAATTTGAGAATTTCCAAAGCATATGGGCATCAGCTGATATATTATTAACTTGAATTTTTGGTGTGATTGTGTTTTCTTTATTACACCCGTATAATTGTGATAATTGAGGTGGTTATGTATTATGTTGATATCAATTGAGTGAGATGCATCATTATCCCCTTATATTGAAATGATATTGTATACATGCATTGACATGAGATTGAGTATGGCTAAATGTTAAGATTGTAATTTGGGCACGTGGAGACCGTCCGTGCGGAGATTGTTTGATATTATGATGGTGCGTTGAGATCGTCCGCACAGACACGTGGAGATCGTCCGTGTCGGTATATGGACCTCGCGAGTCCCCCATGGGTCATGAACTCTCGATGTATTTCCGAGGAGCATCATGTATATACAGTTGAGTGAGTACTGGGTATTTAGAGAAATATCATTACATGGTATCATATTGCATTGCATTTCATCCCATCATTCATTCTTGATGATTATATGTTTCGTTTGGTGTTTGCAAAATACTTAATTTTGATTTCCTTTATTGAAGAAACTTAAATAGTAAGAGTAATATATATATCTGTATATGATTATATAATTTAAGAATTTATTTTCTTATATAACTCCCGTCACTACTTCTTCATTGTCGGTCAATGAGTCGTACTGGTACACGTGGTTTCATACTCATACTAGACTTGTTGCACTCCTTGTGGTGCAGATTCGATTCCAAGTAGGAGTACATCTCGTGGAGCAAGTTGAGTCTGAGCTTGAAGTTCTTGGAGTTGTGGTGAGCTTCTTGGCTGTTCCGTGGCCCACACCTCCCTCTATCTTTTATTTATTTTATTATTAGTATTCAGACAGAATATCCCTTATGTTAGATTTGTCATTTAGTTTCAGACTTGCATCAAATTTTAGAAGCTCTTGTGCTTAAGACACCAATTCTTGGGGTGATATAATTTAGCTTCCTCATTTCGTACTTATAAGGAAGTCAATGTTGGAGATTCTTTATAAGTTTTAGTCTTTTTACTCATTTGTTGGTTTAGTTGGGTTAATATGTTGGGTTGGCTTACCTATTCATTGGGAAAATAGGTGCCATCACGACTTCCAAATTTGGGTCGTGAGAAATTTGGTATCAGAGCCCTAGGTTCATCGGTCTCAAGAGTACAAGAGCAATGTCTAGTAGAGTCTTCCGGATCGGTATGAAGACGTCCATACCTATCTTCGAGAGGCTATTGGACATTTTAGAAATATTCTGTTCTTTTATTCATTATCGTACACACTTGAACTTGTAGAAATTCTAATCTTTATATCTCATTCTCTCTCAGATGGCGAGGAACCATACATCGGCAAGTTGTGGTCAGGATCCTATTCCTGCGCCTGCTTTTGGGAACACTATCTGAGGTAGAGGTAGGGGACGAGATCGAGGTCGGGGTAGGGGCCGTGTTGCAGCACCTGTGGATGGTCAAGTACAAGTAGCTACCCAGGGTCGTGATAGAACCGTACCTCCTTATGCAAAGGTTATTCATGGGGATGTGCAAGATCGTGTCGAGGGGGATGGGCCAGCTCAGGCTCCACCCAATACTATTGTCCCCCAAGTGCTTCAAGATACCTTGGCTCGTATGTTAGGAATCTTAGAGGGGATGGCCCAGCTTTGCCTGTCACTTCTGATGGCTCACAGACCCGTGTTGGAGGTCAAACTCCAGATCCGATAGTTGCTCCAGATTCTTAGAATCCCAGGACTCAGCCAGCTGCTGCTGTAGCTCCTCGTTTGGATAGTATGGAGTTTCCAGATATGACATCTCATTTGGTAAACATGCCTTCTATCACTATTGATGAGCAAAAGATGTTTGGGAGATTCAGCCTAATGAATCCTCCTACTTATACTGGTGACTTAGCTGAGGATGCATATGAGTTTATAGTTAGTTGTCATGAGAGGTTGCATAATCTTTGATTAGTGGAGTCTTATGGAGTTGACCACACAGCGTATCAGATCACCGTCTCTGCTAAGCAGTGGTGGAGGGATTATATTAGTAGTAGGCAAGCTGGATCCCATCCACTATCCTGGACTCAGTTTACTCAGGTATTTCTATCCAAATTTGTTCCACGCAGTGAGAGGGAGCGCAAGAGGGCTGAGTTTGAGGGTTTGCAGCAAAATGGTATGTCAGTTGCAGAGTATGAGGGAATATTTCATGCCTTGGCTAGGCATGCTTCCATGATACTTCCCACAGAGGCTGAGAGAGTGAGGAGATTTGTTAAGGGGTTGATTATTCCAATTCGTCTAGGAGTTTCTCATGTTTCTGTTTCTGGTGTTCCATTCCAAAAAGTGGTAGATGCTGCTAAGGAGTTAGAGATGATTCGACGTGAGGGATTTGAGCAGCGAGATGGTAAGAGGACTCGTTATTCAGGTGATTATGGTGGTGCTCCGCCTAGGAGTCGGGTTTACTTGGGCAGAGGTTATCACCCCCAGTCCAGCAGACCCATTCATGCTGCTATACTAGTATCTGAGGCTTGTTACGCTTGGCATAACTCTTCGAGCTCGGTGCATACTTCGCAGGGTTCATTTTCTAGACCTGTAGTTCGTGGAGGGCATTCTGGTCATTCAGGTTCCTCTCATCAGCCTGCATCTCGTAGGGACTGCTTTGAGTGTGGTGAAATGGGATACTTTGTGAGAGATTGCCCTAGGACCAGACGTGGTGGCTTACATCAGGGTTCTCAGGCTTCGACTTCCAGGGCTGCACAACCTCCAGCTAGGGATGGTGCACTGAATGGTAGAGGTGGTTCTCGTTCAGGTAGAGGTGGTTCTCCTTCTGATCGAGGTGGTGGTCGTGGAGGTTCACAATCTAATGGACGTCATTTTCAATATTATGCTTTTCCAGGTACGCCAGAGGCTGAAGCCTCAGATGTTGTTATCACAGGTATTATTCTGGTCTGTCATCGACCTGCTACTGTATTATTTGATCCAGGCTCTACTTATTCTTATGTGTCCACATATTTTGCTCCTAGTCTGGAAATATTGTGTGAGTCTCTTGATTTGCCGATACGTGTTTCTACTACTTTGATGGGGTATAACACTCATGCAGATTTAAAGGTCTTAGATATGATAGATATTGATGTGATTCTTGGTATGGATTGGTTATCTTCTTACCACGCAATTTTAAATTGTCATGCCAAGACCATCACTTTAGCTATGCCTGGAATTCCTATAGTAGAATGGAGAGGTACTCTTAGTCATCCTTCTAAGGGTGTGATATCATTCCTTAAGGCTCGTCAGTTGGTATAGAGAGGATGTTTGACATACTTGGCCCATATTCGAGATACTAGTATTGAGACTTCTATGCTTGAGTCTATTCCAGTTGTGAGTGAATTTTCAGAGGTATTCCCGACCAATTTTCCAAGTCTTCCACCTGATGGTGATATTTATTTATGTACTGATGTGGAGCCAGGCACTCGGCCTATTTCTATTCCTCCTTATCGTATGGCACCGGCTGAATTGAAAGAGTTGAAGTAGCAGTTGCAGGATTTGTTGAGAAAAGGTTTTATTAGACCAAGTGTATCTCCTAGGATTGATCCAGTGTTATTTGAAAAGAAGAAACATAGATCTATGCGTATGTGTATTGACTATCGGCAGTTGAACAAGGTAACCATCAGAAACAAGTATCTGATACCTCGTATTGATGATTTATTTGATCAATTGCAGGGTGCATCAGTTTTCTCCAAAATTGACTTGAGATCTGGCTATCATCAGCTGAAGGTTAGGGCGGAGGATATCCCTAAAACGGCTTTTCGAAAACGTTATGGTCATTACGAGTTTTTGGTGATGTCTTTCGGATTGACTAATGCCCCAGCAGCTTTTTTGGACTTGATGAATGGAGTGTTCAGACCATATTTAGATTCCTTTGTTATTGTCTTCATAGATTATATATTAATATACTCACGCACTAAGGAGGAACATGAGCATCATTTGAGGACTGTTCTAGGGATTCTAAAGGAGAAAAAGCTTTATACAAAGTTTTCAAAGTGTGAGTTTTGGCATAGTTCGGTAGCATTCTTGGGACATGTAGTGTCCAAGGAGGTTATTATGGTGGATCCTAAGAAGATTGAGGCGGTTAGAGATTGGGTCAGACCTTCTTCAGTTACTGAGATTCAGAGTTTCTTGGGCCTTGCATGTTATTATCGACGGTTTGTTGAGGGGTTATCATCCATCGCATCTCCATTAACTAGATTGACACATAAGAAGGTGACTTTTCAGTGGTCTGACGAATATGATGTTAGTTTCAAAAAGCTCAAGACTTTATTTACTACTGCTCTGATTTTGACCCTACCCGTGGAGGGAGAGGGTTTTGTTGTATATTGTGATGCTTCTCGAATTGGTTTGGGTTGTGTATTGATGCAGAAGGTAAAGGTGAAAGCTTATGCTTCAAGGCAGTTGAAAGTTCATGCGAAGAACTACCCTATTCATGATTTAGAGTTGGCGGTTGTTGTGTTTGCATTGATGATTTGGAGGCATTATCTTTATGGTGTGCATTGTGAGGTGTTCACGGATCATTGTAGTCTCCAGTATATATTCAATCAGAGAGATATCAATTTGAGGCAGCGGAGATGGTTGGAGTTGCTCAAAGACTACGATATGACTATTCTTTATCACCCAGGCAAGGCAAATGTTGTAGCAGATGCCTTGAGTCGAAAGGCGGTAAGTATGGGTAGTCTAGCCATGTTACAGGTTGGAGAGCGTCCTTTAGCTAGGGATGTCCAATCCCTGGCCAATAGCTTTGTGAGACTTGATATTTCAGAATCAGGTAAGGTGTTGGCTTATATGGAGGCTAGGTCATCCTTGTTGGAGAAGATTCGGGCTCAACAGTTTGATGATGGTGATTTATGTAAGATTAGGGACAAGGTGTTAGAAGGAGAAGCCAAGGTTGCAATTCTTGATAGTGAGGGAGTTTTGAGGATTAAGGGTCGTATATGTGTTCCTCGTACAGTTGATTTGACTAGATTGATCATGGAGGAGGCTCATAGTTCGAGGTACTCTATTCATCCGGGGGCTACTAAGATGTATCGTGACTTGAAGCAACACTATTGGTGGTGTCGTATGAAGAGGGACATAGTAGATTTTTTATCTCGGTGTTCTAATTGTGAGCAAGTAAAGTATGAACACAAAAAGCCTTGAGGTATGACTCAGAGGATGCCCATACCTGAGTTGATGTGGGAGCGCATTGCTATGGACTTTGTGGTAGGGTTGCCACGTACCTTGGGTAAGTTTGATGCTATATGGGTCATCGTGGATCTACTGACTAAGTCTGCACACTTTGTACAAGTTCAGACTACCTATAACTCAGAGAAGTTAGCCAAGATCCATATTCAATAGATAGTTCATTTGCATGGGGTTCCTATATCTATTATTTCGTATCGTGGCAGCCAATTTACATCTCATTTCTGGCGGTCTATGCAGAAAGAGTTGGGCACTCGGGTGGATCTTAGTACAGCCTTTCACCCTTAGACTGATGGTCAGTCTGAGCGGACTATTCAGGTTCTTGAGCACATGTTGCGGGCGTGTGTGATTGACTTTGGTGGTCAGTGGGATCATTTCTTGCCGTTAGCGGAGTTTGCTTACAATAATAGTTATCACTATGGTAGGAGATGTCGATCTCCAATTGGCTGGTTTGATGCATTTGAGGTTAGACCATGGGGTAAAGATTTGTTGAGGGAGTCCTTGGACAAGGTCAAGTTGATCCAAGATAGACTTCTCATGGCTAAGAGTAGGCAAAAGAGTTATGCAGATCGAAAGATTCGTGATTTAGAGTTTATGGTTGGAGAGAGGGTTTTATTGAAGGTTTCACCCATGAAGGGGGTGATGAGGTTTGGAAAGAAAAGTAAGTTGAGCCCAAGGTATATTGGTCCTTTCGAGATTGTTGAGCGTATTGGTGAGGTGGCGTATCAGTTGGCTTTGCCACCTCGTTTGTCTGGTGTTCATCCTGTATTTCATATTTCAATGCTTAAGAAGTATCATCAGGGTGGTGATCATGTGATTCAATGGGATTCAGTGTTACTTGATCAGAATTTGAATTTTGAGGAAGAGCCGATCAATATTTTGGATAGGCAAATTCGGAAGATGAGGTCCAAGGAGATTGCCTCAGTAAAGGTTCAATGGAAGCATCGTCTAGTGGAGGAGGCTACATGGGAGACTGAGTCTAACATGAGGAGTAAATATCCTCATCTTTTTGAGCGTTCAGGTTAGCTCTTTTGTTTTCCCGTTCGAGAACGAACGTTTCATTAAGTGGTAGGTGATGTAACGACCCGCTAGATCATTTTGAGAACTAGGACTAGTTTGACTCCTTTTAAAAATATAAAGGGGTATTTTCAAACTATTAGATAACTATGAGTACTCAATTGATGAAACTTTTATTAAATAAGTAATATAGATAATAGGTTAGTGGGATTTCACGGTTAATAAACTCTTGTTTAGAAAATAAAATTAAAAAAAAAGTGGATGCAGAAACTTACCGTAAGCGATGAACTAGAGAAGAAACAATAACCACTTCTAACGAAAACAAGGAACTTCTCATCCCTTTTTAATTCTACCAAAGGTATGTTGTCAAAGTAATTTTGGTTTGTTGTTATTATTATATAATTACATGGATAGTTCATATCAAAGTGGGGAAAACGATTGATATATATAATAATTAAAAAAAACGGCCCCCAGGATGTATTTAAATTCCATTAATGACAATCATTATGATGGTGTAATTTGATTTATGGGTTGATTTCTGTGTTATTTTATTATTTTATTTATTGTTATTATTATTTTAATTGATGGAAAAAAATTAAAAAAAAAGGCAAATGGCAGTGGCATCGTTCTTTCCATGGCAAGCATGGAAATTGGTCATTTAAGATTATTATATTGGTAGGAGATCTGCCAATCATTGGGCAATCATATGCCAATGATTGGCATTTTGTAAAAAGTTAAAATAATTCTTTCTTTGAATATGACATATTGGTTACAATTTAGATTTTTTTTTAGGAAAATCGTGACCATTGTAGACCGATTGTGTCGTGCGTGGTATTGTTAATTGGTGGAGTTGATTCTTAGTTTATTTAAATATCAAATCAAGGTACTAGTTTTTAATAGATTGAGATTGGAAATTAAGTATTAGGTGTTATTTTATATGATCTAACATTGAATTTTAGTCCATTTGAAGAGGTTAGAGTTAAGTTCTTGGCTTGAAATTTAGCAAGTATGAAAAAATTTGGCATACCAATATACATCAAGATTTGGAGTTTGGTTGAAAATATGAGTGAGTTTTAGCGTCTATGATAGACATATAATAATTTGAATGACTACAAAAAATGCTTACTTACGAATATTGCATAATTGGTAGATTGAGAACGTTCCGAAACCTTGCGAAAAGGAAAGGAAAAATCTTAAAAGATTCGTGGCACGAATTCGGCACTTGAGGTATGTTAAGACTTTTTAGACTTGTTGAAGGATGTTTTCCTAATTAAAGATTAAAAACAACCTGAAAATAGACAAAGGGGTAAGGGCGAAAGATGGGGGTCTTGTATCAATGGTGTGACGGGCATTGGTACGAGTACCACTGTTATGAAACAGAAAATTTCTACTATGTAATGCGGATTGTAATTTGAGAATTTCCAAAGCATATGGGCATCAGCTGATATATTATTAACTTGAATTTTTTGTGTTATTGTGTTTTCTTTATTACACCCGTATAATTGTGATAATTGAGGTGGTTATGTATTATGTTGATATTGATTGAGTGAGATGCATCATTATCCCCTTATATTGAAATGATATTGTATACATGCATTGACATGAGATTGAGTATGGTGAAATGTTAATATTGTAATTTGGGCACGTGGAGACCGTCCATGCGGAAATTGTTTTATATTATGATGGTGCGTTGAGATTGTCCGCACAGACACGTGGAGATCGTCCGTGTCGGTATATGGACCTCGTGAGTCCCCCATGGGTCATTAACTCTCGATGTACTTCCGAGGAGTATCATGTATATACGATTGAGTGAGTACTGGGTATTCTGAGACATATCATTACATGGTATCATATTGCATTGCATTTCATCCCATCATTCATTCTTGATGATTATATGTTTCGTTTGGTGTTTGGAAAATACTTAATGTTGATTTCCTGTATATCCTTATATAATTAAAGAATTTATTTTCTTAAATAACTCCCGTCACTACTTCTTCGTTGTCGGTCAATGAGACATACTACGTACACGTGGTTTCATACTCATACTACACTTGTGCACTCTTTGTGGTGCAGATTCGATTCCGAGTAGGAGTACATCTCGTGGAGCAAGTTGAGTCCGAGCTTGAAATTCTTAGAGTTGTGGTGAGCTGCTTGGCTGTTCCGTGGCCCACACCTCCCTCTATCTTTTATTTATTCTGTTATTAGTATTCAGACAGAATATCCCTTATGTTTGATTTGTCATTTAGTTTCAGACTTGCATCGAATTTTAGAAGCTCTTGTACTTAAGACACCAATTCTTGGGGTGATATAATTTAGCTTCCGCATTTCGTACTTATAAGGAACTCAATGTTGGAGATTCTTTCTAAGTGTTTGTCTTTTTAATCATTTGTTTGTTTAGTTGGGTTAATATGTTGGGTTGGCTTACCTATTCGTTGGGAACATACGTGCCATCATGACTTGCAAATTTGGGTCGTGACAGATAGTTTAGTAGAGGGGTGATTTTAAATAATTCATATTATTTGGGAGCTAATGATCTTAATTCATAATTTATTTAATATATTACTTGGCTCAAAAAAATTAAAATAAGGAAATAAAATAGTAGGGTTTAACATTTTAGTCCACAATTTAAAAGAGGAAAAAAAAAAGATTGTACGAGAGAGGCACAATCGGCGCAGCAAGAAAACCACTTCATGCTTCAGGTAAATTTAAGATCACATTCTTATAATGTAAAGTAATTTCCAAGAGTAGTTGTACACATTAATATAATATTATTTATTTAAGAAAGAATCATGTATATGGTTGATTAGAAAAACTTTCGGCCAAAACAAATAATAGCAGCCTATTGTATTTAATTATGATTATTATTTAATTAATTTGAGGTTCCAATAATGAGCTAATCATTTGAAACTTAAGATTTTGATAAGTTTTGGACAATGTGGGTATGTTTATGTATATTGAATCATTACTGGGTTACTGCTAGTTGAATTCATGTTGGGTTGGAATTATTCTTATAGATATTCTATCATAATTTAAGTTTTGGCATATGGAGATAGGTAATTAAATATTAGGTATAGTATATTATAATATATGTTATTCGAAGAATTAAGATTTAACCCTAAACATGAAATTCAGAAAATGTGAGATTTGATCAATTGGTTGGAATAAAGATTTAGAAATTTTAGTATAAATTTGGATGAGTTTTGGGTCTAAGCTAGAGATATAGCAATATGAATGATTTTAGTTTCGAAATCATATCGTGATTATTTATTTGAATAGATTTTATTCGTTTGGAAGTCAACCAAAAGAGGAAGGCTCAAGTTTAGGAGTCATTGTTCGACTATTTGAGGCAAGTAGATTTCTAGAATTTTGCTAAGTGTATGAAATGCGTGTATTTCCTTGTGGTATATGTTTGAGAGTAACTGGATTAGTGATGGGTTGACTTGTCCACATTGATTAATTCTAATGATGAAAAAAAGGGATAACAAAAGGCAATGTGATTAATTGTTTATGTGTGATGTGTTGAAAAAGGGTTGAAGGCTTGTCGAATCATTGTTGATGTGACTTCATGTTTGTGTGGTTGTGAACTGTGCGATGTTATGAACATGGTCATCTCCTCATTATTTGTGTGAACTTGTCATTTGCATTATTCTGAGGCCTTAGTTGTGACAAGTGTTTGTGCATTGAGAAAGAATGAGTACTTAAGAGGATGTACCATTTCGAGGGACGTATCGCGCGCCGCAATGGATACTATATTTCGAGAAACGTATCGCGCGCCACGATGATTACTATTATCGAGGGTCATGTCGTGCGCCGCGACAGATTCATGGAAAGATATGTCTTCCATGGGTCCCGGAATGAGAGACAGCGGGTGTGTATCACTAGGTCAGACATGCATTATTATACTTGACATTGCATTCCATTGCATTGCACATACTTAACATTAGTGAACTTGATGTCGTGTTTTTATGATCTTTTGATTTCCTTTCTGCGGAACTTGTGACTGATCAATATTAAGTTTGTTATTGCGGATATATAATTTGTTGAAGTATTTTTGTTGAGCATATGTAATTTGTTGAAGTATTGTTGTTGAGGATGTGTAATTTGTTGAAGTGTTTTTGTTGAGGATATGTAATTTGTCTAACTGTTGTTGTTGAGCTACATGCTATGTAAATTGTGAACTGTTAGGTTGGGTTGAATGCAGGTTGTAGTTGTGGAGGTTTTGTTGGGGGTGGTAGAGTACCCGTATTTCATCCCCTTAGCTTGTGTTTAGAGGTTTACTTGCTGAGTACCGTGTGGTTTGGTACTCACCCCTTGCTTCTACAAATTTTTTTGTAGGTTATGCGCTTGAATTTTTTTTGTACTTGTCATTCTCTTCTTTTCCGAGGCTTCTTGGAGATTTGTGAGGTAGCAGTTTCAATTTCAGCAGACTTCATTCTCCTTAATTATGATCTTGTTCTATTCTAGGAACAAGTTCATTTAAGACTTGAGTTTTTCTTTTGAACCAATTGTAATACTTTAGAGGTTTGTACATGTGACTACCAGGTTTTGGGGGTTTTAATAAGTTACTGATATTTTATTTCCGCACTTTATTGTAATGGTTGAGTTTTAGGCTGACTTGTCTTGGTGGGATAAGACGAGTGTCATCACGTCCATTTTTGGGTCGTGACATCCTACTTGTACCTGCTGCTGTATTTGAACAAACTTTGTCATGGGTTTTATGGAGGTTCCCATCGTCTCCTTTTAGCTCTGGCTGTTTTCCGTCTGCCGAACGACGTAGCTCCGCATTTTTATAGTCATGCTGCTGACTTATATTAGCTCTAGACTATTTATTATCTTCATTAGTCTGTAGCTTTTGTATCTCATTATCCATTCTATCCACTTTAGTACTCAATAAGTTTATTCTGAGAACAGATAATACCCAGGAAAATGGTGTCTAACTAAAAAGGTAGAAGATTTAGTTACAACAATGAAAGATGTAGTAGAGAGAAAAGAGGATTGATTTTATTATGAGGGAAAGCCTTCTATTTATACTATCAAACTTACATATCAGGCCAATATAAGTGGCCGACACTTACTTTACACATGGCCTAATCATATTTGGCCGACGCTAAAAACTAAATACATACTATTATTACTTTACATAATGGCCTTTTCTTTTTATTGTTGGCCGACACACACACTATTTACTTTACGACTTTAAAAAATAAAAACTTTACAAGTAGCTTCTATACATTTGCTAATGAAAAAGTAAATCTTATCTCAAAAGAATCTTATCTCCAATGCTTTGTCATCATAGCTTGCTTATCTCTTCCATTTACTCTAAATCGACATCTGGTATAACATTATCTTCTCCGTTAAATTTGGAACATCTGTGATCTGGGTATTTGTTTCCAATAAGCTTACAGTATCCGACTAATAATTCTTCTGAAATAAATTCCTTTTTTAATGCTCTTGTTGTAGGTTGTTCCTCTGGTTTTAATAATGATAAAATCCATCGCTGAACTTCATCCATATCTGTTCTTCTTTATTCCTTGGAGTTTGAATATATCATAACTTGGTTTCTTGCATAGTAACTCCAAATAGCATTGCAGTTTAAATAATTGTTAGCTAGTTCATGTATAATTGTTGATATACCAATTATCCTTTTATTTGAATAAAAGTTTGGTATCTCTATCTTCGGTATTTCAGCCTGTTTTTCTATCTCTTCTGGTATTATCATATCTCTGGTCAAACCTATCTTTATAACTTGAATTGGTGATTTGAATTCTTCATATAATATCTCAGCTAGTGCTGTATAAAACATAATATAAAATAGATTTCCTTTGGTCACTCTTTTGTATGTGACGAATGCTTTGTATAATTTTGGTATTCCACTTATCTATTCGCCATCATATGTATATACTGTATTTAGTAACCCATAATTATAACATGTTTTAACTAAATTTGAACTAGTTTTGGGTTGTGCAATCAACATATTATATCCTTGTAATTTTTGGGTTATGTAATCTTCATTTGGATTTTTGGTTTGTTTGGATCTGGGGTTTAGGTGTAAATATGTTTGGATTTTACATATGTTTTCGATATAAGATTGTGTAATGTAATTGTACCTCTTTTCATCACTTTGTATGCTCATTGCATATGTGGAAGTTTGTGGTTCTGTGGGTATTTGTATTTGTGTATTTTGGATAAATGGTTTTATGAATAATTGGTTTAGGTTTGTGTTTCGTGATTTTTCACTAGCTTTCTTGCTTGTACCTGCAGCTATATTTGAACAAACTTTTTCATGGGTTTTATGGAGTTTCCCATCATCTCCTTTTAGCTCTGGTTGTTTTCCGTCTGCCGAACGACGTAGGTCCGCATTTTTATAGTCATGCTGCTGACATATATTAGCTCTAGACTTCAGATTATCTTCATTAGTCTGTAGCCTTTGTATCTCATTATCCATTCTATCCACTTTAGTACAATGTGTAGAAATTGCTTTGTATAGCTCTTCAATTGTATGTTCATTTCTGTCCTCAGTTTGGGTAGCTTTGTCTTGATAAGTAGTCTGCAACCGTATTTTTGTCAGTTTTTAGTACCTCAATTGTAAATGTAAAATATATTTAATACTAATCTCCTTATTTCTTTTGTTGTAACTGAATCTTCTACCTTTTTAGTTATCCACCATTTTACCTGGGTATTATCTGTTCTCACAATAAACTTATTGTAAACAATATATGGTTCAAATGCAAATAAACATTTATATAATGCAAATAACTCTTTTCTATTTATTTCCCATTTTATTTGAGCTTCTGTATAGGATCCCGAGTAATATCTACAATGATGTTCTATTTTTTCTTTGTCATATTTGTATTTTTGAACTCCTCCATAACTATGATCACTTGAATCTGTTTCAACGATGTATGTAAATGTTTTATTTTCATCAGGAAAATATAGGTTTGGTAGTTTTTTACATAAACTCTTAATATGTTTTACATGTTATTTATCTTTGTTGTCAAAAGAATATTCATCATCTTTTTTAAGTTTTTTATGTAAAAGGTTTTAAATGTTCTGCTAATTTTGGTATGTATTCCCTTACTTGATTTACTAATCCCAGAAAGGATTGTAATATTTTTTTGTATCTATATTTTCATCAAGGATGATTATTTTTTGTACTATATGATTTTGAATTTTTATTCCATTTTTTGTATATTTGTATTCCTAGAAATTCTATCTGTGATTTCATAATTTCTGCTTTCTTTTTACCTAAGCTTATACTTGATTGTTTAATTATATGTATAAATTTTTCAAACAACCTTATATATTCATCTTGTGTTTTAGAATATAGTAATATATCATCTATATATACAATACAATTTTCTAACTGGTTAAAATAGTTATCCATAAAATGTTGATATCTACCTGGTGCTTTTTTATGTCCAAACGGTAAAACATTCCATTCATAGAAACCTTGCGGTAATGTGAATGCTGTTAGCTGTTTAGATTCTTCTTCTAGTTTTAGATGATAAAATCCTGATTTACAGTCAAATTTACTAAAATAGTTATATCCTCGTATTTGTCTTATTTTTAGTATTTTATTTGGTATTGGGTAATTGTATGTTTTAGTTTTAGCATTTAGATTACGATAATCTATGACCATTCTACTTTTACCTCTTTTTCGTTCACTATGTTTTATAACTATAAATGATGGGCTTGTATGTTTACTATTACTTTCTTGTATGTAATTATTTTCTAATAGTTCATCTATATGTATTTTTAATTCTTTTAAATCATCAAAGTTATATTTTAATGGTTTCTGTGTTATTATACTATTTTCATCCATTATTTCAATTTTTACTTTTGTCTTATGTTTTTCCCATCCTTGTAATGGATCTTCGTTATATAGTTGTTCTAGTTGTTCATTTATTATTTTAACTTTATCTATTGTAAATATAATAATTTCTAATTGTGATATTTGTTTCTTATTTATATTTTCTATTTCTTGGTTTGTTTTTTCACTTCCTTTTATCAATTCCATAGGTTTTCGTTGTTTATTATTTACTCTTTTTGCTCCTATCTTGTTTCCGCATGGTGTAGTAAACCACCAGTGTGTTTTTGTTATTATATGTGGATAGAATTTATCTAAAAATGGCATTCCTAGTAACATATCTTTTATTGTAAACTCAAAATTATACTTTTCTACTATTGTCAGTATTTTATCCCATATTTGCATTTTTATATTTTTTGCTTTGTATTTAATCATACTTCCTTCATTATTAAATCCTATTACTACCATCGGTGTTTTTTGTTTTTCCCATCTATCTTCTGGTAAACAGTTATATTTACATATATTAGCTTCTGCTCCTGTATCTATCATAGGGGTATAATATCTGTTGTGATATCCTTCTACAATAATTTTTGCAAGTATAAATATTTTCATTATTCATTTTATTCTTTTTATAATTTTTTTCTTATTTTTACAAGTTATTGTTAATTGTTCATTTTCTATATTGTACGGTTTAACTTTTTCAAACCATTTTATACCTAATGTAATATTATGATTTCCTTTATATATTTTAAATGGTATTATTAAGGGTATTCCTCCTATAACTATTTCTTTTTCCGTTGTGTAACGACCTGTTTAGTCGTTTTGAGCAAGTAGAATTACTTTTGTTAATAACTGACTGTGTCGACGGATCACACGACGGACCGTCATGGTCACGACGGACCGTCGAGGGCTTTCGTGCCAAAACACTTAAACTCTGATATTTAGGTACAGGGAATCAACACTCTGAACTTTGCGACAGAAGAGCAGCATGGACCGTCGTAGACATGACGGACCGTCACAAGCATCTTCGCTAAAATTGACTCTCTGAGCTCTGCGACGACCCTGCAGGACGGACCGTCGCAGGCACGACGGGCCGTCACGAGCTGCGTAACCTTGACTGGGTCGGATTTCTGCTAATGTTTTAAAGGGGTGTTTTGGACTATTTATGACAAACTGTATAAAATTAGTGGGTAAGTTTAATAACGTATTTACTTGGGGGTTAAAAGGAGGTAACTTAAAATAAATAATGGGTTACTTTTATCATATGGAATTATATGAAAATTAGGGTAAAAAGAAAAAGAGAAAGAAGCGGAGAACGAACGAGCGAGAGAAGAGAGAACGAAGAGGAAATCAAAGGCATTGGGAAGTAGCTTGTTTGATCACGATTCATCGGTGGAGGTAGGCTATGTTTTATGCTAATTCATGGTAAACACTAAATAACGATTGATATGTATTGGGTGGTTATGTAAAGTCTTCTATATGCTTAATTGTGTTGTTGCATGTTGTGATTATGTAAATGGTGATGGATTGTAATGATGTTACTGTGGAATCATATAAACCTTAAATCCAATCTATTAATGATGATGCGTTGATATAAAGAAGGCTTGATGAACTAAAAGAATGAGGTTAAAGGATCGGGTGTCACGAATCGACACGTAGTATTAGGGGATCGGGTGTCACGAACCGACACGTAGTATTAGGGGATCCGGTGTCACGAACCAACACGTAGTATTAGGGGATCGGGTGTCACGAACCGACAAGTAGTATTAGGGGATCGGGTGCCACGAACCGACACGTAGTATTAGGGGATTGGGTGTCACGAACCGACACGTAGTATTAGGGGATCGGAGTGTCAAGTTCCGACACAAGAGGAATAAAGAGAATGAATCTTGAATTATGGAAATATACTCAAACTTAAAGAACCTTTTTCCCAAATGAGTATGGTGTGGAGGCTTGAGCCCTCAGGTGTGATCTTGATACCGTTGACTTAATATGTGCTTACTTTATTGTTATTGACACTTGTTCATGTTGTTAGTTGCTTATGACATGGTAAGTGCTATAGTTGAGTATATATTATTACTCAATGTATATTGCTTTCTATTTTGAGTTGGCCGATGATACCTACTCAGTACTTGTGCCTTGTACTGACCCCTACTTGTATGTTTCTCTTTTTTATTTGTGGAGTGCAGCAAACGTACCATCGACTTCGACTCGTCCGCAACTCTAGTCAGTCTCCAGTATATCATAATTCAGGGTGAGCTACTGTTCCTAGCTCGGACTGGATTTTCTCCTTCGCGTCTTGATGTCTTGAAGTTCGGACATGGACCACCTGTTTTATTTAGTTTAGCTTCGTAAATACTTTTAGATTTAGAAAGTTGAGGATAGATGTTATTGATGTGAGGACTTCTAGATTTTGAGGATAGTAATTGATAAACGTTAGAATGTTTATTTATTAGTTATAGTAATAAGATTTTGAGTCTTCCGCATTATATTCTGTTTATTATGGTTGAAATGTTGGGGTTTAGATTTTTTGGTTCGCTCACATAGTAGGATACGTGTGGGTGCCATTCACGACTCGTTTTGGGTTGTGACAAACTTGGTATCAGAGCATTAGGTTCGTTGGTCTCATCACACATAATCGATTATAGTAGAGTCTTGAGGAAGGGTAGGGGGACGCCTTTACTTTTCTTTGAGAGGCGATAGAACTTTAGGAAAATTCCATTCTTTCTTTCTTTCGTGCTATTACTTGGATCCAATTAGTATCTGGGTGACACAAATTGGTATCTGACCATCTTCACTCTATTTCGCAGATGGTTAGAACTAGAGCAACAACTGCGCCAACACAAACACCGGCAAGACAGGATGCGTCTGAGCTAGCCACTAGGGCTGTAGCTCGAAGAAGAGCAGTGGCAAGAGGCCGTGGTAGAGGTCGCGGGAGGACGTCCTCTAGAGGAAGATGACAAGAAGCTGTCCCAGCTAGATCTAGGGCGGTGATTCCTCCACCGACTGAGGAAGTAGTAAGAGAGGGTGATCAAGGGATGAATGAGCAAGTGTAGAATGAGGAACTACCACCGCAACCTACCCTAGAGATGATTAACCATGTTCTTGCTTATCTTAGCGGGTTATCTGATCAAGGCAAGACACCCCTAGTGTTTTCTGCACCAGCACCTCAGGTTCTGGGAGTAGAACATGCAGCTGCTGTGGCTCCCCGCATGGATACCTCATTGGAAATAGGCACGTTTCCTCGGTTGACTAAAGGGCCTATAATGACAAGTGATCAGCATGAACTTTTCACTAAGTTCTTGAAGTTGAAACCTCCAGTCTTTAAGGGTGCTGAATCTGAGGATGCTTATGATTTCCTGGTTGATTGTCATGAGCTGCTACATAAGATGGACATAGTAGAACGGTTCGGCGTTGAGTTTGTGACCTATCAGTTTCAAGGAAATGCCAAAATGTGATGGCGATCGTATGTTGAGTGACAACCAGCACAGGCACCACCTATGACTTGGGCATCATTATCTAGCCTATTTATGGAAATGTATATACCCCGGACTTTGAGGGATAGGAGGAGAGATGAGTTCCTGAGCCTAGAGCAAGGCAGGATGTCGGTTATTACTTATGAGGCTATGTTTCGTGCATTATCCAGGTATGACACCCAGCTTTGCTTCAGTCCACAAGAGCGGATTCGCCATTTTGTGAAGGGGTTGAGGTAAGATTTGCAGATTCCAGCCTTACAGGTAGCCGCTGCAGCAAAATCCTTTCAGGAGGTGGTAGATTTTGTGATAGAAGTGAAGGGGGTGAAGCCAGACGACTTCACCATGGTATCGACATCTAAGAAGTTTTGTAAGGGAGGCGAATTTAGTGGTTCTTACTCCAGAGGGCAGAGTTCAGGAGGTTACCCAGCCCGACCCATTCAGTCTTCACTGCAGGCGGTAGCTGGGGGTCCACCGCAGACCGATAATCATTTCTCTGAGTTTGGAGGTTATCCTCAGACTTCGTCGTTCTCATAGAGGCCTATGCTTGATTCTAGAGAGTGTTACGGATGTGGAGAGACTGGACATATTAGGAGGTTTTGTCCAAAACAGAGTTACAGACCCCCAATAGTTAGTGGTAGAGGTGGTCATGGGAGAGGCCGTCATTCTGGAGGACGTGGTGGACAAGGTAATGGTGGTCACCAAATCAGCCGGGGTGGTGGGCAAGATGGAGCTACTGCAACACAACATGGTAGGGGCAACGGGCAGACATGTGATAGGGCCCATTTTTATGCTTTCCCCGGGAGGTCGGAAGCAGAGACATCTGATGCTGTTATCACAGGTAATCTTTTGGTTTGTCATTGCATAGCTTCTGTATTATTTGATCCTGGATCCACATTTTCATATGTATCTTCCTCATTTGCTACTGGTCTTGAATTACATTGTTATTTGCTTGACATGCCTATTCGTGTTTCTACTCCGGTGGGTGAGTCTGTGATAGTTGAGAAGGTGTATAGGTCTTGTCTTGTGAATTTTGTGGGGAGCAATACTCATGTAGACTTGATTATCCTAGAAATGGTTGATTTGGATGTAATTCTGGGAATGACTTGGCTTTCTCCAAATTTTGCAATCTTAGATTGTAATGCTAAAACCGTAACTTTAGCCAAGCCTGAGACAGACCCGTTAGTGTGGGAGGGTGACTACACTTCCACCCCAGTTCGTAACATCTCCTTCTAAGATTGAAGCAGTGAAGAGTTGGGTAAGACCTACTAATGTTACAGAGGTAAGGAGCTTTGTTGGTTTAGCTAGCTACTACCGTCGATTTGTCAAGGGATTTTCTTATGTTGCTTCCCAACTGACAAATTTGACTAAGCAGAGTGTTCCATTTGAATGGTCGGACGAATGTGAAGAAAGCTTTCAGAAACTCAAGACCTTGTTGACTACTGCACCAATTCTCACCTTGCTAGTGGAAGGTAAGAACTTCATTGTTTATTGTGATGCCTCCTATTCTGGTTTGGGTGCAGTGTTAATGCAGGAGAAGAACCGACACGTAGTATTAGGGGATCGGGTGTCATGAACCAACACGTAGTATTAGGGAATCGCGTGTCACGAACTGAAACGTAGTATTAGGGGATCGGGTGTCACGAACCGACACGTAGTATTAGGGGATTGGGTGTCACGAACCGACACGTAGTATTAGGGGATCGGGTGTCACGAACCGACAGGTAGTATTAGGGGATCGAAGTGTCACGTTTCGACACAAGAGGAATAAAGAGAATGAATCTTGAATTATGGAAATATACTCAAATTTAAAGAACCTTTTTCCCAAATGAGTATGGTGTGGAGGCTTGAGCCCTCAGGTGTGATCTTGACACCGTTGACTTAATACGTGCTTACTTTATTGTTATTGACACTTGTTCTTGTTCTTTGTTGCTTATCACATGTTAAGTGCTATAGTTCTGTTTATATTATTACTCATTGTATATTGCTTTCTATTTTGAGTTGGCCGATGATACCTACTCAGTACTTGTGCCTTGTACTGACCCCTACTTGTATGTTTCTCTTAGTTATTTGTGGAGTGCAGCAAACATACCATCGACTTCGACTCGTCTGCAAATCTAGCCAGTCTCCAGAATATCAGAATTCAGGGTGAGCTACTATTCCTTGCTCGGACTTGATTTTTTCCTTCGCGTCTTGATGTCTTGAATTTCGGACATGGACCATCTGTTTTATTTACTTTAACTTCTTAAATACTCTTAGATTTAGAAAGTTGAGGATATATGTTCTTGATGTGATGACTTCCAGATTTTTGGGATAGTAATTGATAAGCTTTAGAATGTTTATTTATTAGTTATAGTAATAAGATTTTGAGTGTTCCGCATTATATTCTTTTAATTATGGTTGAAATGTTGGGGTTTAGATTTGTTTGTTCTCTCACATAGTAGGATAAGTGTGAGTTCCATTCACGACTCGTTTTGGGTCGTGACACGTTGTTTCTTCATTTGAGCTTACTATCTCACTAGGTAATCCAGGGCATATATGTCCTGTTTTTATAATTTCTTCTTCTAATACTAACTCTCTTGTTATGTAATTTTCTTCTTGTGCTATATTTATCAAAATTTTATATCTTCTTTGGTCTATTATTCCGTTTATAAAATAATAATATGGTGTTATTTCTTTGTTATCTAATACGTTTTGTGGGATTTCATAGTTTCGTTTAGATGTACTCATTCTTGATGAGGTAGCTCTTATTAACGTATTTGGTACACTTGAAGTGCTTAACCTTTCTTTTACAATTTCTAAATCTTTTTCTATGTCAATTTGTTTATAGCTATAGTCATTATTGTCTATTACAATAATTATTTTTTCGAAAGACTTTCTATCTTTATTTTATAAATTTTATTTCTTGCTGTTATTTTATGTTTTGCTGTTAATATATATAAGTTTTTACATCTTGCTGTAAATATCTTGCAGCCTGGTGCTAGTTCTATTCCTGACATTTTCCAATATAGAACTAATGATTTATCTATATTTCTATCTTTTAATGCTACTGTATAATTGGCACTTATTATAAATTTAAATTTTTGGTATATTAAATTTCCTTTTACTGCACTTATTACGCTTTTTTCTATAGGGTGTATAATTCTATTATCTGCTAAAGATATTTCAATAGGTGCATATATTCCTTCTCTAGAACAAGCTTTTATTAATATTTTTGTTCCTCCTAAATGTACATATTTTATTGGTGTTTTAGCTTTTATATCTTGTATTTCTTTATTTATTATTTGTTTACTTAGTATAGATATCTGTGCTTTTCCTCTTGTATATATGCAATCTATGATATGTTCTTTCTGACTAACTACATCGTATTCTTCTTTTTGTATTTTAAACCAATTTCTTAAAGTAGGTATTTAAGTACTTTTTCAACACTTAAATATAATTCTTTTCCTTTTATTTGTTCAAAAATTGTATTATCAAATATAATTTTTTGGTCTGATAATTCTTCATTTTGATAATCTTCTTTGTTTATTACTTTTATATCGTCTTCAGACATTAGATTTCTTCGTCTATTTCATTATTATCTAAATCCATATTCTCTTCTTAATTTTCTGTTTCTATATCTGATACTTCATATATACTAACATTTTCACTTAATTCATAGTCTATGTATTCTATTTGCATATATTCATCATTATCTATAATAACTTTTGCAATTTGCTTCCTTTTTGGATCTTTGGGTAACTTACAATCTCTAGCTATGTGTCCTATCTTTCTGCAATTGTAGCAAGTGCATTGTGATGGTTTTCTTTTTGGTCTATATGTTCTTTTTATTTTATAGTTTTTTTACATAATATTTTTGTCTTGGTTTTTTATATTTATACCTAGTTTTAGTTTTTCTATAATTTTTATACCTTTTAGGCTTTTGCTTTTTATTTGTACATCCAAACTGTGGTGCTATATTATTTTTACAACAGGCTAAATTCTTGTTTAGTACTTTTTCCATTTTTAATTTTTCTTTTTGGTTTTCACATAGTTGTATGAACCATTGATGTAAAAATTTTATTGTAGCTCCTAAAGTATCTACTAATCCTTCATCATTCCAATCTTTTATTACTTTTATACTAAATGGTTCTGGTAATTTCCTAATATATTGTTGTCTTATTTCTTTTGCTTCATTTAAATTGTATTTTGCTTGGTAATGATATTCTTTAAATGCACAAGTGTATTCTTCTATATAACACATTTTACATATAGCTAATTTTGTCATAAGTTGCCTATTTATTGTTTTTTCTCTATTTTGTTCTCTTATACGTGTGGTCATACCACTAAATTCATTTCTTATTGCTGATTCATATTTATCTTGTATATCTATATTTGTTACTGATGGAGATCCATCCATTTTCTTGTCACTTCTAAGTACTTCTAAACTTTATAAGGGTAGATTTTCTATCCATAATCTTGTTGTTCCTACAAATGTTCTTTCTATATACCTTGGTGTTTCTGTTGTTTTTATTTTGTTATCTATTAGTTGCTTAGATATATTTCCTATCCATAGTCATATTTTTTTATTTATATCTGTAACACAATCTAGATCTAAGAAATTATATTGTTCGTTTATTGGTTTTGGTGTCCATTTTTAATTTAATCTACTATTCAATATTGCGTTAGTTCTATCTCATTGCTGATAACTTTCTGTATAATAAGTTGGTGGTGTCCATCTAGGACTAATTCTAGGACTATTTCTGGGACTATTGTCTGTAGTTTTAACGCTTGACGTACTAGGTCGATTCATATCTCCTGTGTTTATTTCTAGTTTTTTCGGTTTATTTACCTGTTCTAGAATTTCTATGTATGTCTCACTTATATAACTTATTTCTTATTTTTGGTAATCTATTGTATCTGATTCATTTCCGTCTATTTAATTTAATTCAAGGTCTTCATTTGGTTTTTGTTCCATCTCTTTTATTTCATTAGTTAATTCTAGCTCTTTATCTTTTTCTATACAATTTTTGAACAAATAAAAGGAAAAGAATTAGACTTAAGTGTTGCCGTCTATTTATACTATCAAACATTCATATTTGGCCAAATATAATTAGGCTATGTGTAAAGTAAATGTCAGCCACTTATATTGGCTAGATATGTAAGTTTGATAGGATAAATATATGGCTTTCCCACATAATAAAATCAATCCTCTTTTCTCTCTACTACATCTCTCTCTAGTATCGCTTCCACCCCCACATTTGTATCAGATCTAGTTCACAAAAAATAAGATATTGAAAATTCAGAGATGATAAATCAACAAGAACATGTATATTCATTTATGTTCATGAGTAGCTAAATCTATTTATTCCTGATAATCTCTTGTTGATTATGATTGTTTATAATGTTTTTAAAATGTTCTAACAACCATCTTTAGAAAGTTTGCTACAGAAATATTCTGCGAATAAGTATGCCAAGACTATGCCATCCTATGGTTGAAACCGATAGGCAAGAAGGTCGTTTAGGGGAGTAAACAAAGTTGAGGCGCTATTAGGGTAACTGATCAAAGAAGAAAATTGTAGTAGTGACCAGACGAGATGATTATTAAACGATTATTATTACATAATAAATAAGTATAATCCATTAAGAGGTTGGAAGGAATAAAATTTAAGTGAAAGTGGAAAATAATTAAAATGAATACTTATCTATTGGATGATGATGTTAATTACAAGATATTAATACTCTATATACTAAAAAGTCTCATTACGTATATAAAAAGTAGAATTTATGATATATTAGTAACATATGAGGTAATAGAAGTAACAACTCAAGGTTGGGCTAAATTAGATGTAACGATCTGTTTAGTCGGTTCGAGCAGTAGAACAATTTTTGATGGAAACTGATTGGGTCGACGGATCACACGACGGACCGTCATGGTCACGACGAACCGTGATGGACTCCGTCGTCCCATACTTATGTAAATTCTTCTGCTGCTCTCCTCATTACCCTCGACGACAGGTAGAACGAGCCGTCATAGGCAAGACGGTCCGTCGAGCGTCTCTGTTCCAAAACACTTCAACTCTGAAAATCTGGGAACTGGGAGCGACTCTCTGAACTCCGCGACAGAGCTGCAGCACGAACCGTCGTAGACACGACGGACCGTCACAAGCTGCGTAACCTCGACTGGGTCGGATTTCTACTAAAAGTTTTAAAGGGGTGTTTTGGACTATTCATGATTATAATTATGGAATTAGTGGGGTAAGTTATATAATTTGTTTACTTGGGGGATTAAAGAAGTTAATAAGGGAATAAATAGTGGGTTACTTTTATCATCTTTTATAATTGATTATATGATAATTAGGGTAAAAGAAAAAGTATCTGGAGAAGAAAAATAAAAAGAACAGAGAGGGAGAACGAGCGAGAAAGAGAGAACGAAGAGGAAAGCAAAGGCATTGGGAAGGTATCTTGCATGATCACGATTCTTCGGTGGAGGTAGGTTATGGTTTATTTCTATGTGATAGATAAACTCTAAATAGCGATCGATATGTATTGGGTAGTATTGTAAAGTCTTATATATGGTTGATTGTGTGTTTGTATGTTGTGATTGTGTAACTACGGTAGTCATAATGATGAGACTGTTGAATCTTTAATATTAAATCCTCTCTATTAAGATGACGCCTTGACATAAAGAAGGCTTGATGAACTAAAATAATGAGATAAGTGGATCGGAGTGTCACGTTCCGACACGGTAGTATTAAGGGATCGGAGTGTCACGTACCGACACGGTAGTATTAGGGGATGGAGTGTCACGTTCCGACACGATAAGGATAAAGAGAATGAACCTTGAATTATGTTAATGTACTCAAATTCAAAGAACCTATTTCCCAAATGAGTATGGTGTGGAGGCTTGAGTCCTCATAGGTGTGCTTGGTGTTGTTGTCAAGGGCTCTTATACTTGTTGATTTTCACCTGTTGAGTATTATGGTTGATTTTATATTATTATACAATATATATTGCTTTGTATTTTCAGTTGGCCGATGATACCTACTCAGTACGTGTTCCTTGTACTAACCCCTACTTTTAATTTTCTTCTTTGTTATTTGTAGAGTGCAGCAAGCGTGCAATCGACTTCGACTCGTCCTCACCTCTAGCCAGTCTTGAGCACATTAGATTTCAGGGTGAGCTATTATTCCTAGATCGTGTTGGATTCTCTCTTTCATGTCATGATGTCTTCAAGTTTGGACATGGACCATCTTTTTACTATATTTAGCTTCTTAAATACTCTTAGATTTAGAAATTCGAGGATACATGTTCTTGATGTTATGACTTCAAGATTTCTGGAATAATAAGTATTTAACTTTAGAAGTTGATTTAATTGGTTTCGTTAATGAGTTTTTGGAGCTTCCGCATTATTTATTTTATTTAGAGTTGAACTATTGGTATATGTTGGGGTTTAGATGTGTTGGTTCGCCCACCTAAGGAGGTAAGTGTGGGTGCCACTCACGGCTCATTTTGGGTCATGACAAACGTGGTATCAGAGCGTTAGGTTCATTGGTCTCATCACACAAGAACGAGCCTAGTAGAGTCTTGAGGAACGGTAGGGGGACGCCCTTACTTTTCTTTGAGAGGCTATAGGACTTTAGGAAAATTCCATTCTTTCATTCTTTCGTGCTATTACTTGGATCCAATTGGTATCTAGTTGATACAAATTGGTATCTGACATCCTCACTCTATTTCGCAGATGGTTAGAACTAGAGCAATAACTGCGCCAACACCAACAGCGGCAAGACAGGGTGCGTCTGAGCCAAACATTGGGGCTGTAAATCGAGGAGGAGCAGTGGCAACAGGCCGTGGTAGAGGTCGTAGGAGGACGATTTCTAGAGGTAGAGGACAAATACCTAGTCCAGCTAGTAATAGGGCGGTGACTCCTTAACTGACTGATAAGGTAGTAAGAGAGGGTGAGGAAGGGGAAAATTAACAGGTGCTAGATGAGGAATTACCACCCCAACCTACCCCAGAGATGATCAACCAGGTTCTTACTTATCTTAGCGGGTTATCTGATCGAGGCCAGACACCTCCAGTGTTTCCTGTACCAGCACCTCAGGTTCCGGGTGTACAACATGCAGCTGCTGTGGCTCCCCGCATGGATGTCTCATTGGAAGTAGGCACCTTTCCTCGATTGACTACAAGGTCTGTAATGACGAGTTATCCGCATGAACTTTTTACTAAATTCTTGAAGTTGAAACCTCCAGTCTTTAAGGGTGGTGAATCTGAGAATGCCTATGATTTTCTTGTTGATTGTCATGAGCTGCTACATAAGATGGACATAGTAGAACGATTCGGTGTTGAGTTTGTGACCTACCAATTTCAGGGGAATGCCAAAATGTGGTGGCGGTCGTATGTTGAGTGTCAACCAGCACAGGCACCACCTATGACTTGGGCATCATTCTCTAGCTTATTTATGGAGAAGTATATACCCCGAACTTTGAGGGACAAGAGGAGAGATGAGTTCCTAAGCCTAGAGCAAGGAAGAATGTTTGTTGCTGCTTGTGAGGCCAAATTTCATGCGCTATCCAGGTATGCCACTCAGCTTTGCTTCAGTCCACAAGAGCGGATTCGCCGCTTTGTTAAAGGATTGAGGTCAAATTTGCATATCCCAGCCTTACAGGTAGCTGCTGCAGGCAAATCCATTCAGGAAGTGGTTGACTTTGTGATAGAGGTGGAGGGGGTGAAGCCAGACAACTTCACAATGGCGTCGACCTCTAAGAAGTTCCGTACGGGAGGTGAGTTTAGTGGTTCTTACTCCAGAGGGCAGAGTTCAGGAGGTTACCCAGCCCGACCTATTCAGTCTTCACTACAGGCTGTAGCTGGGGGTCCATCGCAGACCAGTCAACATTTCTCTGAGTTTGGAGGTTATCCCCAGACTTCGTCATTCTCATAGAGACCTATGCTAGACTCCAGAGATTGTTATGGATGTGGAGAGACTAGACATATTATGAGGTATTGTCCAAAACAGAGTTACAGACCCCCAATAATTAGAGGTTTAGGTGGTCATGGGAGAGGCCGCCATTCTGAAGGACGTGGTGGCCAAGGTAATGGTGGTCACCAAATCAGCCGGGGTGGCGGGCAAGATGGAACTACTACAGCACAACATGGTAGGGGCAACGGGCAGACAGGTGATTGGTCCCATTGTTATGCTTTCCTCGAGAGGTTTGAAACAGAGACATCTGATGTTGTTATCACAGGTAATCTTTTTGTTTGTGATTGCATGGCTTCTGTATTATTTAATCGTGGATCCACATTTTCATTTGTATCTTTCTCTTTTGCTACTGGTCTTGATTTACATTGTCATTTACTTGACATGCCTATTCGTGTCTCTACTCCTGTGGGTGAGTCTGTAATAGTTGATAAGGTGTATAGGTCTTGTCTTGTGGCTTTTGTGGGGAGCAATACTCATGTAGATTTGATTACTCTAGAGATGGTTGATTTTGATGTAATTTTGGGTATGACTTGGCTATCTCCAAGTTTTGCAATCTTAGATTGCAATGCTAAAATTGTGAAATTGGCCAAGCCTGGGACAGATCCACTAGTCTGGGAGGGTGACTATATTTCCACCCCAGTTTGTATTATCTCTTTTCTTCGTGCTAAGAGGATGATTAGTAAGGGTTGTTTAGAATTATTGTCCCATCTCAGGGATGATACTTCCAAAGCACCTTCGATTGAGTTTGTTTTGATAATGCGTGAGTTTCTGGATGTGTTCCCTGCAGACCTTCCTGGTATGCCACCAGATAGGGATATTCATTTTTGTATTGATCTAGAGCCGGGTACTCGCCCCATTTCCATACCCCCTTATAGAATGGCCACAGCTGAGTTATGGGAGTTAAAGGCCCAACTTCAGGAGTTGTTAGGTAAATACTTTATTAGACCAAGTGCATACCCTTAGGGTGCACCTGTTTTATTTGTGAAGAAGAAGGATGGAAGTTTTTGGATGTGCATTGACTACAGGCAACTGAATAAGGTAACTATTAAGAACAAGTATCTTCTTCCTCGCATTGATGATTTGTTCGATCAGTTACAAGGTGCTTGTACCTTTTCAAAAACCGATTTGAGATCTCGTTATCATCAATTGAAAATACGGGCAGCAGATGTGACAAAGAGTGCGTTTCGAAGCAGCTGTGAGCATTATGAATTCTTAGTAATGTCTTTTGGGCTTACGAATGCCCCTGCTGCGTTCATGAGCCTGATGAACAGGATTTTTAAGCCATATCTGGATCTCTTTGTTATTTTACTTATTGATGATATACTGATATACTTAAAGAGCAGGGAAGAACATGAGGAGCATTTGAAAATTGTATTGGAATTTTTGATAGAAAAAAGGCTTTATGCCAAATTCTCCAAGTGTGAGTTTTGGCTAGATTCGATGTCCTTCTTGGGGCACGTGGTTTCCAAGGATGGATTGAGGGTGGATGCATCTAAGATTGAAGTAGCGAATAATTGGGTAAGACCTGCTAATGTTACAGAGGTAAGAATCTTTGTTGGTTTAGCTAGCTACTACCGCCGATTTGTCAAGGGATTTTGTTCTGTCTCTTCCCAATTGAAAAATTTGACTAAGCAGAATGTTCTATTTGTATGGTCGGACGAATGTGAAGAAAGCTTCCAGAGCCCAAGACCTTGTTGACTACTGCCCCAATTCCTACTGTGCCAGTGGAAGGTAAGGATTTCATTGTTTACTGTGATACATCTTATTCTGGTTTAGGTGCAGTGCTAATGCAAGAGATGAATGTAATTGCCTATGCTTCGAGGCAATTAAAAATGCATGAACGTAACTATCCGACCCATGATTTGGAGTTGGCTGCAGTTGTGTTTGCATTAAAGCAATGGAGACATTATCTATATGGAGTCAAGTGTGAGGTCTATACAGATCATCGTACTTTACAGTATGTCTTTACTCATAAAGATTTGAATTTGAGGTAGAGGAGGTGGATGGAATTATTGAAGGACTATGATATTACTATGTTGTATCACCCAGGAAAATCAAATGTTGTGGCAGATGCTTTAAGTAGAAATTCAGGGAGCATGGGAAGTTTAGCTCACTTACAGGTTTCTAGACGGTCATTGGCTAGAGATGTTTAGACTCTGGCTAATGACGTTTTGAGGCTTGAAGTACTAGAGAAGGGAGGATTTTTGGCCTGTGTGGAGGCAAGATCTTCTTTTATTGACAAGATTAAGGGAAAACAGTTTACTGATGAGAAGCTGAGCCGAATTCGAGATATGGTATTACGAGGAGAGGCTTAAGAGGCAATAATTGATGAGGAAGGCGTTTTGAGAATAAACGGAAGGGTATGTGTGCCCCGTTTTGATAATTTGATTCACACTATTCTTACAGAGGCTCATAGTTCAAGGTATTCTGTACATCCTGGTGCAACGAAGATGTATCGTGACCTAAAGCAACATTTCTGGTGGAGTAGAATGAAGCGTGACATTGTTGATTTTTTTGCCCAATGCCCGAATTGTCAGCAGGTAAATTATGAACACCAGAGGCCCGGAGGAACACTTCAGAAAATGCCCATTCCTGAATGGAAATGGGAAAGAATTGCAATGGATTTTGTGGTTGGTCTTCCCAAGACATTTGGTAAGTTCGATTCTATTTGGGTAATTGTTGACAGATTAACTAAGTCTGCTCACTTCATTCCGGTCAAGGTGACTTACAATGGAGAGAAGTTAGACAAACTATATATCTCAGAAATTGTTTGATTGCATGGGGTTCCACTTTCCATCATATCAGATAGGGGTACGCAATTTACTTCTAAATTTAGGGGAACATTGTATGCTGAATTAGGTACTAGGTTGGATCTTAGTACTGCATTTCACCCTCTGACCGATGGTCAGTCTGAGCGAACGATTCAGGTGTTGGAGGATATGCTTCGTTCATGTGTGATAGAATTTGGTGGTCATTTGGATAACTTCTTACCCTTAGCAGAGTTTTCATACAATAATAGCTATAACTTGAGTATTGATATGGACCCATTTGAGGCACTGTATGGGAGGAGATGTAGGTCTCCCGTTAGATTGTTTGATTCATTTAAAGTGAGACCATGGTGTACTGATCTTTTGAGGGAATCGTTAGATAAAGTAAAATTCATCCAGGAGAAGCTTCCAGTAGCTCAGAACAAGCAGAAACAATATGCAGATCAAAAGGTTAATGATTTGAATTTTATGGAGGGTGAACAAGTCTTGCTGAAGGTTTCACCCATGAAAGGGGTGATGCGGTTTGGGAAGCGAGGTAAGATTAGTCCGAGGTATATTTGTCCATTTGATGTTCTGAAGCGCGTGGGGGAGGTGGCTTATGAATTGGCATTGATTCCAGGAATCTCAGGAGTGCACCAGGTATTTCATGTGTCTATGCTGAAAAAATACCATGGAGATGGAAACTACATTACTCGTTGGGATTCAGTTCTCCTTGATAAGAATTTGTCTTATGAGGAGGAGCCTGTTGATATTTTAGGTAGAGAGGTCTGCAAGTTGAGATCAAAGGAGAATGCATCTATTAAGGTTCAGAGGATGCATCGGCCAATTTAAAAGTCCACTTGGGAGAATGAGGCTGATATGCAAGAAAGATATCCACATCTTTTTGAAGATTCAGGTACTCTTTCTCGTCGTTTCTTTTCTTCTTGTGATCGTTCGGGGACGAACGATGGGTAAATTGGTATCTATTATAACGACTTGTCTAGTCTGTTCAAGCAGTAGAACTATTTTTGATGGAAACTGATTGGGTTGACGGATCACACAATGGACCGTCATGGTCACGACGGACCGTGATGGACTCCGTTATCCCATACATGTGTAAATTCTTCTTCTGCTCTCCTCATTACCCTCGACGATAGGTAGGACGAGCCGTCATAGGCACGACGGTCCGTCGAGCGTCTCCGTTCCTAAATACATCAACTCTGAAAATCTAGGTACTGGGAGCGACTCTCTGAACTCCGCGACGGAGCTGCAGCACGGACAGTCGTAGACACGACGGACCTTCACAAGCTGCGTAACCCCGACTGGGTTGGATTTCTGCTAAAAGTTGTAAATGGGTGTTTTGGACTATTCATGATTATAATTATGGAATTAGTAGGGTAAGTTTAATAATTTCTTTACTTGGGGGATTAAAGAAGTTAATAAGGGAATAAATAGTGGGTTACTTTTATCATCTTTTATAATTGATTATATGATAATTAGGGTAAAATAAAAAGAATCTGGAGAAGAAAAATAAAAAGAACAGAGAGGGAGAACGAGCGATAAAGAGAGAACGAAGAGGAAAGCAAAGGCATTGGGAAGGTATCTTGCTTGATCACGATTCTTCAGTGGAGGTAGGTTATGGTTTATTTCTATGTGATAGGTAAACTCTAAATAGCGATCGATATGTATTGGGTATTATTGTAAAGTCTTCTTTATGCTTGATTCTGTGTTTGTATGTTGTGATTGTCTAATTATGGTGGTCACAATGATGAGACTGTTGAATCTTTAATCTTAAATCCTCTCTATTAAGATGAAGCCTTGACATAAAGAAGGCTTGATGAACTAAAATAATGAGATAAGTGGATCGGAGTGTCACATTCCGACACGGTAGTATTAGGGGATCGGAGTGTCACGTACCGACACGGTAGTATTAGGGGATTGGGTGTCACGTTCCGACACGATAAGGATAAAGAGAATGAACTTTGAATTATTGTAATCTACTCAAATTCAAAGAACCTAATTCCCAAATGAGTATGGTGTGGAGGCTTGAGTCCTCATAGGTGTGCTTGGTGTTGTTGTCAAGGGCTCTTATACTTGTTGATTTTCACCTGTTGAGTATTATGGTTGATTTTATATTATTATTCAATATAAATTGCTTTCTATTTTGAGTTGGCCGATGATACCTACTCAGTACGTGTTCCTTCTACTGACCCCTACTTGTAATTTTCTTCTTTGTTATTTGAGGAGTGCAGCAAGCGTGCCATCAACTTCGACTCGTCCTCAACTCTAGCCAGCCTTCAGCACATCAGATTTCAGGGTGAGCTATTATTCCTAGCTCGTGCTGGATTCTCTCCTTCATGTCGTGATGTCTTGAAGTTCGGACATGGACCATCTTTTTACTATTTTTAGCTTCTTAAATACTCTTAGATTAGGAAATTCGAGGATAGATGTTCTTGATGTGATGACTTCTATATTTTGGGAATAATAAGTATTTAACTTTAGAAGTTGATTTAATTGGTTTCGTTAATGAGTTTTTCGAGCTTCCGCATTATTCATATTATTTATAGTTGAACTATTGGTATATGTTGGGGTTTAGATGTGTTGGTTCGCCCACCTATGGAGGTAAGTGTGGGTGCCACTCACAGCTCGTTTTGGGTCGTGACATTAGATATACAAGATAATTTTTATTATGAATTTTATTTTGACATAAATGATTTAAATGTTGATCTAGAGATATTCAGAGATCAATGATAAAATATATATATATTGGGTAAAAGCTAAAGAAAACATAGATCAATATGATAAAATAAAATTAGAATTATAATGATTGAACCAAAAAGGTTTGAAGTTTGGCAAAAACGAAGTTATAATAATTATAAGATAAAATTTATTAAAGACCCAAACAATTAATGAAACTTTTTAAAATTTTGTATAGAAAAATATAAATGAATAATACAACAAGTGAAGAAACTAAATTAACAAAAACCAAGATAGATAAAAAAGTACGAAAGATATGGAAAAAGTTAAAACTCTTATACATAGACTATGAACTATCACAACTTACTAAACAAGTAATGATAAGATAAATTATTTGATAAATATAATTTCAAAAACAGAATACCGATATGTTTGTTATTTGAAAAAACACTATGGACAAAGAAATAAATAGGCAACAATTGATAAAAAAAATCGATGAAAAAAGACAAGAACTACAACATAGGAAAGAAAGATTATTAGAAAACATGTTAGCAAGAGTATGTAATAAATCAATATTAGCACAAAGAAAAGTTATATTTATGTTAGAAATACAAATAGATCACCTTGAATATAAAATACAACATAACAAAATCATACCTAGGAAGACGATATAAAAAATAGGAAATAATTTATATTTAATGTTAGAAAAAGAAACGGCAAAATTAGAAGATAGTCTAACAACTATGATAAGAATAACAAAAGAAAATGAAGAAATCGACAAATCAAAAGAAACTGAAAAAAAAAATACAAGCAAAACAAGAAGTACAACATTTAGAAGAAATAAAAAATACAAGAATAAGTGAATTAGAAAAAGAATTAGCTAGGTTAAAATTATTATATGAAACTAAACAAAAAGTGAAACAGATAGAAAAAGAAAAAGAGCTAGAATTAACTAATGAAATAAAAGGGATGGAATAAAAACTAAATTAAGACCTTGAAGTAAATGAAATAGACGAAAATGAATCAGATACAATACATGACAAAAAATTAGAAATAAGTGATATAAGTGGCATACACAGAAATTGTAGACCAGGTAAATAAACCGAAAAAATTAGAAATAAAAACAGGAGATATGAATCGACCTAGTACGTCAAGAGTTAAAACTCCAGACAATAATCCCAGAAATAGTCCTACAATTAGTCCTAGATGGACACCACCAACTTATTATACAGAAAGTTATCAGCAATCAGATAGAACTAACGTAATATGGAATAGTAGTTAAAATAAAAATTGGACACCAAAACCAATAACGAACAATATAATTTCTTAGATCTAGATTGTGTACAGATGTAAATAAAGCAATATTACTATGGATAGGAAATATATCTAAGCAACTAATAGATAACAAAATAAAAATAACAGAAACACCAAGGTATATAGAAAGAACATTTGTAGGAACAACAAGATTATGGATAGAAAATCTACCCTCAGAAAGTTTAGAAGTACTTAGAAGTGACAAGAAAATGGATGGATCTCCATCAGCAACAAATATAGATATACTAGATAAATATGAATCAGCAATAAGAAATGAATTTGGAGGTATGACCACAGATATAAGAGAACAAAATAGAGAAAAAAATAATAAATAGGCAACTTATGACAAAATTAGCTATATGTAAAATGTGTTATATAGAAGAATACACTTGTGCATTTAAGGAATATTATTACAAAACAAAATACAATTTAAATGAAACAAAAGAAATAAGACAACAATATTTTATAAAATTACCAGAACCATTTAGCACAAAAATAATTAAAGACTGGAATGATAAAGGATTAGTAGATACTTTAGGAGCTAGAATAATATTTTTACATCAATGGTTCATACAACTATGTGAAAACCAAAAAGAAAAATTAAAAATGGAAAAAGTACTAAACAAGAATTTATCCTGTTGTAAAAATAAAATAGCACCACAGTTTGGATGTACAAATAAAAAGAAAAAGCATAAAAGGTATAAAAATTATAGAAAAACTAAAACCAAGTATAAACATAAGAAACCCAGACAAAGACATTATATAAAAAAATATAAAATAAAAATATCATATAGACCAAAAAGAAAAATATCCCAATGTACTTGTTATAATTGCGGAAAGATAGGATATTTAACTAGAAATTGTTAACTACCGAAAGATCCGAAAAGGAAGCAAATTGCAGAAGTAATTATAGATAATGACGAATATATGCCAATAGAATACATAGACTATGAATTAAGTGAAAATGATAGTATATATGAAGTATCAGATATAGAAACTGAAGATGAAGTAGAAAATATTAATCTAGATAATAATGAAACAGATGAAGAAATATAATGTCTGAAGATGAGATAAAAATAATATCTTAAGAAGATTATCAAAATGAAGAATTATCAGTCCAAAAAATTATATTTGATAATACAATTTTTGAACAAATAAAAGGAAAAGAATTAGACTTAAGTGTTGAAAAAGTACTTGAAATACCTACTTTGAGAAATTGGTTTAAAAGACAAAAGGAAGACTATTATGTAGTTAGTCAGAAAGAACATATTATAGATTGTAAATATCCAAGAGGAAAAGCATATATACCTATACTAAGTAAACGAATATTAAATAAAGAAATACAAAATATAAAAGATAAAACACCAATAAAATATGTACATTTAGGAGGAACAGAAATATTAATAAAAGCTTGTTTTAGAGAAGGAATAGATACACCTATTTAAATATATTTAGCAGATGATAGAATTATACACCCTATAGAAAAAAGCGTAATAAGTACAGTAAAAGAAAATTTAATATACCAAAAATTTAAATTTATAATAAGTGACAATTATACAGTAGCATTAACAGATAGAACTATAGATAAATCATTAGTTATATATTGGAAAATGTGAGGAATAGAACTAGCACCAGGTAGCAAGATGTAAAAACCTATATATATTAACAATAAAACACAATGTAACAGCAAAAAATAAAATTGATAAAATAAAGATAGAAAATCCTTTTGAAAAAAAAATTACTGTAATAGACAATAATGACTATAGCTTTAAAGAAATTGACATATATGAAATATTTAGAAATTGTAAAAGAAAGATTAAGCACTTCAAGCGTACCAAATACACTAACAAGAGCTACCTCATCAAGAATGATTACATCTAAAAGGAACTATGAAAACCCACAAAACTTATTCGATAAGGAAGAAACAACACCATATCATTATTTCATAACCGGAATAATAGACCAAAGAACATATAAAATTTTGATAAATACAGGATAAGAAGAAAATTACATAACAAGAGAGTTAGAATTAAAATAAGAATTTATAAAAACAGGACACATATACCCTGGATTACCTAGTGAGATAGTAAACATAAATGAAGAAACAACGGAAAAAGAAATAAATATAGGAGGAATACCCTTAATAATACCATTTAAAATATACCAAGGAAATCATAATATTACATTAGGTATATAATGGTTAGAAAAAGTTAAACCGTATAATATAGAAAATGAACAATTAACAATAACTTGTCAAAATAAGAAAATAATTATTAAAAGAACAAAATGAATAATGAAAATATTTAAACTTGCAATAATTATTGTAGAAGGATATCACAACAGATATTATACCCCTATGGTAGATACAGGAGCAGAAGCAAATATATGTAAATATAACTGTTTACCAGAAGATAAATGAGAAAAACTAAAAACACCGATGGTAGTAACAAGATTTAATAATGAAGGAAGTATGATGAAATACAAAGCAAAAAATATAAAAATACAAATATGGGATAAAATACTGACAATAGAAGAAATGTATAATTTTGAGTTTACAACAAAAGATATGTTACTAGGAATGCCATTGTTAGATAAATTCTACCCACATATAATAACAAAAACACACTGGTGGTTTACTACACCATGCGGAAACAAGATAGGAGCAAAAAGAGTAAATATTAAACAACGAAAACCTATGGAATGGATAAAAGGAAGTGAAAAAATAAACCAAGGAATGGAAAATATAAATAAGAAACAAATATCACAATAAGAAATTATTATATTTACAATAGATAAAGTTAAAATAATAAATGAACAACTAGAAAAACTATATAACGAAGATCCATTACAAGGATGGGAAAAACATAAGACAAAAGTAAAAATTGAACTAATAGATTAAAATAGCATAATAACACAGAAACCATTAAAATATAACTTTGATGATTTAAAAGAATTTAAAATGCATATAAAAGAATTATTAGAAAATAATTATATATAGGAGAGCAATAGTAAACAGACAAGTCCAGCATTTATAGTTATAAAACATAGTGAACAAAAAAGAGGTAAAAGTAGAATGGTTATAGATTATCGTAACTTAAATGTCAAAACTAAAACATAAAATTATCCAATTCCAAATAAGATACTAAAAATAAGAAAAATACAAGGATATAACTATTTTAGTAAATTTGATGTAACGACCTGTTTAGTCGTTTTAGAGCAGCAGAACAAATTCTGGAAAAACTGGCTGAAACCACGGACCCAACGACGGACCGTCGCAGGCTCGACGGACCGTCGTGGGTGTTCCGTCCCATGACACTTAGAATTTTTAATTTGGGTACTGAAAATCGACTCTCTGAACCGTGAACGAAATGGCGAGCGGACCGTGACACCCACGGCGAACCTTCGTGAGTACCGTTGCAAAACACTTCAACTTTTGAGAATTTGGTACGAGAAACGAGTTCACGACCGCCAGGGGCGGAGGTGCGGGACGGACCGTCCGCGGGGTGACGGGCCGTCAGCCACTGAAACACTGGGAGGCGCGACGGCCGGCGTGACGGACCGTCGCACTCACGACGGCCCGTCACGGGTTCTTGATCCCAGCGATTTAGGATTTCTTTCCTCGTTTTAAGGGACGTTTTGGACTATTCTTTCCTTAATTATAAAGATTGAGGCTTATATTAATAAATCTAATTACTTGGGGGTTAAAATAGGTAACCTTAAGTTAATTAGTGGGTCATTATTACCATCTTTTATTCTTAATTATATATGAATTAGGGTAAAAGAAAGAGGGTTTGAATAAAGAAAATAAGAAAGAACAAAGAGAGACAGAAAGAGAAAGAGAACGAGTAGAGAGAGAGAGAAACGAAGAGGATAGCAAGGATTTTGAGGAGATAGCTTGTTGATCCAATTCTTCGGTGGAGGTAGGTTATGGTTTTCATGCTATTCGTAGTAAACTCTTAATAGCGAATGATATATGTTAGTAGTATTGTAAAACCCTTCTATATGCTTAATTGTATGCTTGCATGAATGATGTTATTATGTAATTATGAATAAATAAGCATGTGAAGCTATTGAATCCCAAATCTTGAAAGAAACTTTAATCTACTTGTTAATGATAAGGCCTTGGTATAAAAGAAGGCTTGATGAATTAAAGTAATGGGATTGATGATGCCTTGGTATAGAAGGCTTGATGAGCGGATATAATGAGAATTAGTGGATCGGAGTGTCACGTTCCGACACATAGTATTAGTGGGACGGGTGTCACGAACCGACACGTAGAATTAGGGGATCGAGTGTCACGTACCGACACATATAGGGGATCGGGTGTCACGAACCGACACGTAGATTTAGGGGATCGGGTGTCACGAACCGACACGTAGATTTAGGGGATCGGGTGTCACGAACCGACACGTAGATGTAGGGGATCGGGTGTCACGAACCGACACGTAGATTTAGGGGATCGGAGTGTCACGCATGCGACACAAGAGGATTAATGAATATGAGGGAGCGGAGTGTCACGTACCGACACAAGAGGAATATGAACAATGAATCGTGAAAGATGAGAATATACTCAACATAATGAACTTAATTCCCAAATGAGCATGGTATTGAGGCTTGAGCCCTCATGGATGAACTTAATGGTACTTATTGATGATTATAGTACTTGTTGTTGCTACATGTTGAGTTTTATAGTTGATTTATGATATTAAGCGATATATCTTTGTTTTCTATTTTGAGTTGGCCGATGATATCTACTCGGTACTTGTGGTTGTCTTGACCCCTACTTTTATGTTTTTCTTCTTTGTTATTGGTGTAATGCAAAGCGTTAGTCAACTTCAACTCAACAGTAGATCTAGCCAGTCTTCACTTCATCGGAAATTCAGGGTGAGCTAATGCGTCTAGCTTGGATTGGGTCTTCTTCTTCAAGTCTTGATGCCTTGAACTTCCGGCATGGACTAGCTAGTATTTGTTTTAGCTTCTTAGACATTCCTAGTTTAGTAATTTGAGATAGATGTTCTTGTGATGATGACTTCCAGATTTTGGGGATATTAATAATAGTTTTGAATTGTTTTATTAATGAGTTAAGTCTTCCGCATTATTTTCTGTTGTTATATCTTGAAATGTTAAGGGTTAAATTGGTTGGTTCGCTCACATAGGAGGGTAGATGTGGGTGCCAGTCGCGGCCCCGATTTGGGTCGTGACAAACTTGGTATCAGAGCATTAGGTTCGTTGGTCTCATCACACAAGAACAGGTCTAGTAGAGTCTTAAGGAGCGGTAGGGGGCGCCTTTACTTTTCCTTGAGAGGCTATAAGACTTTAGGAAAATTCCACTCTTTCATTCTTTCTTTCGTGCTACTACTTGAGTCCAATTGGTATCTAGGCGTCTGGTGGTATCGACCATCTTCATTCTATTTCGCGGATGGTTAGAACTAGAGCAACGACCGCACCAAATGACAACAACGGCACAAAGAAGAAATATCTGAGCCACCACCGGGGTGTGGCTCGAGGAGAACAACGGCAAGAGGCCGTGGTAGAGGTCGTGGGAGGACGTCCTCTAGAGGAAGAGGACGAGCACCTAGCCCATCCGATACTAGGCGGTGACTCCTCCACCGATCAAGAGGTGATAAGAGAAGGGGAGGATGGGGTGAATGAGCAAGTCTGAGAATGAGGAAATGCCACCTCAACCTACCCAGAGATGATCAATCAGGTTCTCGCTTATCTTAGCGGGTTATCCGATCACGGTCGAGCACCTCCAGGGGTTTCTGCACCAACACCTCCGGTTTGAGTGCGACATGCGGCTACTATGGCTCTCGCATGGATGCACCATTGGGAATGGGCACATTTCCACGTCGACTCTCGGGCCTATTATGACAAGCGATCAACATAAACTTTTCAAGAAGTTCTTGAAATTGAAACCTCCAGTCTTTAAAGTGCGAGAATCAGAGGATGCCTACGATTTTCTGGTTGATTGTCATGAGCTACTACACAAGATGGGTATAGTAGAGAGGTTTGGTGTCGAGTTCGTGAGCTATCAGTTTCAAGGGAACGCCAAAATGTGGTGGCGTTCACATGTTGAGTGTCAACCAACGGAGGCACCACCTATGACTTGGGAATCATTCTCGAGTTTGTTCATGGAAAAGTATATCCCCCGGACCTTGAGGGATAGAAAAAGGGATGAGTTCTTGAGTCTCGAGCAAGGTAGGATGACGGTTAACGCATATGAGGCTAAGTTTCGTGCTTTATCAAGGTATGCCACTCAACTCTGTTTCAGTCCACAAGAACGGATCCGCCGTTTTGTAAAGGGGTTGAGGTCGAGTTGCGGATTTCAGACCTTACTGGTGGCGGCTCACGGCAACATTCTTCCAAGAGGTGGTAGACTTTGTGATAGAAGTGGAAGGAGTGAAGCCAGGCGACTTCACCACAACCGACATCAAAAAGGTTTGAAAGGGAGGTGAGTTTAATAGTTAGTATACTAGAGGACCAGACTTACGGAGGCTACTCGGTTCGACCAATTCAGTCTTCACTACAGGTGTAGTTGGGGGACCACCTCAGACCGGTCAACACTTCTCTGAGAGACCTATGCTTGACTCTAGAGAGTGTTATGGATGTGGGGAGACTGGACATATTAGGAGGAATTGTCCCAAACAAAGTTATAGACCCCCACTGGCTAGAGGTAGGGGTGGTAATGGTAGAGGTCGTTATTCCGGAGGGCGTGGTGGCCGAGGTAATGGTGGTCACCAAAACGGCAGAGGTGAAGGGCAAAACGGAGCCACTACTACGCAACATGGTAGGGCAATGGGCAGACAAGCGATAGGGCCCATTGTTACGCTTTCACTGGGAGATCTGAAGCGGGCGTGCGATCTTTGTTATCACGGGTAATCTTTTGGTTTGTGATTGCATGGCATCTATATTATTTGACCCTGGCTCCACGTTTTCCTATGTATCTTCCTCATTTGCTAACGGTCTAAATTTACATTGTGAATTACTTGACACGCCTATTCGTGTTTCTACTCAGGTGGGTGAGTCTCGATAGTTAAAAAGGTGTATAGGTCTTGTTTGGTGAATTTTGTGGGAGCAACACTTATGTAGATTTGGTTATCTTAGAAATGGGTGACTTTGATGTAATGCAGGTATGACTTGGCTTTCTCGAATTTTGCGATCTTGGATTGTAATGCTAAAACGGTGACGTTAGCCAAGCCTGGGGCAGATCCGTTAGTGTGGGAGGGCGACTACACTTCTAATCCGGTGCGTATCATATCCTTTCTTCGTGCTAAGAAAATGGTTAGTAAAGGGTGTTTAGCTTTCTTAGCACATCTTAAGGATGACACTATCCAAGTACCCTCAATTGAGTCAGTTTCGGTAGTCCGTGAGTTTTTGGATGTGTTCCCCGCAGATCTCCCTGGTATGCCACCAGATAGGGATATTGACTTCTGCATTGATCTTGAACCGGGTACTCGCCCCATTTCTATACCCCCTTATAGAATGGCTCCCGCGGAGTTAAGAGAGTTAAAGGCACAACTTCAAGAGTTATTGAACAAAGGCTTCATTAGACCAAGTGCATCCCCTTGGGGTGCTCCGGTTTTGTTTGTGAAGAAGAAGGATGGGAGTTTTCGGATGTGCATAGACTACAGACAACTAAACAAGGTAACCATAAAGAACAAGTATCCTCTTCCTCGCATTGATGACTTGTTCGATCAGTTACAAGGTGCTTGTGTCTTCTCTAAGATTGACTTGAGATCCGGTTATCATCAATTGAAAATACGGGCAACGGATGTACCAAAGACCGCTTTTCGAACGAGGTATGGGCACTACGAATTTGTAGTGATGTCTTTTGGTCTTACGAATGCCCCCGCTGCGTTCATGAGCTTGATGAACGGGATCTTTAAGCCATATTTGGACCTTTTCGTGATCGTATTTATTGATGATATATTGGTATACTCGAAGAGCAAGAAGGAACATGAAGAGCATTTGAGAATGGTATTGGAAATGTTGAGGGAGAAAAAGCTTTATGCCAAGTTCTCTAAGTGTGAGTTTTGGCTAGATGCGGTGTCCTTCTTGGGGCACGTAGTTTCTAAGGAAGGAGTGATGGTAGATCCATCTAAGATTGAGACAGTGAAGAATTGGGTAAGACCCACTAATGTATCGAAATAAGGAGCTTTGTTGGGTTAGCTAGCTACTACCGCAGATTTGTCAAGGATTCTCTTCTATTGCTTCCCAATTGTGAACTTGACTAAGCAAAATGTTCCATTTGTATGGTCGGATGAGTGTGAGGAAAGCTTTCAAAAGCTCAAGACTTTATTGACTACCGCACCCATTCTCACCTTGCGGTGGAAGGTAAGGACTTCATTGTGTATTGTGATGCATCCTATGCAGGTTGGAGTGCGGTGCTAATGCAAGAGAAGAGTGTAATTGCTTATGCTTCGAGGCAATTAAAGGTGCATGAACGTAACTATCCGACCCATGATTTGGAGTTGGCAGCGGTAGTATTTGCACTAAAACAATGGAGACACTATTTGTATGGGGTTAAGTGTGAAGTCTACACGGATCATCGTAGCCTTGATGCGTCTTTACTCGTAAAGATTTGAACTTGAGACAAAGGAGATGGATGGAACTACTAAAGGACTACGATATCACTATCTTGTATCATCCGGGGAAGGCGAATGTTGTAGCGGATGCTTTGAGTAGAAAGGCGGGAAGCATGGGAAGTCTAGCTCATTTGCAAGCTTCTAGGCGCCCATTGGCTAGAGAAGTGCAGATTTTGGCTAACGATTTGATGAGGTTAGAAGTAAATGAGAAGGGAGGATTGTTAGCTAGTGTGGAGTCGAGATCTTCTTTTCTTGACAAGATTAAGGAAAACAGTTTGATGATGAGAAACTAAGGCGAATCCGAGACAAAGTGTTGCAAGGAGAGGCTAAGGAAGCACAAATCGATGAGGAAGGTGTTTTGAGAATCAAGGGAAGGGTATGTGTACCCGAGTTGATGATTTGATCAACACTATTCTGACAGAGGCTCATAGTTCAAAGTATTCTATACATCCGGGTGCGACCAAGATGTACCGTGACCTAAAGCAACACTTTTGGTGGAGTAGAATGAGCGTGATATTGTTGACTTTATTGCCAAGTGTCCAAGCTGTCAACAAGTAAAGTATGAACACCAAAGGCCGGAGGAACACTTGAGAGAATGCCCATTCCTGAATGGAAGTGGGAGAGAATTGCAATGGACTTTGTGGTTGGTCTTCCAAAGACATTGGGTAAGTATGACTCCATTTGGGTGGTTGTCGATAGGTTAACTAAGTCTGCTCATTTCATTCGGTAAAGGTGACTTACAATGCGAGAGAAGTTAGCCAAGATCTATATCTCGAAATCGTTCGATTGCATGGGGTTCCACTATCCATCATATCGGATAGAGGTATGATTTACTTCTAAGTTTTGGAAAACATTGCATGCGGAATTGGGTACTAGGTTGGACCTTAGTACTGCGTTCCATCCTCGTACCGATGGTCGACCCGAGAGGGCGATTCAAGTGTTGGAGGATATGCTTCGTGCATGTGTGATAGAGTTTGGTGGCCATTGGGATAGCTTCTTACCCTTAGCGGAGTTTTCATACAATAATAGCTATCACTCAAGCATTGACATGGCTCCATTTGAAGCATTGTATGGGAGGAGATGTAGGTCTCCCATTGGTTGGTTTGATGCATTCGAGGTTAGACCTTGGGGTACCGATCTTTTAAGGGATTCGTTAGATAAGGTGAAGGGCATTCAAGAAAAGCTTCTAGCGGCGCAAAGTAGACAAAAGGAGTATGCAGACCGAAAGGTTAGAGACTTGGAGTTCATGGAAGGTGAACGAGTCTTGTTGAAGGTTTCACCTATGAAAGGGGTGATGCGGTTTGGCAAAAGAGGTAAGCTAAGTCCAAGGTATATTGGACCATTTGAGGTACTAAAGCGAGTAGGGGAGGTGGCTTATGAATTAGCCTTGCCCCCAGGGCTGTCCGGAGTACATCCGGTATTTCATGTGTCCATGTTGAAAAGATACCATGGAGATGGAAACTACATCATCCGTTGGGATTCAGTTTTACTCGATGAGAACTTGTCATATGAGGAGGAGCCTGTTGCTATATTAGATAGGGAGGTTCGCAAGTTGAGGTCGAGAGAAATTGCATCCATCAAAGTCCAATGGAAGAATCGACCGGTTGAAGAGGCTACTTGGGAGAAGGAGGCGGATATGCAAGAGAAATACCCACATCATTTCTGATTCAGGTACTCCTCTTCGCCCTTGTTTTCTTCTTTTGATCGTTCGGGACGAGCGATGGGTAAATTGGTATCTATTGTAACGACTTTGTTTAGTCGTTTTAGAAGCGTGAGAACAAATTACGGAAAAAGCGGCTGAAACCACGGACCCAACGACGGACCGTCGCAGGCTCGACGGGCCGTCGTGGGTGTACCGTGCCATGACACTTAGAATTTTTAATTTGGGTACTGAAAATCGACTCTACGAACCGTAGCGAAATGGCAGAGCGGACCGTGACACCCACGGCGAACCTTCGTGAGTACCCATTGCAAAACACTTCAACTTTTGAGAATTTGAGTGCACGGCGAGTTCACGACCGCCAGGGGCGGAGGTGCGGGGCGGACCGTCCGCAGGGTGACGTCCGGGCTCACTGAAACACTGGGGAGGCGCTGACGGCCGGCGTGGCGGACCGTCGCACTCACGACGGCCCGTCACGGGTTCGCCTTGATCCCGAGCGATTTAGGATTTCTTTCCTCGTTTTAAGGGACGTTTTGGACTATTCTTTCCTTAATTATAAAGATTGAGGCTTATATTAATAAATCTAATTACTTGGGGGTAAAATAGGTAACCTTAAGTTAATTAGTGGGTCATTATTACCATCTTTTATTCTTAATTATATATGAATTAGGGTAAAAGAAAGAGGGTTTGAATAAAGAAAATAAGAAAGAACAAAGAGAGACAGAAAGAGAAAGAGAACGAGTAGAGAGAGAGGGAAAGCGAAGAGGATAGCAAGGATTTTGAGGAGATAGCTTGTTGATCCAATTCTTCGGTGGAGGTAGGTTATGGTTTTCATGCTATTCGTAGTAAACTCTTAATAGCGAATGATATATGTTAGTAGTATTGTAAAACCCTTCTATATGCTTAATTGTATGCTTGCATGAATGATGTTATTATGTAATTATGAATAAATAAGCATGACGAAGCTATTGAATCCCAAATCTTGAAAGAAACTTTAATCTACTTGTTAATGATAAGGCCTTGGTATAAAAGAAGGCTTGATGAATTAAAGTAATGGGATTGATGATGCCTTGGTATAGAAGGCTTGATGAGCGGATATAATGAGAATTAGTGGATCGGAGTGTCACGTTCCGACACATAGTATTAGTGGGACGGGTGTCACGAACCGACACGTAGAATTAGGGATCGGAGTGTCACGCATCGACACATATAGGGGATCGGGTGTCACGAACCGACACGTAGATTTAGGGGATCGGGTGTCACGAACCGACCGCGTAGATTTAGGGGATCGGGTGTCACGAACCGACACGTAGATGTAGGGGATCGGGTGTCACGAACCGACACGTAGATTTAGGGGATCGAGTGTCACGCATCGACACAAGAGGATTAATGAATATGAGGGAGCGGAGTGTCACGCATCGACACAAGAGGAATATGAATAATGAATCGTGAAAGATGAGAATATACTCAACATAATGAACTTAATTCCCAAATGAGCATGGTATTGAGGCTTGAGCCCTCATGGATGAACTTAATGGTACTTATTGATGATTATAGTACTTGTTGTTGCTACATGTTGAGTTTTATAGTTGATCTATGATATTAAGCGATATATCTTTGTTTTCTATTTTGAGTTGGCCGATGATATCTACTCGGTACTTGTGGTTATCTTGACCCTACTTTTATGTTTTTCTTCTTTGTTATTGGTGTAATGCGACAAGCGTTCCGTCAACTTCAACTCAGCGGTAGATCTAGCAGTCTTCACTTCATCGGAAATTCGGGGTGAGCTAATGCGTCTAGCTTGACTGGTCTTCTTCTTCAAGTCTTGATGCCTTGAACTTCCGGCATGGACTAGCTAGTATTTGTTTTAGCTTCTTAGACATTCCTAGTTTAGTAATTTGAGATAGATGTTCTTGTGATGATGACTTCCAGATTTTGGGGATATTAATAATAGTTTTGAATTGTTTTATTAATGAGTTAAGTCTTCCGCATTATTTTCTGTTGTTATATACTGAAATGTTAAGGGTTAAATTGGTTGGTTCGCTCACATAGGAGGGTAGATGTGGGTGCCAGTCGCGGCCCCGATTTGGGTCGTGACATTTGACTGTTAATGTCATGACCCAAAACGAGTCGCGAGTGGCACCCACACTATCCTACTATGTGAGCGAACCAAGAAATCTAAACCCCGACATTTCAACCATAATAAACAGAATATAATGCGGAAGACTCAAAATCTTATTAATATAACTAATAAATAAACATTCTAAAGTTTACCAACTTATTATCCCAAAAATCTGGAAGTCATCACACCAAGAACATCTATCCTCAAATTCTAAGTCTAAGAGTATTTAAGAAACTAAAATAAGTAACAGAGATGGTCCATGTCCGAACTTAAAGACATCAAGATGTGAAGGAAAGAATCCAGTCCGAGCTAGGAATATTAGCTCACCCTAAATCTGATATGCTGAAGACTGGCTAGAGTTGCAGACGAGTCAAACTCGATGGCACGTTTGCTACTCTCCACAAATAATAAAGAGAAGAAAATACAAGTTGGGGTCAGTACAAGAAACAAGTACTGAGTAGGTATCATCGGCCAACTCAAAATAGAAAGCAATATACATTGAGTAATAATATAAAATCAACTATAGCACTTAACATGTGATGAGTAACAAACGACATGAATAAGTGTCAATAACAATAAAGTAAGCACGTATTAAGTCAACGGTGTCAAGATCGCACCTGAAGACTCAAGCCTCCACACAATACTCATTTGGGAAATAGGTTCTTTAAGTTTTAGTATATTCCATAGTTCAAGATTTATTCTCTTTATTCCTCTTGTGTCGGAACGTGACACTCCGATCCCCTAATACTACGTGTCGGTTCGTCACACCCGATCCCCTAATACTACGTGTCGGTTCGTGACACCCGATCCCCTAACACTACGTATCGGTTCGTGACACCAGATCCCCTAATACTACGTGTCGGTTCGTGACACCCGATCCATTAACCTCATTCGTTTAGTTCATCAAGACTTCTTTTATATCAGGCATCATCATTAATAGAGTGGATTTAATGTTTTTAAGATTCCACAGTATCATCATCAAAATCCATCACTATTTACATAATCACAACATGCAGCAATACAATTAAGCATATAGAAGACTTTACAATACCACCCGATACATATCAATCGCTATTTGGAGTTTACTATGATATATAATAAACCATAACCTACCTCGACCGAAGAATCGTGATAAAGCAAGCTGCTTCTCAAAGTCTTGGCTTACCTCTTCGCTTCTCCCTCTCTCGCTCGTTCTTCCCTCTCTTCTTTCTCTTTTTCTTTTTACCCTAATTATCATATAATTCATTATGATAAAAGTAACCCATTGTTTATTTTAAGGTTATCTCCTTTAACACCGAAGTAAATAAGTTATTAAACTTACCCACTAATTTCATACAGTTTGTCATAAATAGTCCAAAACACCCCTAAAAACTTTTAGCAGAAATCCGACCCAGTCGAGGTTACGCCGTTCGTGACGGCCCGTCGTGCCTGCGACGGTCCGTCCTGCAGGGTCGTCACATAGTTGAGAGACTCAACTTCAGTATAAAGGTTTGTGATGGCCCGTCGTATCTACGACGGTCCGTGCTGCAATTTCGTCGCGAAGTTCAGGGAGTTCATTCCCCGTACCCAAATTTCAGAGTTTTAAGTGTTTTGGCACGAAGACACTCGACGGTCCGTCGTGACAATGACAGTCCATCGTGTGATCCTTCGACACAGTCAGTTATTATCGAAAGTAATTCTACTGCTTAAAATGACTAAACAGGTCGTTACAATAGATACCAATTTACCCATCGTTCGTCCTCGAACGATCACAGGAAGATAACAAGGGCGAGAAAGTGTACCTGAATCTGTAAAAAGGTGTGGATATCTTTCTTGCATATTAGCCTCCTTCTCCAAAGTGGACTCTTTAACTAGCCGATTCTTCCACTGAACCTTGATGGATGCAATCTCTCTTGATCTCAACTTGCGGATTTCACTATCTAGAATGGCAACAGGCTCCTCCTCATAAGACAAATTCTCATCAAGAAGAACTGAATCCCAACGAATAATGTAGTTTTCATCCCCATGATATCTTTTCAGCATAGACACATGAAATACCGGGTGCACTCCTGACACTCTTGGAGGCAATGCCAATTCATAAGCCACCTCCCCCACGCGTTTCAGAATTTCAAATGGACCAATATACCTTGCACTAACCTTACCTCGCCTACCAAACTGCATCACCCATTTCATGGGTGAAACCTTCAGCAAGACTTGTTCACCCTCCATAAAATCCAAGTCCCTAACCTATCGATCTGCATATTCTTTCTGCCTGTTCTGAGCGGCTAGAAGCTTTTCCTGAATGAATTTCACTTTATCTAACGACTCCCTCAAAAGATCTGTACCCCATGGCCTCATCTCAATGCATCAAAGCAACCAATGGGAGACCTACATCTTCTCCCATACAGTGCCTCAAATGGGGCCATATCGATACTTGAGTGATAGCTATTATTTTATGAGAACTCTGCTAACGGTAAGAAGTTATCCCAATGACCACCAAATTCCATCACACATGCACGAAGCATATCCTCCAAAACCTGAATCGTTCTCTCAGACTGACCATCGGTCTGAGGGTGAAATCCAGTACTAAGATCCAACCTAGTCCCTAATTCAGAATGCAATGTTTTCCATAACTTAGAAGTAAACTGCGTACCTCTATCTGATATAATGGAAAGTGGAACTCCATGCAATCGAACAATTGTTGAGATATAAAGTTTGGCTAACTTCTCTGCATTGTAAGTCACCTTCATCGGAATGAAGTGAGCAGACTTAGTTAATCTGTCAACAATTACCCAAATGGAGTCATGCTTACCCAATGTCTTTGGAAGACCAACTACGAAGTCCACTGCAATTCTCTCCCACTTCCATTTAGGAATGGGCATTCTCTGAAGTGTCCCCCCAGGACTCTGGTGTTCATACTTTACCTGCAGAGAATTCGGGCATTGAGCGACAAAATCAACAATGTCACGCTTCATCCTTCTCCACCAGAAATGTTGCTTTAGGTCACGACAATTTTGGTTGCACCAGGATGTATAGAATACCTTGAACTATGAGCCTCTGTAAGAATAGTGTGAATCAAATCATCGTCGCAGAGCACACATACCCTTCCTTTAATTCTCAAAACGCCTTCCTCATCAATTTTTTCTTCTTTAGCCTCTCCTCGCAATACCATATCTTGAATCCGGATCAGTTTCTCATCAGTAAACTGCTTTCCCTTAATCTTGTCAAGAAAGGAAGATCTTGCCTCCACACGGGACAAAAATCCTCCCTTATCCAGCACTTCCAACCTCATAAAGTCATTAGCCAGAGTCTGAACCTCTCTAGCCAATGGGCGTCTTGAAACCTGCAAGTGAGCTAGACTTCCCATGGTCCCTGCCTTTCTACTTACAGCATCTGCCACTACATTAGCTTTTCCTGGGTGGTACAAGATAGTAATATCATAGTCCTTCATTAGTTCCATCCACCTCCTTTGTCTCAAATTCAAATCTTTTGGAGTAAATACATACTATAATCTGTGATGATCTGTATAGACTTCACACTTAACCCCATATAGATAATGTCTCCATTGCTTTAATGCAAACACGACTACAGCCAACTCTAAATCATGGGTCGTATAGTTACGTTCATGTACCTTTAGTTTCCTCGAAGCATAAGCAATTACATTCCTCTCCTGCATTAGCACTGCATCCAAACAAGAATAGGAGGCATCACAATAAACAATGAAGTTCTTTCCTTCCACTGGCAATGTGAGAATTCGTGCAGTAGTCAACAAGGTCTTTAGTTTCTGAAAGCTTTCTTCACATTCGTCCGACCATACAAATGGAACACTCTGCTTAGTCAAATTTGTCAGTTGGGAAGCAATAGAAGAAAATCCCTTGACAAATCGACGGTAGTAGCTAGCTAAACCAACAAAGCTCCTTACCTGTGAAACATTAGTAGGTCTTACCCAATTCTTCACTACTTCAATCTTGGTAGGATCCACCACCACTCCATCTTTAGAAACCACGTGCCCCAAGAATGACACTGAATCTAGCCAAAACTCACACTTGGAGAATTTGGCATAAAGCCTTTTCTCCCTCAACACTTCCAATACAATTCTCAAATGCTCCTCATGTTCTTTCCTGCTCTTTGAGTATATCAGTATATCATCAATGAACACAATGACAAAGAGATCCAGATATGGCTTAAAAATCTCGTTCATCAAGCTCATGAAAGCGACAGGGGCATTCGTAAGCCCAAAAGACATTACAACGAACTCATAATGCCCATATCTTGTCAGAAAAGCAGTCTTGGGCACATCCGTTGCCCGTATTTTCTATTGATGATAACCAGATCTCTAATTGATTTTTGAGAAGGTACAAGCACCTTGTAACTTATCGAACAAATCATCAATGAGAGGAAGAGGATACTTGTTCTTATTAGATACCTTATTTAGTTGTCTGTAGTCTATGCACATCCGAAAACTTCCATCCTTCTTCTTCACAAACAAAACAAGAGCACCCCAAGGGGATACACTTGGTCTAATAAAGCCCTTACCTAACAACTCTTGAAGTTGGGCCTTTAACTCCCTTAACTCAGCTGTAGCCATTTAATAAGGGGGTATAGAAATTGGGCGAGTACCCGGTTCCAGATCAATGAAAAAATCAATATCCCAATCCGGTGGCATACCAGGAAGGTCTGCAGGAAAGACATCCAGAAACTCACGGACAATAGAGATAGACTCAATCGAAGGTACATGGGAATTCTCATCCCTGAGATGTGCCAAGAAATCTAAACAACCCTTACTAACCATTATCTTAGCACGAAGAAAGGAGATGATATGAACTGGGGTGGAAGTGTTGTCACCCTCCCACACTAACGGATCTGTCCCAGGCTTGGCCAATATTACAATTTTAGCATTACAATCTAAGATTGCAAAATTCAGAAAAAGCCAAGTCATACCCAGAATTACATCGAAATCAACCATTTCAAGGATAATCAAGTCTACATGAGTATTGCTACCCACAAAAGTAACAAGACAAGACCTATACACCTTCTCAACTATCACAGACACCCACCGGAGTAGAAACACGAATAGGCATGTCAAGCAAATCACAATGTAAATCAAGACCAGTAGCAAATAAGGAAGATACATATGAAAATGTTGATCCATGATCAAATAATAAAGAAGACATGAAATCACAAACCAAAAGATTACCAGTGATAACAGCATCAGATGTCTCTGCTTCTGACCTTCCGAGGAAAGCATAACAATGGGCCCTATCACCTGTCTGCCCGTTGACCCTACCATGTTGTGCTGCAGTAGTTCAAACTTGTCCGCCACCTCGGCCGATTTGGTGACCACCATTACCTTGAACAACGCATCCTCAAGAATGGCGGCCTCTCCCATGACCACCTCTAACTCTAACTATTGGGGGTCTGTAACTCTGTTTTGGACAAAACCTCCTAATATGTCCAATCTCTCCACATCCATAACACTCTCTGGAGTCAAGCATAGGCCTCTGTGAGAACGACTATGTCTGGGAATAACCTCCAAACTCATAGAAATGCTGACCGGTCTGCGATGGACCCCCAGCTACAGCCTGGACTGAAGACTGAATAGGTCGGGCTGGGTAACCTCCTGAACTCTACCCTCTGGAGAAAGAACCACTAAATTCACCTCCCTTACGAAACTTCTTAGATGTCGATGCCATGGTGAAGTCATCTGGCTTCACTCCCTCCACCTCTATCACAAAATCAACCACTTTCTGAAAGGATTTCGCTGTAGTAAAAGCTGGGATCTGCAGACATGACCTCAATCCTATCACAAAACGGCGAATCCGCTCTTGTGAACTGAAGCAAAGCTGGGTGGCATACCTGGATTGTGCACGAAACATAGCCTCATAAGCAGTAACAGACATCCTACCTTGCTCTAGGCTCAGGAAGTCATCTCTCCTCCTATCCCTCAAAGTCCGAGGTAAATACTTTTCAATATATAGGCTGGAGAATGATGCCCAATTCATAGGTGATGCCTGTGCTGGTTGACACTTAACATACGATCGCCACCACATTTTGGCATTTCCCTGAAACTGATAGGTCACAAACTCAACACCGAACCGTTCTACTATGTCTATCTTATGTAGCAGCTCATGACAATCAATCAGGAAATCATAAGCATCCTCAGATTAAGCCCCCTTACAGACTTGAGGTTTCAACTTCAAGAACATAGTGAAAAATTCATGCTGACCACTTGTCATTATAGGCCCTGTAGTCAACCGAGGAAACGTGCCTATTTCCAATGAGGCATCCATGCGGGGAGCCACAGCAGCTGCAGGTTGTACTCCCGGAACCTGAGGTGCTGCTGCAGAAAACACTGGGGGTGTCTGTCCTTGATCAGATAACCCGCAAAGATAAGCAAGAACCTGATTAATCATCTATGAGGTAGGTTGGGGTGGTAATTCCTCATTCTGCATTTACTCATTCTCTCCTTCCTCGCCCTCTCTTACTACGTCCTCAGTCGGTGGAGGAGTCACCACCCTAGTAGTAGCTGGGCTAGGTGCTTGTCCTCTTCCTGTAGAGGACGTCCTCCCGCGACCTCTACCACGATCTCTTGTCACTGCTCCTCTTCGAGCTATAGCCCAGTGGCTGGCTCAGATGCACCCTGTCTTGCCGGTGTTGGTGTTGGCGCAGTTGTTGCTCTAGTTCTAACCATCTGCGAAATAGAGTGAAGATGGTCAGATACCAATTTGTATCACCCAGATACCAATTGGATCCAAGTAATAGCACGAAAGAAAGAAAGAATGGAATTTTCCTAAAGTCTTATAGCCTCTCAAAGAAAAGTAAGGGCGTCCCCCTACCGTTCCTCAAGACTCTACTAGACTCATTCTTGTGTGATGAGACAAACGAACCTAATGCTCTAATACCAAGTTTGTCACGACCCAAAACAAGTCGCGTGTGACACCCACACTTACCCTACAATGTGAGCGAACCAACAAATCTAAACCCCAACATTTCAACCATAATAAACAGAATATAATGCGGAAGACTCAAAATCTTTTTAATATAACTAATAAATAAACATTCTAAAGTTTACCAGCTTATTAACCCCAAAATCTGGAAGTCATCAAACCAAGAACATCTATCCTAAAATTCTAAGTCTAAGAGTATTTAAGAAACTAAAATAAGTAACAGAGATGGTCCATGTCCGAACTTCAAGACATCAAGACGTGAAGGAAAGAATCTTGTCCGAGCTAGGAATAATAGCTCACCCTGAAATCTGATATGCTGAACACTGGCTAGAGTTGCGGATGAGTCAAAGTCGATGGCACGTTTGTTGCACTCCACAAATAACAAAGAGAAGAAAATACAAGTAGGGGTCAGTACAAGGAACAAGTACTGAGTAGGTATCATCGGCCAACTCAAAATAGAAAGCAATATACATTGAGTAATAATATAAAATCAACTATAGCACTTAACATGTGATGAGCAACAAACGACATGAATAAGTGTCAATAACAATAAAGTAAGCACGTATTAAGTCAACGGTGTCAAGATCGCACCTGAAGACTCAAGCCTCCACACCATACTCATTTGGGAAATAGGTTCTTTAAGTTTGAGTATATTCCATAGTTCATGATTCCTTCTCTTTATTCCTCTTGTGTCGGAACGTGACAATCTGATCCCCTAATACTACGTGTCGGTTCGTGACACCCGATCCCCTAATACTATGTGCCGATTCGTAATACCCGATCCCCTAACACTACGTGTCGGTTCGTGACACCCGATCCCCTAATACTACGTGTCGGTTTGTGACACCCGATCCATTAACCTCATTCTTTTAGTTCATCAAGCCTTCTTTTATATCAAGCATCATTATTAATAGAGTGGATTTAAGGTTTTTATGATTCCACAGTATCATCATCAAAATCCATCACCATTTACATAATCACAACATGCAGCAACACAATTAAGCATATTGAAGACTTTACAATACCACCCGATAAATATCAATCGCTATTTGGAGTTTACTATGAAATAGCATAAACCATAACCTACCTCCCTTGAAGAATCGTGATCAAGCAAGATATTTCTCAAAGTCTTTTCTTTCCTCTTCGCTTCTCCCTCTCTCGCTCGGTCTTCCCTCTCTTCTTTCTCTTTTTCTTTTTACCCTAATTATCATATAATTCATTATGATAAAAGTAACCCATTGTTTATTTTAAAATTATCTCCTTTAACCCCCAAGTAAATAAGTTATTAAACTTACCCACTAATTTAATACAATTTGTCATAAATAGTCTAAAACACCCCTAAAAACTTTTAGCAGAAATCTGACCCAGTCGAGGTTATGCCACTCGTGACGGCCCATCGTACCTGCGACGGTCCGGCCTGCAGGTTCGTCACAGAGTTCAGAGACTCAACTTCAGTAAAAAGGTTTGTGACGGCCCGTCGTATCTACGACGGTCCGTGCTGCAATTTCGTCGCGAAGTTCAGAGAGTTGATTACCCGTACCCAAATTTTTGAGTTTTAAGTGTTTTGGCACGAAAACACTCGACTGTCCGTCGTGACCATGACGGTCCGTCGTGTGATCCGTCGACATAGTCAGTTATTATCAAAAGTTATTCTACTGCTTAAAACGACTAAACAGGTCGTTACAGTAAATACGGATTTTATCATCTAAAACTAGAACAAAAATCTAAACAGCTAACATCATTCACAGTACCGCAAGGTTTCTATGAATGGAATGTTTTACCGTTTGGATATAAAAATGCACCAGGTAGATATCAAAATTTTATGGATAATTATTTTAACCAGTTATAAAATTTATTGTATATATAGATGATATATTACTATATGCTAAAACACAAGATGACCATATAAGATTGTTACAAAAATTTATATATATAATTAAACACTCAGGTATAAGCTTAAGTAAAAAGAAAGCAGAAATTATGAGACCACGGATAGAATTTCTAGGAATACAAATAGACAAAAATGGAATAAAAATGCAAACTTATATAGTATAAAAAATAATCACCATAATTATAACATGTTCTAACTAAATTTGGACTAGTTTTGGGTTGTGGGATTAATATATTATATCCTTGTAATTTTTGGGTTATATAATCTTCTTCTTGAGTTTTAGTTTGTGTATTTCAGGGGTTTAAATTTAAATATGTTTGGATCTTATATGTGTTTTCGATATACGATTGTGCAATGAAATTGTATCTCTTTTTATCACTTTGTATGCTAGCTGCATATGTGGAAGTTTGAGGTTCTGTGGGTATTTGTATTTGTGTATTTTGGATAAATGGTTTTATAAATAACTTGTTTAGGTTTGTGTTTCGTGATTTCTCACTAGCTTTCATGCTTGTACCTGCAGCTGTATTTGAACAAACTTTGTCATGGGTTTTGTGGAGTTCCCCATCGTCTCCTTTTAGCTCTAGCTGTTTTCTGTCTGCCGAACGACGTAGCTTCGATTTTTTATAGTCATGCTGCTGACTTATATTAGTTTTAGACCTCATATTATCTTCTATAGTCTGTATCTTTTTTATCTCATTATCCATTCTATTCAATTTAGTACAAAGTGTAGAAAAGGCTTTGTATAACTCTTCAATTGTATGTTCATTTCTGTCCTCAGTTTGGGTAGCTTTGTCTTGATAAGTAGTCTGCAACCGTATTTTTATTAGTTTTGATTACCTCAATTGTAAATGTAAAACTTAATATATTTAATACTAATCTCCTTATTTCTATTGTTGTAACTAAATCTTCTACCTTTTTAGTTATCCACCATTTTACCTGGGTATTATCTGTTCTCACAATAAACATATTGTAAACAATATATGATTCAAATGCCAATAAACATTTATATAATGCAAATAACTCTTTTCTATTTATTTCCTATTTTATTTGTGCTTGTGTATAGGATCCTGAGTAATATCTACAATGATGTTCTATTTTTTCTTTGTCATATTTGGATTTTAGAACTCCTCCATAACTATGATCACTTGAATCTGTTTCAACGATGTAGGTAAATGTTTTATTTTCATCAGGAAAGTATAGTTTTGGTAGTTTTTTACATAAATTCTTAATATGTTTTATATGTTCTTTATCTTTGTTGTCAAAATAATATTCAACATCTTTTTATGTTTTTTATGTAAGGGTTTTAAATGTTCTGATAATTTTGGTATGTATTCCCTTACTTGATTTACTAATCCTAGAAAGGATACTAATTTCTTTTTTGTATCTATATTTTCATCAAGGGTGATTATTTTTTATATGAGTTTGCATATTTATTCAATTTTTTTCTAGTTGTACTCCTAGAAATTCTATCTGTGGTTTCATAATTTCTGCTTTTTTTTACTTAAGCTTATATCTGAGTGTTTAATTATATGTATAAATTTTTATAACAACCATATATGTTCATCTTGTGTTTTAGAATAAAGTAATATATCATCTATATATACAATACAATTTTCTAACTGGTTAAAATAGTTATTCATAAAATGTTGATATCTACCTGGTGCATTTTTATATCCAAACGGTAAAACATTCCATTCATAGAAACCTTGCGGTACTGTAAATGTTGTTAGCTGTTTAGATTCTTCTTCTAGTTTTAGATGATAAAATCCTGATTTACAGTCAAATTTACTAAAATAGTTATATCCTATTTGTCTTATTTTTAGTATTTTATTTGGTATTGTGTAATTGTATGTTTTAGTTTTAGCATTTAGATTACGATAATCTATGACCATTCTACTTTTACCTCTTTTTTGTTCACTATGTTTTATAACTATAAATGCTAGGCTTGTATGTTTACTATTACTTTCTTGTATGTAATTATTTTCTAATAGTTCATCTATATGTATTTTGAATTCTTTTAAATCATCAAAGTTATATTTTAATGGTTTCTGTGTTATTATACTATTTTCATCTATTATTTTAATTTTTACTTTTGTCTTATGTTTTTCCCATCCTTGTAATGGATCTTCGTTATATAGTTGTTCTAGTTGTTCATTTATTATTTTAATTTTATCTATTGTAGATATGATAATTTCTAATTGTGATATTTGTTTCTTATTTATATTTTCCATTTCTTGATTTATTTTTTCACTTCCTTTTATCCATTATATAGGTTTTCGTTATTTATTATTTACTCTTTTTGCTCCTATTTTGTTTCCGCATGGTGTAGTAAGCCACCAATATGTTTTTGTTATTACCTGTTATAATTATGATTTACTTGGTACAATATATACATATGATGGAGTAGAGATAAGTTGAATACCAGAATTATACAAAGCGTTCGTCACATACAAAAGAGTTACCAAAGGGAATTTATTTTATATTAAGTTTTATACAACACCAACTTAGATATTATATGAAGAAATCAAGTCACCAATTCAAGTTATAAAGATAGGTCTAACTAGAGATATGATAATACCAGAAGACATAGTAAAGCAGGCTGAAATACCGAAGATAGAGATACCAAACTTTTATGCAAATAAAAGGATAATTGGTATAGAAACAATTATACAAGAACTAACTAACAATTATTTAAACGGGAATGCTATTTGGAGTTATTATGCAAGAGACCAAGTTATGATATATTCAAACTCCAAGGAATGATAAAGAACAGATATGGAAGAAGTCCAGCGATGGATTTTATCGGTATTAAAACCAGGGAAGAACCTCTATTTATACTAGCAAACTTACATATATAGCCAATATAAGTGGCCGACACTTACTTTACACATGGCCTCATTATATTTTGCCGACAGAAGATTATAAAAATGAAGAATTATCAGACCAAAAAATTATATTTGATAATACAATTTTGTAAAAATAAAAGGAAAAGAATTAGACTTAAGTGTTGAAAAAGTACTTGAAATTCCTACTTTGAGAAAACTTTTACCTATTCAATGAGCATACAAAGTGATAAAAAGAGGTACAATTACATTACACAATCTTATATCGAAAAAATATATAAAATCCAAACATTTTTTAACCTAAACCCCAGATCCAAACAAACCAAAAAATCCATATGAAGATTACATAACCTAAAAATTACAAGGATATATAGGTTGATTGCACAACCCAAAACTAGTTCAAATTAAGTTAAAACATGTTATAATTATGGGTTACTAAATACAGTATATATATATATGATGGCAAAGAGATAAAGGGAATACAAGAATTATACAAAGCGTTAAACAATTTAAATCATTGCTTCCACCTAGGTCGAACATAAGTGGAGCAAAAATTGATTCAAAGCCCAATTTTTGGCCCTCTCTCCCTAAAATGCCCCTCCACTTTATTAATCAAAAAATTCATTGGATATTTAGGGTAATTATGATACTATCCTTAGCCTACAAAAAAGACCATTTTACCTCTATATCCTCGAAACTTAAGTTTCTCCATATTAAGTACGATAAAGACTCATCTGGGTTGTTACATTATCCTCCCCTTAGGAACATTCATTGCCGAATGAGGTTTCTTATAATCTAACACAATGCTATTCATATAAAAACATAGGTGTTATACAGAATCCGGCAATAACAACCAGGAATGGAGGAGTTAAGGCACTTAGACTTAAGAGTAGAAAAATTGACCGTAAGATCTTAAGAGATGACAGTAGCAGGATCTTATATCGGCCTTGGCCTCCAATGTAGCACCCTCAACAAGATGGTTCCTCCACAATCCTTCACTTTGGACACCTCCTTGTTTCTCAGCCGCTTTACCTTCCCGTCTAAAATCTTAACAGGAACCCGCCCTCATAGGACAAGTCTTGATTAACTCCGAAACCTTCAAAGAGCTAAATTGGATCACCAAGGCACTTCTTTAACATAGAGACAAGAAAAACTTGATGAACAAAATCTAGCTCCGCAGGCAACGCCAACTCATAGTCCACCTCAACTACACGCTGTAGGATCTCATATGGCTTAACATACCTCGGACTCAACTTTCCCTTCCCGCCAAACCTCATCACCCCCTTTATAGGTGATATATTCAAATAGACCTGGTCATCAACATCAAACTGTACGGGTCGTTTTCAATTGTCTGCATAAGACTTCTATCGACTATAAGCAGTAGCCAACCTGACTCTAATCACCCTGACTTTCTCTAAGGGCTCATGAATGATATCTGGACCAAAGATGGATAACTCTCAAACCTCAAACCACCGAAATATAGACCTACATCTCCTACCATATAGTTCCTCAAACGGTGCCATCCCAATATTGGAGTGATAGCTATTATTATACGAGAACTCTATCAAGGGTTCCAACTACCACAAAAGAGAATAACACACTCCCTCAACATGTCCTCTAATGTGTCAATTGTTCTCTCTGTATGGCGATCTGTCTAAGGATGAAAGGCAGTACTAAGCTTCACATGCGTGCCTAAGCTCTTCTGGAAGGATCTCTAGAAATATGAAGTCAAATAAGATCCTCTATCTAAAATTATAGACAAAATAATTCCATGCCATCTCACAATCTAATCAATGTAGAGTCTCGCATAATCCTTGACTCTGTAAGTATACTTCATAGGGATAAAGTGGGCAGACATAGTCATCCTTACCACAATAACCCATATGGAGTCATGCTGTCTCCTATTCCTCAAATGACCAACAACGAAGTCCTTATTAATGGCCTCTCATTTCAAAGTCGTAACCTTAATAATCTGAGTAAGACCACTAGGCTTAAGATGTTCTTCCTTAACCTGCTGACAATTAGGACACTTGGCCACGTATTATGCAATGTCGTTCTTCATTCCATCCCACCAATGTATCTTTTTAAGATCATGATACATCTTCGTGGAACCTGGATGTATGGAATATTATGAACCATGGGCCTCTGCAACGATCCTAGTCTTCAAATAATCTAAATCTGGTATACACAGTCTGTCCTAGTACCTATGTATGTCATCAACTCCCTAAGAAAAATACTCATTCATCTTAACTAACAATGAGTACTTCGCCTCCATCAACACAGGATCAAGATGCTGACCCTTCTTGACTTCAACTACTAAGGATGGGCTTAGGCTGAGCATTACCTCCAGCCTGACCTCTTTTCTGTGGGCAGTCCTTAACCATGTGTCCACTCTTACCGCAACCTAAGCAGTCATTAGTGACATGCCTTCACTCTCCACTGTTAGCATAACCACACTTAGCACAGTCCTTTATGGGACACTGCATTTCACTTCCATTGCTGTTCTTGGGTTCGGGTCTGTATCCTCTAGGTGTTGTACTTATCTGAAAGTTAGAGTTCCTTTTATTTCCCCATTTTAAATTTGATATGCTTACGGACACAAAAGTTATTCTTGTTTCCCCCATTGCTACGACCTGCCTGATATTTAGGCTTAGGCCTCTTAGCATCACGGACGTCTCTCTTTTTCCGGCTGTCCTACTGAACATGCACCATCAATATGGAGAGGCCCATGTTATCATGGATCATCTCAGACAGACACTCGTCCACAAGATCTCCGGTGATTCCTGTAAGGAACCTGCTCATCTCATCTATGCTTTTAGATACAAGGGAAGTAGCATACGTGGACAGTTTAACGAACTTTAGGGAATACTCCTTTACATTCAGAGATCCCTGTTTAAGGTTGATGAACTCCTTATCCTTGGACCCCCTCATCTCCCTGGGAAAGAATCTCTCCATGAAGGTTGTCTTAAATATATCCCAAGTAACCGGAACTCCGCCGAATGCTCGGCTTTCCTGCTACATCTTGCACCAAGTTTATGAAACATCCTTGAGCTGATAGGAAGCCAACTCTGCTTTCTCGATATCTGTGGCCTCCAATAGCCACCGAAATCTTATGCACCTCATCCACAAAATACTTGGGATCCTCAAAAGTCTTAGATCTTGTGAAAATATGAGGATTCATTCTCATGAAGTCTCTTAGCCTGTCAGCGATGCTACGAACCGATGGGTTCTCCCTATGAACGTTCTTCCGGTTGACGTGGTAAGTCATGTCCTGAGCCTGCGTATTGATAACCTGTGCCACCTGGTCCAGAGATGCCTGCACCTCCGCATCAGTCAGCCTAGTAGGGTTGATTGACATAGCTACTCCTTCAACTAGATCCTGGGGTGGAACCTGATTGTCCCCAACAATTGTTCCTCCTCTCCTCTTACCAATGATTCTCCTAGTATTCATTTTATGGAAACAACAAGGATTGATGTTAGACACGCTCATAAAATCAATAAATTAGACATTAGAAAAAGGCACGATAAGATCAGAAGAAGGGAATTTTCCTAAGCATAATGCAGTCTATAAATTAGTAGAGTGGTGAACTTTACTACCACGACTTAGAAACTACTCGATGTGTTTAATGTGAACTTATTATCTTCGTAAATTAACCTAATTCTATGATACTAACTTTGTTGCGATCGAATCTACACCAAAGACGAGACCGACGTCGTTAAACTCTCAGAGGTAACAGACTAGCCTACAGTCGTCATAATTACTTCATCTAGGTTAATTTTAGAAGAAAATTTTGAACTTTTTGTTTTCTTATTTCATGCAAAACATATTATACTTATTATCATAGGCGTTAAAAAAAAACAATCTAATATAGATATAATAAATTGAAAGAAGTAGTTCATAATTTAATTAAACGTATTCTTTCTAAAAAGACACCAATAAAAAGTCTTAAATTAAATGGGAAATGAAACACTAGTGGGACATGCTCCCCAAGATAAAGCTTACAGCTAAGATATATAATAACGGTTGACATCCCCGAAAGCATAAGGGCATACTAATTTTGGATGTAAGCTCCACATTCGGACAGTTTCAACGCTGTACCATAAGCTCTCGCGTCCACATGTGCCTGCACCTAAAAGAAGATATTGTATGAGATTAGTACACACTTGTACTAAGTGTGAGCATATGCAATCACACACTAAGGACATGCATGGGTAAGAATAGCACTTTCCTAACAATATGATTTATGAAAAGTCTAGTGAGTAGACTTGCCAAATTTGGATTAGGAATGTTAGTGGACCTGCCAAATTTTTATTAGGAAAGTCATTCCATAAGAGAAACATGCATTATCATACGTATCATATTGCACAGAGCACATAATGTCTTACACATAGCACATCACATATTGCATATAATACATAACATCTTTTATATCATTCGTTCATATGCCATGAAACTTTGGAACCAAAGACTTCACATCAAGACTTCTCAAAAATGAGGGCTCAACATATGGGACCTCAACTAGGAACCTTCTTCAGAAAACACAGAGTCTGCTTTATTCATTCATACGTACTTCACTTTCTACATTTATAAACTAGTTTAAACACCTGCTATACCTAGGATGTAGTTTAAGGAATTTATCGGGTTCAATGTGCAATGATCAAGAATAACCTAATGTCATTACCTATGTCTAGATCAACTCTCAATTATCCTACCCTAAAACCTTTGATATCATTAATTTCATTATGCGCATCATTTGAGGCTGGCCTCATTCATTCATGGGGAACTTTAACTTAAACCGACATAGATTATGTGAGCATCATGAAAACTAGCGTCTCCCCCACACCGAGCACAGGATAATTCACCGTCCAAAGTGACCCAAAATATGCTGGCGTACATAGAAATTGAACCGCGCCAGATTCCTATATATATAGTATAGGTTCGAAGACTAGGAGTTATAAGGAGATCCATACCCGGCATGCTGGATAGTCTCATCTCATGAGAGTTACGTGAACCTCCGCCCCTCCCAAAAGAAGGCATCATAGCTTATAACTAGTATATAACTGATCAGTATAAATTTCCGTTACATTCAAGTCACACGTCACGAAAGCTGACTTCTAGTATGAGGACGTCATACCTCAATAGATGATTAATCATCTCATCATTAGTATTAAGTGTATATTAATATCAACACTTTCATTAGAGTGTTCATAGAGACTGGTCCCTTCATTAACTTTACACTCTCATAGGTGAGTACGTTTTGGTAACAGATACTTAGGTTCATTTGTGATTGCTCTCATATTTTACATTAGCCTCTTATGATTTTGTAACCACATTCATCAAATTTAGAATAATTGATATACATAATTACTCACCCCTTATTACGTGAATGCTCATTTAATCATATGTCAATGCACTTGGCCATTTAGTGTGTATCAAACTATTACTTAACCCTCCTCGGGTTTCATCATTTCATTGCATACAACTTAGGTTCACTTACTTTTAAACGTATGCTAGACATATGGGTCTATACATACAAGCCATGCGGCTTGATTCATAGTTCGTTTTAGTGATTCATATATTCCAAAGATTATGCGGTTCAAGACTTATACATCTTGTATGTATGTCAAGATCTCGATTTTTGTCTATGTGGGCAGCATTACTTTGAATATTTATTTACGTATGACATATGCATCAATACGGAGTTTGTTCAAGGGAACCCGTTTTCGAATCCCTTAGTTGACACTTGTCTTTTAAATTATTTTTGACTTAACCTCAATTTGGCTTGGGGACCCGATATCGGGCCCCAATACAAACATTTACTTTCCAATATTTTTTTCATTCTTTTCCTTTCCGTTCATTGGGACCACAACCTCATTTCTTTTCTTTTATTTTTCTTTAACTTTTTGGATTTTACCGTGATTGTGTGGGATCGAATCCCCACAAACTCACTTTATTTTTATCTTTAATTCACTTAATCAGCCTAAAGGTCGTGGGTTCGATTCCTAGAAGCCTCAACCTTTATTTTCTTTTTAATTCCTTAAGTCTGGACGAGAGGTTGTGGGTTTGAATCTAATTCCTCTTATTTCCTTTTTTTTAGATGAAAATTTATGTTCAAGGTCAGGGGTTTGAATCCCCCTTACGACATTCCTTTGACTTAAATTATTATTTGAATTTTAACATGGTTAGGTCACGCGTTAAATCCTCCATGACCTCACTTATTTTTAATTCATTTTTCATAGTATTAAGATGCTTAAACTTGAGCGAAACTCATCAACATGTAGCTTGAAATTTTGTAATTTTTTAGCATCTTTTTAATCAACGTTATTCGTTAGTTCTTAGGGTAATTCATGGTTCAGTTAGAACGTCTTTAGGTGAATTTTCATGGATTCATTTAGCCAAGAGTCTCTCACTCAAATCAGTTACATTACATTTCATATGAACATCACGATTTACATAAGATTGTGCATGTAAAAATACAACCATAACATATCATTTTTGAGCCTTAAACCGAGAGTAATATGTCACGCTAAGATGGCACACACATACACATATTTTTGGAAAATATAGGTTATTGTTCATACGATTCCAAACACACATTCATGAACATATTCATCATGAAAACACATTGCATGCCTAATATCTACCAGCAAACATACCCAATCTACGAATCAATCAGAGCTAGTGACAAGGACATTTAACGGGGAACAATCCTAGGGGTATCTGGGGAAAGGGACCAATAGTAAGAAAACACATACCATATATGGTTTTGAATGTTGTAGGTTGAACGTAAGAGCTTTAATAAGGTTCTTGGAAGCGAGAGGTATGTCATCAAAAGTCGTAATTACTCCATGTTGGTAAATGTTGCAATGCAATTGAATTATGTACGATGTTGCGATGTATATATGTTGGGCTATGAACATGTTAATTGTGAGATCATGATAAGAATAAGATAATGCAAGTTGTGACATTCTCTTGTATTCTTTAAACAAGATGATTTTGCTATTTTAATCTCACAAACGAAGGGTTGCGATGCAAGAAAATTCTCATCTTATCCTAAAGAGCTCATGATCATGTTTATACAAGGAGTTAATCTCATATGGACTATGATAAGTTTATGATAAAGGAAAACTTCAAGGTTATTCAATAAAGGGACTTAAGCTAAGCACCGATGAACTTGATATGAGAGGTGTCCCTTCCCTAGTTGGAAGGTAGGTCACAAGAACTCTCATGAGATAGAGGCTGCCATGTATTGAGGAACTATGACTCTATAATTCATATACTAGTTCTTGAACTATGTTGAAACCATAGAATACTATCTAGTGGATACCTCTACAAAGCTCAATCATGTTTGGTTCTACATTGGCAAGTAGACCACCTTCTTTCGATGTGGGGATTTATGACACTGGATTCCATGTTCAGCTCACATGGCCTATGTCTGTTAAGGAGAATATTCACTCATGTGAAATTAATGATACGTAAATGGACGTTGAGTAGGGTGACATGAAGATTTTACTTAGTACAGGTAGGGGTACGGGACTCTACATAGACATTGCATAACTTGGCTCCAAGGGAAGTCCTAGGATATTGTTCTTATGTAATATGATAACATGAAAGAGATGATGCTTATGATTCATGTTATTACTCTTATATTATGTCGGTCATTATGATGAATATGTTATTGGGTTATATTGTTATACGAATTGATGACTACATATTACATGTTATATGAAGCAAATCTTTACTTATGGTTTCCTATCTTATCTACTTGGTTGTTTGGGGTTATGGGTGCACTTGTAGGTTGGGCATCGGATCATTTGTAAGTGTTTTGTATTTTCTATAATATTTTGAATATGAAATGTTAAAATGATTTTTAATAATATGTCTTCAATTATGATCACGTTTTATGCTGATGAAGTCCTTAACATGTGTATGTTTTGTGGTAAGTGCACCGATGACATTTACATGACTTAGCATGCTTTCTAAAGACATGATAAATTATCCTTTTTCATGAATGTCCTTAAAAGTTATGTGCATATACCCATACTTATTACATGTGGTGTACTAACCCCATTACTTTATATTACTACAAAAGTACGGTCCGACCATTGAATATTAAGAAGGTCGATTAAAGAAGCTTGAAATTCTTTTTCCAAGTATTTGTTGGTCCTCATGTTTGTGGATGCTATCTTTCAAATTCCAGTTTATGAAGACATTAGTAGATTTTAAGAATATTTTTTTTCCATTTATGTTCTTTGGATTCATTTGTATTAAGGCCTCTACGATATATTTACTATATATTGGCTATGTCAAAACTCGTACACGCTAGATGGTTTTATATATGTCAGACAATTTATTAGAATATAGTATGTCATTATTAATGTTAAGTATGAAGTCTAAGTATGCTTCAAATAGTATGTAAAATATTTGATTTTTCTACAATTTTAACTTATGAAATGTTGTGAAGAATACGAAGGGTTTTTCTGAGAACTCTGAGACAACGATGACGCCGGTCGCATCTTGGTATGCATTTCGCGTATGACAAACTTGATATCAGAGAATGAGTTTAAATATCCTTAGGATAAATGTCTCATTAAACCACATTACTTAGTGTCTTGTTCATTATTGTGGAGCGCGCTGCAATTATGGATGAGAGGCTATGTGATGACTACGAAACTTCTCTTTTTCTTAATACCCCTATTTCGTGCCTTAAGAGTTTTTACACTATGTCTCTTTCAGCAACTAACCCCTTTAAGGTGGTTTGAGGAGATGAACAAAAGAAGGACAACCGCAAGAAGAGTAGGAGAAGAGATTGCGAATGCGTGAACTACTCCGCAAGGCAATGTAGTTCCTCCTCAAGTGCAAGTTGTTGTGAACGATCAAGTTCCGGTGATTCCTCTAGCTATGACGAATGGTGAGTGAGGGCATCCATGTTCCATATGGCCAAGACATAACCACCCATGCTTAGGCTATTAAGACACTAGCTAATGGAGAGGTTAAACCATGAGAGAACCAACATGCTAGCAATATGGATTGCCGCTTGAGAGATTCTACAAGGATGAATCCTCCCCTGTTCTTTATATCAATAGTTTTTGAAGACCCCCATGATTTCATTGATGAGGTATGCAAGAATTTGTTTTCTACGGGGGTGAGTACTACTGAGAAGTCTAAGCTTTCTTCCTATAAACTCAAAAACGTGGCTCAAACATTGTACAATCAGTGAAAGATAGTAGGGGCTTACGTGGTTATCCCTTTACTTGGGAGATCTTCAAAAGGCCTTTTTTGACATATTCCTTCCAAGGGAACAAAGGGAAGCTAAGACAGAGGAGTTCATAAACATTCGTCACGGAGGTATGAGTGTCAAGGAATACTCCTTACAACTCATAGGAAATATTAAGTCTCATTTCATCAAATCTATGCCACAAGGGTACTTGAAACACGACCCATACACAGTAGAAATACAGTACTAGTAAGTGTATTACAATAATTCAATAAGGGAATAAAATACATCTATTCCTTGAGTGAAATGATAACATACTTCAACTTCACTTGAATGACGGTACGATCCAAGTCATGTTTCCTAATGCTCCTCACATACCAACCACATTTACTAAGTATGATATAATCCATAAAAATCATGAAAATGATCATTTACTAGAAATATGCATCTTTTGATTTAAATATAATAATATAATCATAAGAAAAACATTTAACACCTTACAAATACATAAGAAATCACTAAATCAATTTTTAAATTTTTTAGGAGAAACATTACAATGAACTCCTTCATTGTTAATTGAACTCCTTATTTGTTACAGTGAAGTGATTCTAATTCATATAGGACATTTCCAAGTATGTAATATTCTCACTCAAAGCTATCCTAATACTGACTTAAGTAACACAAAGAATGACCAACCATGCACCCTCTCTAAGCATTCCTAAATGATCCTCAAAACTACTTATAATGAGACATACACACTTACAAGACACCAAAACACATAACACGTATAAAATGTCATTCTCCTTACAAAGGCTATCAAAATACATACTTAAGTACTCCTGGAAGAGAACGTCCATACACTATCTTCAGGTTTACCTAAATAACGCTTAAGACTTCCTATATTTTAATCATGCCCAAAGTATCAACAAACTTTCCTATCTAAAGTCATTCTAAAGACTTTCCTAGATAAGAGTTGAAAAGATCATCCTTTATGCCCCCTTACACTTTAAATAAGGAATTATTAAGTCACTTTAGATTAGGTACTCATTCTTCTACATGCTTTCTAACATAATACATTATTTCATTAGTTCAATTAGAGACATTCATCACATAGAGGACATTCAAGAAATGGTCTTGGAGAAGAACAGGGTATTCTCGCTAACATCTTCAAAACCTATTTTGCAATGTCTAGATAGCGTCCAGTTCCACCCTAAACTACATAGAGCTTCTCTAATGTTAATAGGTATCCCATATGATGAGAATAGGCAATAACTGACATAGACCATTATAGAAAAGTATGAAATATAGAGTTGTAACCTACTCTGATGGAGGATGTTCTACTTCCAAATGGTAGAACTTGGACACATTCAATGTAGACACATGGTTAAGGAATATGAAGGGCTTTTGTGTACTCTAGTGTCATTCTGAAGTAGAGAGACATCGTACTCTTGTCTCCATCTCAAGTTGGGATAATTTCCATAACATACTCCCTCAGTGCTAGCCTTCGTTCTCATTGAGTAATTCACATTTAATGATTTCATGAAGAGATTCCATATCTAAGTATAACCCATTGACATTCACCTATCTAAGAAGTCGACTAGGGCTACCTTAAAATGACAACAAAGATAGCTCAACCTGACTTTCGTAAGGATGATATTATCTTGTTCCATCCAATGAATCCTAAGTCCACCACTTATTATAAGTAGGATACCATTAAAAATCAAGACTTAAAGGTTCACAACCTTTCCACTAGGTTTAAGATTCCACATTCATGACCTTCTTAAAATCATTTGAGGTCTAACATATCATTCATTCATAGATGAAAAGGTTGCACTAATCCTACCTAGTAAATACAGCTCATATTCACATATCATTCATTTCTCTATCAAGTAAGGGACAAAAGTCTACCGAAGCAAGACAAAACATACTTTACTTTATTGCATATAACATATCATTCTTTGAATTATTTAGGAATTACCTTTTTAATGTTTATGTCATCCTATACATTACTATAACATAGTCAATACACCTATTATAGTCTCATATAGTCAAGAAGGAACATTAATGCATCAACTCTAACACTACACACATGAACACATCAATTGCAACTAAAGCACAAAGTGCCACAACCATAAGTGTACCACACAAATGACAACATAATTAAATTCTAATTAACATAAAATCACGAGAATCAGGGCAGAGTACCACCAATCAATTCTCACCCATTCAATCCATTTCTAAATCATCCAATTCATAACCATAAAGATCACCCATTGCCATGAACATCAATTCAATACAAAAATCATAATACTCAATGAAACTAGGTCATGTCAATATAGATTTTTTCATCTAATACAAGATATACATCAATTGAATACATTTCTTACATCATTCAATAGCTCATAGAAAACTACCCTAGAATTCATAAGCATTTAGTCAATATCAAGTAACCCATAAAGTTGTCAAAAACTAGGGTTTATCAATTACATGGGTTCATAGATAATTTGAATAAAAATCATTTAATCACCAAAATTATAATCAATGTTCAATGATTTAAAAAACTTTAATGCAAGAACCCAAAAAATAGATCATAAAATTGGACAATTTAATCATTGAAAAAACTTGATATTTTTTTTGAGTAAGACCTCCTTTATGAATATAGTTTCAAAGAAAAACCATTCATTATTAATGCTAATACATTAATTTGATGAATAATAACCGCTAAAATCTCACACCCAAGCTCTTCCTTGAGTTTTGGCTTCAATGGAGTTCTAGAAAATTTTGAAGGGATTTTGGATTTTTTTATTTTGAAGAATGAATTCTCTTAAATGTTAAAGTCTTATCAACGTGTTTAAAATATCCTTAAGACCCTTTTGTAAATTCACCCCTAAACATTATACTGAATTGCGCATAGGAAACAACCTTATAGACGGATTGGAACAAAAAGACTATTCTGTTGGTTCGTGGTTTGGGAATGAGGCTGGTCCTTTTTAGATCTTCATTCCACGACTAAGTACTGACCCACGATAACCATATATGGGGGTAGAGTGGCCCACGAGCTGTCTACTGCCTCCGTCCTTTAGGGTTGTCTTATGCAGTCTTGGCAAAACATACAACGACACACAAGGTCTTTTCAAAGCAAACCTTTCGAAAGTCATCGAAGTTCTGGAACGTTTGAGCTCCAATATTCACAAAAATTTACACAATTACTATATACACTATATTAAATTATTTAAGTATCCCATAAGCTCATGAACCACAGATAAACACATCTAAACACATTTGAGGCACATAGGTTACTTAGTCGTCGAACATCTTAGTCATCCCTTTATGTTTGACTTCCAATGCACCTAAACTCTTAGTCACTTCCTCAATACGACTTTATATACCGATTTAGGACCTTATAAATAATTACAGTCATTTTAGGATCTCGTTAACATATGTAATATTTGGGATCTTACAGCTCTGATCTTGATTGTTAAGAAGAAGGATATGTCACTTAGAATGTGCATTGATTATTGCCAACTCAATAAGGTAGACATAAAGATCAATTGTCCTCTCCTTAGGATCAATGATCTATTTGATCAACTCCAAGTATCTAGTTACTTTTCCATGATTGACTTAAGGTTGAAACTTCACTAGTTTAGGGTGAGAGATAAGATGTTCCCAAAATAGTTTTCCAAACTAGATATTGTTATTATGAATATCTAGTTATGTATTTTGGGTTAATATATGTCACGACGGTGTTGATAGAAATAATGAATAGAGTTTTATGATATTACCTCGACTCATTTGTGATTGTGTTTATTTATGATATTTTGACATACTCGAACAAGAACTTTATAAAAATTTTAGAAAGTGTAAATTTTTGTTTAAGTCTGTTGTTTTTCTTGGCCATATTATCTCTAGTAAGGGTGAAGAGGTTGAAACTGGCCTAGAACTTTGACTCAATCTGACATAAGAGGTTTCTTTGGTCTAGACAAGTATTATAGGAGGTTTGTTGATGGAATTTCTCCATTGCCTCTCCTTTGACAGCTTTGACCCAAAAAAGTGAAGTTTGAGTGGTCGGAAGCTTAAGAGAAAGGTTTTCAAGAGTTGAAAGATAAGCTTACCCACTCTGATGTTGATCTTGCTAAAGGATAATTAAGGATTTGTAGTTTGTTGTTATGCTTCCGGATTGGTCTTGGGATGTGTCCTCATGCAGAAATGTAAGGTGATAGCTTACGCTTCTAGGCAACTCAATATTCATTAGAAGAATTACCCAACTCATGACCTTTAGTTAGTTGTTGTAGTTTTTGCCTTTAAAATATGGAGATACTACTTGTATGGTGTGCATGTTGATGTATTTACTGACCATAAAAGTCTTCAATATGTGTTGACACAAAATAAGTTGAACCTCCGACAGATAAGATGGTTAGAATTTTTAATGGATTATGACATTACTGTCGTTTACCATCCTAGCAAGGACAATGTGGTTGTAGATGATCTGAGTCGTATGACTATGTGTAGTGTTTATCATGTGGAAAAAGAAAAGAAAGAACTTGTGAAAGATGTTCTTAGGGTTGCTCGATTAGGTGTTCTGTTAGAAGATTCTCCAAAAGGTTTTTTCATGGGTGATCATAATTCCAACATATCATTAGTGGTGAACCTGAAATCTAAGCAACATCTTGATCATCTATTGATGGAGTTGAAGGAATCGGTACTTGGTAAGCTCAATGAGTCATTATGCGAAGTGGGGATGGTGTCCTTAGGTACCAAGGGAGATTATGTTTATTAAATTTTGAGGATTGGAGAAATAAAAATCTAGAAAAATCCCATGGATTTTGCTATTCTATACATCCATGTGCCACCAAAATATATCATGATCTTAAGGAAGTCAATTGGATGTATTGTTTGAAAAGGGAGATAGCATAGTTTGTTGCAAACTTTCCAAATTGCCATCATGTTAAAGCTTAACATTTTGAACCGGGTAGTTTAACCTAAATCATAGATAATCCTACTTGGAAGTGGGAATCCATCAATATGGACATCATTGTTAGGTTTTCTCGAAAAATTAGGCAAAATAATTCTATATGGGTTATTGTTGATAGGTTTACCAAATATGCCCATTTTATTCTTTTTAAGTCTACTTATATTGCTGAAGATTATGCAAGAATCTACATTAAAGAGATTTTGAGTCTTCATGAGATTCTTCTGTCCATCATTTCGTATAGAGGTGCCCAATTCACTTCTTGTTTCTGGAAGGCTTTACAAAAGGGTTTAGGTACTAAAGTGAAACTTAGTATCGCTTTTCATCCTCAGGTGGATGGTCATGAGGAAGTTACCATTAACACCAATAAATATATGTTAAAAACATGCGTAATTAATTTGAAGGGAAGTTGGGATGATCACTTATCTTTTATTAAGTTCTTTTACAACAATAACTATCATTCGAGCATCTCCATGGTACCTTTTGAATCTCTTTATGGAGAAGTTGAAGGTCTGTTGTTGGATTGTTTTTGGTTGTTGAGTCCTCACTCCTTGGTCCATAAATTATCTATAGGGATATAGAGAAGGTTTGAATCAGAAGAGAGAGATTAAAGATAACATGTAGTCAGTAAAAGTCTTATGCGGACAATAAAAGAAGAGATCTTGAGTTTGAAATAGGTGATCATGTCTACTTCAGGATTTTATTTATGAGATGGATGATGCGATTTTTTAGAAAGAGAAAGATAATTCCGTGGTATGTTGGTCCTTATGAGGTATTAACACGAATTGAGAAGGTTGCCAATGAGTTGAAACTAACTCTTGAACTAGATTTCGTTCATCCAGTGTTTCATGTTTAAATGTTCATGAAATGCATAGTCGACGCTGTGTCTATTCGAACTATAGAATCTTTAGGAGTGGTTGAGAACCTCTCTTAAGAAGAGCTTCCGATTGAGATCCTAGATCGCCAAGTAAAGATGTTGAGAAACAAGGAGGTTGCCTCTGTAAAAGTTCTATAGAGGAACCATCTTTTGGAGTGTGCAACATGGGAGACTGAGGCTGGACTAAAGTCCGCTACCCTCATCTTTTACTCAATGAGGTTAGACATTTCCTCTTCGTAAAGAAATTAATGAATAGTCATGAAATTAACTTATTTTCTATATGGGTGCATGTTTGGTAAAAGTTATACCAACTAGAGTTTTAAGAAAATGTCTTCATACTCTATTCTTGCACTTATGTGAAATTGTATGCATGGATCTTCTTGAGATTTTGTTGTTTTGTTGTTGTCTTGAGAAGAATGATAGCATGCTAACTCTTTGAGCTATTACTTGTTTGTGCATCATGAATTGAGTGTTATGTGTGATGTTGTGGTATGTGTTGAAAGGAGTTGTGAAGTATTCCTATTAGTTGTGACTAATTAGTATTTTATGTTGTTGATTGGTTGGGCCGCTAGTATTGAGTCTTTTCTTACCCTCCCAAAGATTTTAGTGTCATTCGGGGACGAATATTCCTACGAGGGAATAATGTAACTCTTCGAAAATGTCCTGAATTAGACTAGACTTTAAGATATTTAATATTATTTTAAATTATTTTTCCAGGCCTATATTAATGTAATAAACTCATTTAGAAAAGGTTAGTCAACACGACAAAGAATGAACTTGACGTCCGGAAACTAGCTAAATTGAAAAAGTTGATATCCCTATGTTTGGTGAAAGTTAAGAGGTGTCAAATGAAGTCCAAAACTTGTAAAGATACCTTTGGTAGGTGTTATGTATTATAAAGAATCCAAATATCAGGTAACAACACTCCAAGGAAAACCTGAAGGGTATTTGGGGAGGATCCCAACGTGGGTAGGTAGGCTGCAAAAGCAGCCAGAGCGAAAAAAATGAGGTGTGTGACGCACAGCCTACACGCAGGGTTCTGCCTCAAAAATGGTATCAGAGCATAGGTTTAACCTGTGTGATGGCTCAACTATACATGTGAACCGTCCTATGGCTCCCTGAGGGTTAAAGCCAAGGTGTTGCATCCATGTATACGTTTCCCTCGGAGTAAAAGTACCGTAGGCTTGATGCAGTAATATAGCTGAGGGGCGAAGATGATGGCAAAATGGTATCAGAGCATAGGTTTAACCTGTGTGATGGCTCAGCTATACATGTGAACCGTCCTATGGCTCCCTGAGGGTTAAAGCCAAGGTGTTGCATCCATGTATACGTTTCCCTCGGAGTAAAAGTACCGTAGGCTTCGGTCTGGTAATATAGCTGAGGGGACAAGATGATGGCGAAAATGGTAACAGCTTTCTCCAGTTGTACGTCTCAGCTTACTCCAGTTGTACGTCTGGGATTATTTCATCACCTTGGTTGCACTTGGAACATATATGGTCTGGATATTTGTGACCAATTAGCTTGCAATATCTCGTCTTTTGTTCTTCGGAGATGAATCATTGTTTTAGTGCTCTAGTTGTTGGAGTAGCTTCTGGTTTTAATAAGGATAAAATCAATTTCTGGACTTCCTCCATATTTGTTTGTCTTATCTCTCGTGAATTGGCATATATCATTAAATGATGTCTTGAATAATAGCTCCATATAGCATTTCCTTGTAGATAGTTGTTAGCTAATTCTTGTATGATAGTTGATAACCCAATTATTCTTTTATTTGCATAAAAACTGGGTATCTCAACTTTTGGTATCTCTGGCTGTTGCCCTATGTCTTCCGGTATTATCATTTCTCGCGTTAATCCAATTTTCACAATCAGGATTATTGGTTTTATCTCATCATAAAGTATCTCAGCTGGTGTTGTATAAAATTTTATAAAAAATAAATTTCCTTTTGTAATTCTTTTGTATATTAAAAAGGCTTTGTGGATCTCCGGGATTCCACTTATCTCTGTACCATCATATGTATATACCGTATTAAGTAATCCATAACTGTAACAGGTTTTAACGAAGTTTGGATTGGTTTTAGGTTGTGCAATTAACTTATTATAGCCTTGTAATTTTTGGGTTAAATAATCCTGGGTTTTTTCTGTGGTCGTGGTAGATTTGGGTTTAAGATTTAAAAAGTTTTGGATTTTATATTGGTTTTCAATGCAAGTTAGGGATATATGGTTATATATTTTCTTTTCTATGTGTAGGCTTGCTGCATATGTAGATGTTTGTGGTGCTGGGGTATCTACTATCTGTGCCTTTGGAATAATGGTTTTGTAAATAAGCTGTTTAAGTTTGTATTTTTTTATGTAGTTTTTTCCATAGCTGCTGTACTTGTACCTGCAACTTAGCAATGTTAATGTTATGGGTTTTAAGGAGTTTCCCAACATCTCCTTGTAGCTCTGGAATTTTAGCGTCTTCCGATCGACGTAACTCTGCATGTTGGCGTAGCTCCGCATATTTATAGTCATGCTGCTGACTATTAGCTTTTAGATTTTGTAACTCTTTTCCCATATTGTCCACCTTCGTAGAAAGTGTAGTAATGGCTTTGAGTATTTCTTCTACTGTATCTGGTTCAGTTTGAGTTCCTTTTTCTTGATAGGTAATCTGTAACAAGATTTTCATTAGTTTTTATAATTTCCATTGTAAATGTAAAATTTAATATATTCAATACTAATCTCCTTATTTCTTTCGTTGTAACTGAATCATCTAACTTTTTTGTTATCCACCATTTTACTTGTGTGTTATAAATTTATTGTAAACTATATATGGTTCAAATGCTAATAAACATTTATATAATGCAAATAATTCCTTTCTGTTTATTTCCCATTTTGTTTGTGCCTCAGTATATGATCCTGAGCAATACCTTCAATGGTGTTCTACCTTTTCTTTGTCATATTTATATTTTAGTACTCCTCCATAACTGTGGTCACTTGAATCTGTTTCAATTATATATGTGAATGTTCTACTTTCATCAGGAAAATATAATTTTGGTAATTTTTTGCATAATTTTTTAATATTTTTTATGTGTTCTTTATCTTTGTTGTCAAAATGATATTCAATATCTTTTTTGAGTTTTTTGTATAATGGTTTTAAATGTTCTGCTAATTTTGGTATATATTCCCTTACTTGATTTACTAATCCTAAGAATGATTGTAATTTCTTTTTTGTATCTATATTTTCATCCATAGTAATTATTTTTTGTACTATGTGAGTTTGCATTTTTATTCAATTTTTATCTATTTGTATTCCTAGAAATTCTATATGTGGTTTCATAATTTCTGCTTTACTTTTACTTAAACTTATACCTGAGTATTTTATTATATGTATAATTTTTCTAATAATCTTATATGTTCATATTGTGTTTTAGAATAAAATAATATATCATCTATATATATAACACAATTTTCTAGCTGGTTAAAACAGTTATCCATAAAATGTTGATATCTACCTGGTGCATTTTTATATCCAAATGGTAATACATTCCATTCATAAAATCCTTGTGGTACTGTAAATGCTGTTAATTGTTTTGATTCTTCTTCTAGTTTTAGATGGTAAAATCCTGATTTACAGTCAAATTTGCTAAAATAGTTGTATCCTTGTATTTGTCTTATTTTAAGTATTTTATTAGGTATTGGATAGTTATATGTTTTAGTTTTGGCATTTAAATTTCTGTAGTCAATAACCATTCTACTTTTACCTCTTTTTTGTTCACTGTGTTTTATAACTAAAAATGCTGGGCTTGTATGTTTACTATTACTTTCTTGTATATAATTTTTTTCTAGTAATTCATTTATATGTATTTTAAATTCTTGTAAATCATCAAAGTTATATTTTAACGATTTTTGTGTTATTATACTATTTTCATATATTAGTTCAATTTTTACTTTTGTTTTATATTTTTCCCATCCTTGTAATGGGTCTTCATTATATAATTGTTCTGGTTGTTCATTAATTATTTTAACTTTGTCTATTGTAAATATAATTATTTCTAATTGTGATATTTGTTTCTATTTATATTTTCCATTTCTTGGTTTATTTTTTCACTTCCTTTTATCCATTCCATAGGTTTTCGTTGTTTATTATTTACTGTTTTTGCTCCTATTTTGTTTCCGCATGGTGTGGTAAACCACCAATGTGTCTTTGTTATTATGTGTGGATAAAATTTATCTGAAAATGGCATTCCTAATAGCATATCTTTTGTGGTAAATTCAAAATTATACATTTTTTCTATTGTTAGTATTTTGTCCCATATTTGTGTTTTTATATTTTTTTCTTTATATTTAATCATACTTCCTTCGTTATTAAATCCTGTTACTACCATAGGTGTTTTTAATTTTTCCCATTTATCTTCTGGTAAGCAATTATATTTACATATATTTGCTTCTGCTCCTGTATCTATCATAGGGGTATAGTATCTGTTGTGATATCCTTCTACAATAATTTTTGAAAGTATAAATATTTTCATTAATTATTTTGTTCTTTTTATAATTATTTTCTTATTTTGACAAGTTATTGTTAATTGTTCATTTTCTATGCTGTATGGTTTAACCTTTTCTAACCATTTTATTCCTAATGTGATATTATGATTTCCTTCATATATCTTAAATTGTATTTTTAATGGAATTCCTCCTATAATTATTTCTTTTTCTTTTGTTTTTTCATTTGTATTTACTATTTCACTAGGTAATCCAGGGCATATGTGTCCTGTTTTCATAATTTCTTCTTCTAATACTAGTTCTCTTGTTATATGATTTTCTTCTTGTCCTGTGTTTATCGAGATTTTATATTTTCTCTGGTCCATTATTCCTGTTATAAAATAATGATATATTGTCATTTCTTCTAAATCTTAAGATAGTTCATATTTTCTTTTAGATGAACTCATTCTTGATGAGGAAGCTCTAGTTATCATATTTAATGTGTTTGTATTTGGTGTACTTGAGGTACTCAATCTTTCTTTTACTATCTCCAATTCTTCTTCTGTATCCATTTCTTTATAACTATAGTCATTATTATCTATTACCGTAATTATTCTTTCAAAAGGATTTTCTATTTTTATTTTATCAATTTTATTTCTTCATGTTATTTTATGTTTTGTTGTTAATATATAAAGATTTTTACATCTTGCTGTGAATACCTTACTTCCTGGTGCTAACTCTATTCCTGACATTTTCCAATATAATACTAATGATTTATCTATAATTGTTTCTGTTAATGCTACTGTATAATTAGCACTTATTATAAATTTAAATTTTTGGTATATTAAATTTCCTTTAACTGCACTTAATACACTTTTTTCTATAGGATGTTTTATTCTATCATCTGCTAAATATATTTCAATGGGTGTATCTATTCCTTCTCTGAAACAAGCTTTTATTAGTATTTCTGTTCCTCCTAAATGTACATATTTTATAGCTTCTTTATTTTTATGTTTTGTATTTCTTTGTTTATTATTCGTTTGTTTATTATAGGTATATATGCTTTTCCGCTTGTATATTTACCGTCGATGATGTGTTCTTTTTGACTAACTACATAGTATTCTTCTTTCTGTCTTTTAAACCACTTTTTTAGTATAGGTATGTCATGTATTTTTTCAACACTTAAATCTAATTCTTTTCCTTTTATTTGTTCAAAATGTGTATTATCAAATATAATTTTTTGGTGTGATGATTCTTCATCTTCATAATTCTCTTTAGATATTATTTCGTTTTCAGACATTATATTTCTTCTTCTTCTATTTCATTATCTAAATCTCCATTTTCAGTTTCTATATCTGATACTTCATATATACTATTGTTTTCACTTAATTCATAGTCTATGTATTCTATTTTCATATATTTGTCATCACCTATAACTATTTCTGCAATTTGTTTTCTTTTTGGATTTTTAGGTAATTTTCAGTCTCTAGCTATGTGTCCTATCTTTCCGCAATTAAAACATATACATTGGGATATTTTTCTTTGAGAGGAAGCCTCGCGATGCAAGACTGAAACGCACCTTATTGCCTCAACCTAATGTAACGATCCGTTTAGTCGTTTTGAGCAGCAGATTTTATTTCTGGAAAAACAGGCTGAGGCGACGGACCCCACGACGGACCTTCATGGGAACGACGGACCGTCGCAGGGTCTCGTTTCAAAACACTTAGAAATTCTGAAAATGGGTACTGAAAATCGACTCTCTGAACTTCGTGACGGAATGGCAGGACGGACCGTCACAGGTGTGACGGACCGTCACAGACTCTTCAGAGAAATTGAGTCTCAAGTCCGTGACGAGCGGCCAGATAGACGATCGCAGCACGACGGCCGTGGCGGTTGCGTAATCCTAGGAGGAGTCAGATTTCTTTACACGTTTTAAGGGACGTTTTGGACTATTCCTACTTTAATCATAAAGTTAGAGGGTTAAGGTTAATAAGTCTAATTACTTGGGGATTAAAAGAGGTAACCTTAAGTTAATTAGTGGGTTATTATTTCCATCTTTTAATCTTTATTATATACTAATTAGGGTAAAAGAAAGAGGGTTTGAATAAAGAAAAATAGAAAGAACAGAAGAGAGAGGGGGAAACGTACGATCAAGAGAAAGAAGAGAAAAAAGCTTGGGAAATTGCTTACTTGATCAAAATTCTTCGGTGGAGGTAGGTTATGGTTTCTCTTACGATATTCGTAGTAAACTCTTAATAGTGAATGATATGTATTGGTAGTATTGTAAACCCCTCTATATGCTTAATTGTATGGTTGCATTAATATGATTATGTAATTGTGAATAAACAAGCATGATGAAGCTATTGAATCCCAAATCTTGAAAGAAAACCAAATTCACTTTTTAATGATGATGCCTTGGTATAAAAGAAGGCTTGATAAATTATATAATGAGATTGATGATGCCTTGGTGTAAAAGAAGGCTTGATAAATTATATAATGAGATTGATGATGCCTTGGTGTAAAAGAAGGCTTGATGAATTAGGGGATCGGGTGCCACGTTCCGGTACCAGGATAGAAATAGAGGATCGGGTGCCACGTTCCAGTAACAGGATAGAATGAGGATCGGAGTGTCACGTTCCAACACCAGGATATAATATGGATCGGGTGCCACGTTCCGGTACCAGGATAGTATTTGAGGATCGGAGTGTCACGTTCCGACACCAGGATAGAATATGGATCGGGTGCCACGTTCCGGTACCAGGATAGTAGTGTCACGTTACGACACCAGGATAGTATATGGATCGGGTGCCACGTTCCGGTACCAGGATAAAATATGGATCGGGTGTCACGTTCCGACACCAGGATAGATGAGGATCGGAGTGTCACGTTCCGACACCAGGATAGTATATGAGGAGCGGAGTGTCACGTACCGGCACGAGGGGAATAAAGATAATGAATCTTGAAAGATGATAATATATTGAATCTAATGAACCTAATTCCCAAATGAGTATGATGAGGAGGCGTGAGTCCTCATTGATGTGCTTTGTGTTGTAACCAAGGGTTATGGTAACTGTAAATGCTGCATGCTAAGGGTATTAGTTGATTTATGATATTTATCTGATATATACTGTTTTCTATTTTGAGTTGGCCGATGATATCTACTCAGTACCCGTGCTTTGTACTGACCCCTACTTTTATGTTTTCTTCTTTGTTATTTGTGGAGTGCAGCAAACGTGCCGTCGTCTTCGACTCAACAGTAATTCAAGCCAGTCTTTACTACATCGGAAATTCAGGGTGAGCTAATGCTTCTAGCTTGGACTGGATCTTCTTCTTCAATTCTTGATGCCTTGAACTTCCGGCATGGACTAGCTTCTTATGTATTTTTAGCTTCTTAGACATTTTTAGTTTAGTCATTTGATCATAGATGTTCTTGTGGTGATGACTTCCAGATTTTGGGGATAATAATAGTTATTGATTTTATTAATGAGTTTAAGTCTTCCGCATTACTTTCTGTTGATATTATATTGAAATGTTAAGGTTTAGATTGGTTGGTTCGCTCACATAGGAGGGTAAGTGTGAGTGCCAGTCGCGGACCGGTGTTGGTCGTGACAAACTTGGTATCAGAGCATTAGGTTCGTTGGTCTCATCATACAAGAACAAGTCTAGTAGAGTCTTAAGGAACGGTAGGGGGAAGCCTTTACTTTTCTTTGAGAGGCTATAAGACTTTAGGAAAATTCCATTCTTTCATTCTTTTTTTCGTGCTACTACTTGAATCCCATTGGTATCTAGGTGATACAAATTGGTATCTGAAAATCTTCACTCTATTTCGCAGATGGTTAGAACTAGAGCAACGACTGCGCCAACACCAACACCGGCAAGACAGGAAACGTCTGAGCCAGCCACTGGGGATGTGGCTCGAGGAAGAGTAGCGGCAAGAGGCCGTGGTAGAGGTCGTGGGAGGACGTCCTCTAGAGGGAGAGGACGAGTACCTAGCACATTTGATGCTAGGGTGGTGACTCCTCCACAGACTGAGGAAGTAGTAAGAGAGGGTGAGGAAGGGGAGAATGAACAAGTGCAGAATGAGAAAATACCACCCCAACCTACCCCAGAGATGATCAATCAGGTTCTCGCTTATCTTATTGGGTTGTCTGATCAGGGTTAGGCACCTCCAGTGTTTTCAGCACCAACACCTCCGGTTTCAGAGGTACAACATGCGGCTACTATGGCTCCCCGCATGGATGCCTCATTGGAAATAGGCATGTTTCCACGTCTGCCTACAAGGCCCATAATGACAAATGATCAGCATGAACTTTCAGTAAGTTCTTGAAATTGAAACCTCCAGTCTTCAAGGGTGCTGAATCTGAGGATGCCTACGATTTTCTGGTTGACTATCATGAGCTACTACACAAGATGGGTATAGTAGAACGGTTTGGTGTTGAGTTCGTGAGTTATCAGTTTCAAGGGAACGCCAAAATGTGGTGGCGGTCACATGTTGAGTGTCAACCAACAGAGGCACCACCTATGACTTGGGCCTCATTCTCTAGCTTTTTTTTGGAGAAGTATATCCCCCGGACTTTGAGGGATAGGAAAAGGGATGAGTTCTTGAGCCTAGAGAAAGGTAGGATGTCGGTCAATGCATATGAGGCTAAGATTCGTGCATTATCCAGGTATGCCACTCAACTTTGTTTCAGTCCATAAGAGCGGATTCGCCGGTTTGTGAAGGGGTTGAGGTCAGAGTTGCGGATTTCGGCCTTACAGGTAGCGACTACGGCAAAATCCTTCCAAGAAGTGGTAGACTTCGTGATAGAGGTGGAAGGAGAGAAGCCCGATGACTTCACCTCGACATCGACATCAGAAAGGTTTCGAAAGGGGGGTGAGTTTAATGGTTCCTACTCTAGAGGACAGAGTTCCGGAGGTTACTCAGTTCGACCCATTCAGTCTTCACTCTACATCGTAGTTGGGGTCCACCTCAAACCGGCCAACACTTCTCTGAGAGACCTATGCATGAACCCAGAGAGTGCTATGGATGTGGGGAGATTGGACATATTAAGAGGTATTGTCCAAAACAGAGTTATCGGCCCCCAATAGCTAGAGGTAGAGGTGGTCATGGTAGAGGCCGTTATTCTGGAGGAAGTGGTGGTCGAGGTAATGGTGGTCACCAAAACGGCAGAGGTGATGGGCAAACTGGAGCCACTACAACTAACTTAAATTAATTAACTAAAACGTGACCCATAACTGACTAACCTTACCAACGAGACCCCATCAATGGTCCGTTGGTGGGCCTACGGACTGGCCCCTCTGTGTGTTGCACGTCCATCGTCTTGGTCAGAGACTTGTGCAGTTGGAGACTTTCTATATGAGGCAAAGTTATGGGACAACAGAAGAATCGACGCCCCTTCAGTCCACGTACAGACCGTCCACTCTTCCGTAAATAGCCTTTCGTTAAGGTGTGGCTAAGTGTTGAGGGATGGGGGCATCGACGGCCCGTTGGGCCAAGCATGAGCTTTTGGTTGCCCTGTCTTTGAATACAGCCACAACCTACCCAAGTGTGGAACAAGGGAGGAACTAAGGGTCCGTTGATCCACCCATGAACCGTAGGCCAGCCCGTCGATGCACATCGCCTAGGCACTGCTGTTAAACCCAGAATGGTCCTGCTCAAAGGCACTTGGTTGAACCTTTGGGAGTCGTACCCACACATTTTGACAATGAAACCTTCCTAACACCTATCAATTAAATTACCACCAGATTTCGTTAAATTGCGAATCTTAAAAGCTTGTCAAATAGGACAAGATACACAAGCACCTTTTGAAACCAACTTTCGGATGTCGTGGACGTTCTTGAACGTTTTGGTTCCAAAACATCCTTAGTGACATATATTCATGAAAATAACCTTAAAAACAGTTTCTAGACTTCCTGACACCTATGTTAGGCTTAAAATTTTCTAAATGTTAGATTATCCCCCCCCCCATCTGGGAACATTCACCCTCGAATGACACTAAAATTATTTTCTAGGGAGGAATAAACTCCACACTAGCCAAACAAACATAATTTACATACAATATAGAATACACATCATTTCAATCAAGGAAATTAAAAACTTCAATTACGAAATATGAGGCTAAACATCACTTCATGAGGTACTTCATTCTCACATCAACCATTTGAGCTCAACAAGACAAACATGAGTCAATTAGATTCAAATTTAAATTAGTAACATGTTAAATAACATTTCATAAAGACTAAATATGTCAAAATACACAACATGAATCAAAACAAGCCAAATTTTTTTTTTCACATTTTGAAGAAAAAACACTAGAAGTTCATTGTCCCATTTTAAAAAAATTAACTTTCACATTTCTCAACCAAAAACAAAAGGACTTCAATTTCCAATCATATTTAAACTACTAAAAAGAATATCCAACCTGAATAAAAAAAAGGATGAGGATATCGAGACTTCATGTCGACCTCGGCCTCCCAAGAAGCACCTTCAACTAAGTGGTTCCTCCATAATACTTTAACAAATACAACCTCTTTATTCCTCATCCTTTCTATTTGCCTATCAAGAATTAGGAACGGAACTTCCTCATAAGAGAGGTTATCCTTGATCCCAAGGCCCTCAATAATAAGAATGGAATCGAGATCACCTACACACTTCTTAAGCATGGAAACATGAAAGACCATATGAACTGAAGCCAATTCACTTGGCAACTTCAACTCGTAGATAACCTTACCTACCCTTTGCATATCTCATAGGGACCCACATATCAGGAGCTCAACTTCCCTTTCTTGCCAAATCTAACAACCCCTCTCATACAAAAATCTTTAAATACACTTTGTCACCTTCCTAAACTAAAGATCCATTCTCCTTTTGTCGGCATAGGTTTTTTGCGGACTATAGGACGATTGCAACCGATTCTTTATTATATGAACTTTCTCCAATGTCTTGTAAGAAAGGTCGGGACCAAGAATTGACAACTCACCATCTTCAAACCATCAAATAGGAGACCTAGACCTCCTACCATACAAGATTTCAAAGGAAGCCATGGAAATGAATGAATGACTATTATTGTAAGCAAATTCTACACACCCTTTAAAATCAATGACAGTATATCTTAGCATATCCTTAAATCATCGAATAGTACGTTCCACTTGAACATCCATTTGAGGATGAAAAGCGGTACTCAAATATACCTTACTACCCAACACTTCTTAAAGTTACCTCTAAAACCTAGATGTAAATTGTGAACCCCTATCTGATATGATCGATAACAGAATACCGTGGCGACATACAAACTCATTATGAAGATCTTAGAATAATCCTCCGCCAAATAATTTGCCTTGACAGGAATGAAGAGGACATGGTCAACCAATCAACCATCACCCAAATTGAGTCATAATGTTTTTGGGTCTTATTCAAACCTACCACAAAATTTATATTGATTTCTTTCCACTTCCAATAAGGGATTTGGAATTCTTGTAGTAAGCCACCATGTTATAGATGCTCGGCTTTCACTTGTTGGATATTTTGACACTTAGAAACAAACTCCTCTATGTCCTTCTTCAAACCTTCCAAGCAATACACCTCTCTAAAGTCATGATACATCTTTTTTGAGACTGGATGAATGAAATAGTGGGACCCATGACATTCCTCAAGGGTTCAGCTCCGCAAATCATCAACATTTGGAACACACAACCACCATTTTTATCTCAAAGAACATTTCCTCCTAAGGAGGGCTCATTAAACATGCCAAGAAAAATTATTTAAACTCCATTAATGGTTTATCAAGGTGTTTTTTAGACTTCACCTTAACAACCAAAGCTAATTGGGAATTATGATGGACCATCACACCACCATTTGAAGAAACCTCCAATATCACTCCGAATCTAGCAATCAATGAACCTTTTTAAAAAGGTCCCTTTTAGGTTTGTCAACATGAAAAACACTACCCATTTATAAATATCTTAGAGCATCGGCTACCACATTCCCCTTGCCTGGATGATAAAGAACAATCATATCATAGTCTTTCAATACCTCAAGTCATCATCTTTATCGGAGATTTAACTCCTTTTGGATAAGTACGTATTGGAGACTTTTATAATCAGTGAACACATGAAAATGGACACCATACAAATAATGCCTCCAAATCTTCAAAGCAAACACCACGGCCGCTAACTCAAGGTCATTAGTTGGATAGTTCCTCTCATGCACCTTAAGTTTCGTAGAAGCATAGACATTATGCGTTCCATGTTGCATAAGCACACACCCTAAACCAACACAGTATGCATCATATTAAACCAAAAATACCTTTGTACCCTTTGGTAATGTCAACACCGCAGTCGAAGTAAGCCTATCATTCAATAATTGGAAACTTTTTTCACATGCTTCAAACCAGTCAAACTTCTTACTCTTTGGGGTAAAAGTTGTCAATGGAGATACAATGGATGCAAAATTATCCACGAACATCCGATAATAACTCAAAATACCCAAGAAACTTTGTATGTCATTTGGAGTCAATGGTCTCGGCCAACTTCTCACCACTTCAATTTTCCTAGGATTAACCTCAACTACTTCTTTATAGATGTTGTGACCATGAAATTCCACCGACCTGAACGAAAAGTCACATTTTCTATACTTGGAAAACAATTGATGCTCTTTAAGGGTTAACAGTACCACTCTCAAATGACGTATGTGTTTAAAAGTTAACAATACCACTCTAAAATGACCTATGTGATCACCTTCATTCTTCGAATACACCAAGATGTTGTCAATAAACACAATGACAAATGAATATAGGTAACTTTAAAATACTCTATTCATATGGTCCATGAAGGCCGCCGGATCATTAGTGAGACCAAAGGACATAACAAAACACTAATAGTGTCCATAACGAGTCTGGAAAGCCATCTTTGGTACATCCTTATCTCTCACCCTTAGTTGGTTATACCTTGAACTCAAATCAATTTTGGAAATGTAGATTGCCCCTTCGAGTTGATCAAATAAATCATCAATCCAATGGAGAGGATAATTATTTTTGATTGTGATGTTGTTGAGTTGGAGGTAATGAATACACTTTCTCAAGGACCCATTTTTCTTCTTCACGAACAAGATCGGAGCACTCGACAACTTCTAAGCCTTATAAACACCTTGACTAGGAAATGTTTAAGTTGTGACTTCAATTCCTACAATTAGGCTGGATCAATTAGATAAGGAGGAATTTAAATAGGGTTTGTTTCTATTAGCAATTCGATATAAAATTATATTTCCCGTTAGAAAGGAATACCATGAAGGTCATTAGGGAAGACCTTTGGAAATTAACTCACTACGGGGACCGACTCAATGGGAGGAATGGCGGAGTCATGATCTTAGTCTCCCACTATATGATATAGGCATACCTTATAGATCATTTGGCAAGCCTTCAAACAAGAAATGATACGACCTCTAGGAGAAGAACTTCCACCTTCCACTCAACAATGAGTTTATTTAGGAAATTGAACCTCACTACCCTTTTCCTACAATAAATAGTGGAAAAACAAGAATGCAACCAATCCTTACAAAAAATAATATCAAAATCAAGCATATCTAGTTCAACTAGATAAACATTAGAAACTCTATTGGGCAAAATCATAGGACAATTTTTATAAACCCTTTTTGCAATAACCGAGTCACCCATCGGTGTGAACACTAAGAAAGGCTCATGCACGACATCGGGTAAAGTATCATACATTTTAGCTACAATAGGAGTAACAAAAGAGAAAGTAGCACCCAGATTAAGTAATGCATAAACATCAATAGAAAATACTTCTAACATACCATTAACCACATCAGGTAAGGGTCTCTTGCTCAACCGTAGAACAAAGAACATAAAAGAGGTTCTTCTTTGGAGAATCACTAGAAGCACTTGCTTGACCACTCTTATATTGCCCCCTCATGTTAGGACAATCCCGAACCTTGTTCCCAACCTTATCACAACTAAATCATTTATTTGTGCCAATGAGAAAAGTACCAAAATGCTTCTTTCCACACTCACTACAAGTAGTCTTACCAATAGGTGAATTACCACTTTTCCCCTTTTGAGCTTTCGTTTTTTACCCATTATAATCATGAGTATAAGAAAAATTTGATGGAACTTGATTACAAAACTTCTTTTTGAACCTAGGCTTGTCTTTAATATCAACCCTACTCGCTGAAGAATACCTTTCAAAAGAGTTGTCTTCTTAGCATCTCTTGCATTTCTCCTTGCCCGAGCTTCATCAACTTTCCTAGTTGTACCATATGCCGAGATAAATTCATATTATCCTGAAGCATGGCCGAATGAAATTCTTCTTGTAGATCATCTGATACTCCCGTCACAGACCGACTCATCTCATCCCTAGGATACGAAACCAGGGAAGAAGCATATTTCGACAATTTAGTAAACTTCATAGTATACTCAAGAACTCTAATACCTAATTGATGAAGGTTGATGAACTCCGGTACTTCTGCGTCCCTCTTATCTCTAGGGAAGAATCGATCAAGAAATGCCTTTTTTAATATCTTCATGTTACCGGTCCACCATGAAGAGGACTGATTATCTCTCGATTGAACATAACACGTTTGAGCTAGATATTTTAGTTGATATGTGGGTAACTCAGCCTTCTCACTTGAACTAAACCCCATAGCTAAGAGAACCTTGGAGACATCACTGATGAACTCTTGGGTGTCCTCATAAACCTTAGAACCATACTAGGTAGTTATATTCATCCGAGTGAAGTCCCTCTACCTATATGACATAGTAGAGACTAGAAAGTTGGCTCAAGGTGCAACCTCTCAGTTTGTTTGGGCCGTCATAGCTTCAGATTTGAGAGTGGAGGAATAAGCTTTAGAAGTAATGTCTTGGGCCATTTGAAGAGGGGAAACCCTTATCTCTTCATATGTTAAGGGTGGAGGGTGTGCCAAAAATCGCTCAACATTAACCCCCTCTTCAAGTAAAGGCTCTTCTTCGACATGGGGAAGAGCAACCTCCTCCTTAATCCTCCTAGCCCTATTCCTCTATGTATTCATTGCCTTTAGCCAAAAATACAAGGTTAAGATGAAAGCACATAATATTTACTCTAGAGGTACGACTTAGGATTTCCAAGAAAAGAGAGATTCCTCAGCATCATATATATTCCTATTCATAAGTGTGGCACGCTTCACAATTATGAGAGTGAATCTACATGATTTTATATTTAAACTCATGCTCTTATAACAGGTTTGTCGTATCTGGGGAGCACCCCCTAGACGTAACCGACGTTGTCATCCTCTTTGAAGACTAAGACTATCCTCTTAGAATTCATCATAACATTCATTAGATAAAATATGCGGAAAAATTAAAACTTTTTAACTATATCTAATTGGAGGCTTAAATAGACATCTACATACACATAATAGTATTATATCGAGTATAAATTGACCCGTTCATATAGGAAGATTATTTAGTCTTATACTTTTACTTATACACATATATATTAGATATAATTAGAGCCATAAAGTCCATCTCATCTCATAAACAATCTTAAAGGAAAATACAACATGGGCATAACCCTACAGCAATAAAATTAAGCCACAGATAGGATTTCTACAAGTTTGTCTTCAAATGAAAGATAGAGCCAACATAAGCGTCATAATAACTATACAATCTGTAGGTAGATTATGGGCATCATCCTCGAAGAAATGAGGACCTACAACTTGGATAATAATAATATCCAAGCTTTATTCTCAATCGACTCAAACCAAACCTCAACGACCAAAACCTAAAGTGTTTGGGATAAAAGAGAAAAATGGGTTAGTACGCCAAATGTACTAAGTATGAGACCATATGCACATATAACAATCAAACATGCTAAAAAGGGACATTTAGTTAAACCATGCCATTTCATGTCTTTATGCATCATAAAAAACAAGACTAACCAATTAAACATGCTTAATCAAATCAAAGAAACAATATACATATCATATATTTGAACCCATAATCTCACATAACCCTAACATCAAGTAATCATATTACAATTATGAATAACGTTTAATCATCAGAACTAGTAAATCAAGACAACCACTCATAACCCTTATAATGCCACAAGTGCAATGACCAAGTAAAGCCCCATAACCCTACTTAATCAAGTAACGGAAAAAGAATCACAAATAGTAACTTACTTTCACATAACATAACCTAAAACATACATAAGTTCATACATAAGTCAACAAGAACCAATTGTATGTCTATACACATCATAATAATCACATAAAGTCATTAACTTTTTATAATCATTTACATATATAATATTGACATCCAAAATATTTTATCAAGGCAAACTATTGCAAGACCTAGGTAGAGTCCCATACCCCTACCTAAGTTAAGTCTAACCTTTCAAGTCATCTTAGTTACCCTATACATCATTACTTCATTCTAGTTTAGGGAACACTTGCCTAAACCGACATAGAACACTTGAGCTAATGTGGAATCCGGTGTCATAACCTTACACCGATGAAGGTGGTCTACTCGCAAAGGTAATACTTAATGTAAACATAGTTTTCTAAGTGGATCCACTAGCTAGTATTCTTATGGTGGGAACATAGTTACGGAACTTGGAGAATCATAGTAAATATAACTCTACACCCTATTTGGGTCATGAGGCTATCCAACTAGTGAGAACTGTAGTGAACCCCTTCCTTTCATTTGTGGAAAAACGTCACCCTGTAACATATAAGATTACTCAGTGCTAAGATACTCCATTATTGAAATGTCTTTAATCTTTATTTATCAATCATTACTTTGTTTAGGTAATAGGGTGTAGCCTTTGTATAATAATCATCATAATAAGTCATTAGGAATTGCATGAGTAAAAGCCTTTTATCATAATTCTTAAAAGTAAGTTAACACTTTATAACTTTTCAATAATAAAGCACATTTTCCAATAATCATCACACTTATTACTTTACATCTTCATCAGCCTCACAACCATACCAAGACATTTCAATCTAATATCATACAAACCTATTAATCCTATACAATCATGCTCCAATACATTAATAATGACTTGACCACAATTAACCATAATTGAAACAAAGGATATGGTCACAAGACTTACCAAGTCATCTTCAAAACTTCACCATCACCTAGGTCTTCCCATAAACTCTTACATCAACCCAATTAGGTCATGAAATAACCACAATGCAATAACACATATAATACAAGTATATAAGAGTCACTACTTCACAATTCAATAGTAGATCAAAGCTTAGGATTTAGTCAATTCACCATAACTAGATCATCTATCAAGAACTAGCATGAACGACTAATAACCATACTAATTTGTTTAAACATAATATAAAAATCATATAAAACGGATTCAACCCATTAGAAAGTCAATTAATTGAACAATTTAAAATCTAAGTGAAGAACACAACCTAGGGCTAAAGACTTGGTAATATGTTCTTCTATTTAGGCAACACAATCATCAATTACTCCAATTAAATTGGAGTATATGTTAATAAACACATATTAACCTAAAAGAAACATCAACAACTCATTCCATAACATCAATTTCGGAATTGGAAGAAACCCATTACAAACCTAACTTTTGAATCAATATGGATTAACCCTTTGAGGAAAAAGGTCTCAAAGGTGAAGATATACCATACATTATTGCCTTGATGAGAAATTGAAGATTAATCCAGCGTTTTATATCCACCAATGAACTTCCTGTACTTATTTTCAATGGAGTCTTCCAATAGAGAGAGAAAGTAGAGAGAAGGTAGAGCAATTAATTTGGAGTTGTGTTGAGGTTAAGAGAGGCTAGGGACTTTATCCATTAATTAAAACACCCTAAACCCCTAAATAAATTAAATGACTTAACAAAAACGTTACCAATAATTGACTGACCTCACCAATGAGACCGCGTCGACGAGCCGTTGGTAGATCTACTGACTGGCCCCCCCTCCGTGTTGCATGTCCATCATCTTGGTCAAAGACTTGTGCAGTCGAGGCCTTCCTCTAAAAGGTAAAGTATGGCGTGGCAGAGGCATTGACGCCCCGTTAGTCTACTTATGGCCCATCGGTTTTTCCATAACTTGCCTACTAAAAGGGTGTGGCTAACTGTTGAGGGAAGGTGTCATCGATTGTCTGTTGGTTCAAGCATGGTCCATCGGTTTCCCCGTCGATTCATTCATTGTCCACTGATACGCTCAAACTTACTTCTCAAATGAGAAGTAAAGCGGTCGTGTCAAGTAAATAACCCAACTAGTGAGGTTGGGATCGTTCCCACGAGGAAAATAGTCTAGACTTAACTTTAACCTAGTATTACTATCGTTTGGTCAATAACTTTCTTGGAAAGTAGAAATATAAAAAGGGGGGTTTGTATAACCTAACGAGTAAAAATAACTAATGTAATTGAAAGAGACAGTTGACAGCTCGTAATATTGGGTTTTAATCAATGAATTAAGGTAACTAGGGTTTACGTGTTCCCCATGTGTTCGTAACTCGACAATTCTAACTATAACAATTCTTTCCTAGTATCTTGCATGCAAAGTGACAAGTTATGTATTTCTAAATCCTTGGTCCGGCATCTAGAAAATCTCACTCCGCACCTTGGTTCGGCTACGTGTGTTGCTTTCCTAACCCTTATCTTTACCTCATATTAAGCATCATATTCGATATTTGACTAAGTTATACCTCGTACCAATCAATACTAGCCTATTAGATAGCATACACTAAATCTATGTTAATAATTCTTTTCCCATTATCTACCTCCTTGGTCCGGCAAGTAGCATTAAGGCGAGTTCTAACGTTGATCATCCGTTAAAAAGACTTCTAAGCGAAAGAATTATTAATACATGCAAGACACTGTTCTAGAATTGTTATTTTAGTTAGGGTTTATCTCATTATTTGCCTATGGTTCCCACAACCCTAGTTATGGAATTTAGTTGCTCATAGCCATAAACACGATATTCAAATCTGTTAAATTAGAATTCATGTACTTACTTCAATGAGAAAGAATAAAGTCCGAAAATACGCTTGATTAATCACCAAAATTCACTTGTATCAATCTTCAATAATCAAACACTCAAAAACACCAAGTATTATAATCACAAAGTCTAACTATATGGAATTTGAATATCAAAAAGTCTAACCCCAAAAACGAGGTTTTTCGAACTATTTATAAAAAATAATAAACCTAATTAAAGAAGGATTCTAATATTCTGGAAATCTGGCAAAACGCGGCTGGGGCGACGGACCACGCCGACGGACCGTCAGAGTCATGACGGACCGCCGTGGGCTCCGTCCCCACACTTGTCCAATTTCTTCACCGCTTTCTTCATTCCTCGACGGCAAGTGTGACGGACCGTCATAGGCACGACGGTCCGTCGAGGGTCTTCGCTTTCAAAATACTTCAACTCCTGGAACTGCATCGGGATAACTTCTCCGATCTTCACGACGGACATGCAGACGGACCGTCATGGCCATGACGGTCCGTCACAAGCTTCGTAATCCCACACTTGGTCGACTTCCCATCTTCCTTCGCCAGACTACTCTACATCGCCACCTACGGACCGTCACAAGCACGACGGACCGCCATAAGCTCCGTGAGGTGGTCTCTTCTCGCAATTTCGCTCAAAATCTCCGCATTCGCCTTTGGATGATTTCTGCAAAACAAAGAGAAACTTATATCAAAATTAGCACAAAAAGGCTTTTGGACACACTAAACTTAAGGAAAAAGCATTAATTATACCGTGAAACCACGGTATATCAACACCCTCAACTTAAATTCGTTGTTTGTCCTCAAGCCGACGCACTATGACTCACTACACAATCTTTGTACAATAGTATTCACATTTTATCCTTTGCAATCATTTGGCTATCAATCCCGCCTAATCCCATCAAATCTATGCATCTTTGTCACTATTAGGCTTGACTTTTGTGGGATTGAACATGACACAGACTCACCATGCACTAATACCTACCCTCTTCAATTTCTCACCAAGGTGCTAACAATTAGGTATTGCAACTAGTGTCCTCACTTTAGAACAAAATCCTCATTTTTCACACAATGATTTCAGTTTGAGTATAAGGATTACATTTCAACACTCGCCTCTCGTAACAAAGTCACACTCATTCATACCTATTGCCATAAGCTTGCCCTTATTTTCACCGCCTTAAGTTCGCTATACAACCTTTAGGATCACGATAGGACTTTCTTTAGCTTGTAACGTAGGCTCGAGTCGTGTAGGGTATATTTAGGTATACTTTAGTGACTTTTGCCCTCCTTGACATATCGGCTAAACCTTCCACCCTATATCACTCTATCTCACCCAGTTCCTCCTATTCTTTCACCTTGTCGCTTTCCTTCTTTCTTCATTTGCGTAAGTGACTCTTTTCTTTTCTTGTTTGTAATTCTTTAATACCTTATTCCGTCAAATTTTTTTTTTTTTTTTTTTTTTTTTTTTTTTCACAAGATCTTAAGTCACTTTACTTTTGTTCTTTCTCTCCCATTGTTCTTTCAACCCCACTTTCCAGGCATTCCTCAAAACAGCCACCCTCAACTCATGGCTTTGCCATGAGTCAAGGTACACAAGACTCCAAAATCGGGTCAGGCCATAACGAAGGTTGTTTATACATTAGCCACCCTCAACTTATGCTTTTGGCATAAGCCGAGGTGCACATGTCCAAGGAGGGACCAGGCCAACATATTGTTCCCGAAAAAGGTCGGTTGGGGTGAAAAAGAAAGGTCTAATTTTAAGCTCAAAGTATTTGGATCAAAGAAGGATTAACTTTCATTTGGTTTCTTTATTTAGGCTAGAAATGGGCTATATTGAATACGGGCCTATGATCATTTCCTAATTGTTTGTTACTACTTACTTTTAGCAGGACTAACCAGGCAAGTTCTAGCTCAGTACCAATAGTGGACTATTCAACTTTCCTCACACTCACTTGACATTTCATCACTATACCAGATTATCAGACACCTAGTTTGACTCGAAGATTTAGGGTAATGCAACGGTGTAACTCTATTTCATGTTTAGAGCCACACAATTATCATTCACTACGCCTAGTCATGCAACATTTTCCAGTTTTATCGGGATATCATTTTAGCCATCATGCTTCAGAGTTAAACTTATGTACAAAAGATATAACGTGCCGGTTCAACAGAAAAATAATCAGTCTTTTGGGAAAAAGAACACAGTGCAAGAAAACCCCAAAGAGGATAGTGAGTTGGGCTACACAGCCTTCACCCTAACACTCACTTTCCATTTACCCCACCCCCCAACAAAAAGCATACAATTGTCCCCAATGCATAAAAAAAGACTAAAGATCAGAGGGGTAGGTGAAGCAAACCTGTGGCGCATAGCGCCAGATCAAGAGCTGGTGGGTCCGGTTTCCGGAACCCACAGCCTCTAAACCGGACACCATCGGTGGTGTCTCAAGAATCTGGACACCTCGGTGGTGTCTCAAAGAACAACCGCTCCTCGGTGCCTCGTGGTCTCTACAAGATGGGAGCTAGAGGCCCCACCGCTATACGTGATGCGCGGATCCGTGTGCCTCCGCCTCGGCAATTGAGGCTCTCCTCGCGGCCTTCAACTCGCGGCGCTCTCTCTTCTTCGCTCGCGCCTCGCCCTCTCCTCGATCCCTACGCCTCTTGGCACTCTCTGGAGGGGGGGATGGTGGAATGTCAGGAGTCGGAAACAGGGCCGCAAAGATGCGGTGTCCTCGCAGATCGGCTGACCTCCGTACCACTTGTCGCTAGGATTGTGTCGATATCCGCTCAAGATCGAGATCGCACTGAAGGGATGCCACATCTGCCGGAGGGGCCGGGTCGAGCTAATACTGCAATTCAAAGGCGCCGAGGCGCTGGTGCACCTCAACAACCTTCCGCATCAGACCGCTCTCCATGCGCCGCTTGACGGCAATAGACTTCTGCATCCACGGCTGGATATGATGCAGAAGAGTGGCCATTTGTGCCTCCAGCTTTTGGACTCGAGCAAGCGGGGCCGGTGTCGGTAGAGGGGCTGTGCTACTACCCGGGATAGACTCGACCGGGGTAGTGTCAGTAGATGCTGGTGTAGACGTCCGAGCCTGTGCAACCGTATCCACAAGATCATCCGCAAGAGGTGGCAGCTCTGGACGTGGCCCTCTGCGTGGTGCCAACTCATTGGCCTCGTCTCTGATGAGGCCAACATCAACGGTGCCCGACGGAGTCCTCAACTGATCTATGTGCCACACGGGCACACCTGCACTCGCAAAGAGCAAAGATCATGCACGGAAGGGGTAGGTGGTGGTGACCTTAAACGCCCTCTCGTGCATGACCGCCTGGAGAAGCCAAGCATGGTCTACCTCGAAGCCGGCGATCATCGCCGCTATCAGCACTGCACGATCCCATGTGACTATGTTATCCGCAGCTGTGGGGGAGAGGCAGTGACGCACGAGCAGCCATAAGAACTTGGCGATGAACGTGAGGTTGGCCTTCTTGATGGCCCTTCGGCTCGATGACCCGCCGGCACCCTCGCCGCCGATCGATAAATGCAGGGCCATCCACCTCTTGGTGGTCTCTTCAATGTCCGCTCGCGCATGAAGTGGTTCTCCTTGACTATCCGGCCGATAGTCAAACTCAGCGATGGTGGTCCGCAGCGCGGCACTCTCGCCAGATAGGAACCGGCGGATGGCGGGCGAGGAAATGTCGACTTGCACGCCTCGACTAGCACTCGCTCCAATGGGGCTGTTTGGCGAGCAGCGACGCTGTCGATCTGCGGATCGGAGAGTCGCCACGAGGACGCGTAGAACTCTCGGACCATCTCTCATCAGAAGGCCCCAATGGACGGGCTGTCCACTCTAGGCGATGCCGGATGAAGATGTTGTGGATGTCCGCATCGGCGGGAGACTTCTGTAAGTACCCGCCGCCCAGGGTGAGTGTCCGAGCCATTACCCTTTGTCCGCCGAATTTGGCGTCGGAGTACACCTGAAACTGGCCCTCAACGCACCACCGGTTTGGCTGGTCTGGTTCTGGGGTGGGGACCTGGGCTGGTGCGCCGGATGTTGAGTTCAATCCGCCACCTCATCGACGAGGCCGACGCCGCAGATGGTCGGGTGCGGGAACCTCGGCCAGATCCTCGGCTTCTCGGACCAGGATACTCCTGGCGAGCCGACGCTCCTTCCTCGTTGGTGGCGACCCGCAGGGTGTGCGGTCGGCGCCTCATCGATCGGGAGGCGGTGATCACGCCGACGCCACCGCCTTCGGGTGTGGCTCGGGGCACGTGCAAAGACGGAAGGGGCGAGGTGCCTGGGGCATGTATTCCGGTCCCGCCATCATCGACACTGATGATCAAGCGTGCGGATGGGGCCACAGACTTGGATCGCTCAAGGCGTAAGCTCGGTCTTGCTTGGGTGCCATGGTCGATAGTACCGAAAAGGATCAAGATAGTACGAGTAATATCAAACAAAACAAGCAAGCCCATACAACATCAAACATGGAAAAATAGTATGGTAGTGATAGTGAAACCGTAGCACACGACGACAGATGACGGCTCGTTGTGGCTACGACGGACCGTGAATGAGGTCCGTCGTGTTATACTTGGTCGATGTGCATATAAAGAACCCTGAAAGAGGGTCTCGACCGTCATGACGGTCACTCAGGACGGACCGCCGAGTGGACGACGGCCGTCGTGAAGTGTCCGCCATAGGACACTTAGAAAGTTTTAGAGACCCTTAGGAACAGGGTCTCGACAACCATGACGGCCGTGCGTAACGGACCGTCGTGGGGCGACGGTGATTCGTCGTAAGTGTCCGTTGTGGGATACTTGGAAAAATTGTGGAGACCCTTTTAGAGTGGTCTCGACCATCATGACGGCCACTCAGGACGGACCGCCGAGTGGACGACGGCCGGCCGTAAGTGTCCGCCATAGGACACTTAGAAAGTTTTAGAGACCCTTAGAACAGTGGTCTCGACAACCATGACGGTCGTGCGTGACGGACCGCCGTGGGAGTGACGGTCCGTCCGAAGTGTCCGCTAGGGACACTTGGAAAAATTTGGAGACTTTTTCAGAGTGGTCTCGACCATCACGACGATCGGTCAGACGGACCGTCGTGGAAGACAACGGTCCGCCACAGCGCCTTTGGGGAGCGGAGCTAGGGCTTATGCGACGGACCTGCGACGGTCCGTCGTGGTACACGACGGACCGCCATCTGGTCTCGCTCGCCTACCGCAGGCGTAATCGTAAGTGCCCTAAGCAACCCCGATGAACCCACGTGGTCTTGTAGTGTTGTGGACCTATATGTGTCTATCCCACTTACCTAGGAAACTAGTAATGTGAAATCGCCTATGTCTAGGGTTATGATCATGGCAAATTCAAACATGTAGAGCCTAGGTCTAGATATAAGCATATCAATGGAACAACATACGACTAAAAACAAATCTAAAACTAACTAATAACTAAAAATACAAGAGAGATAAGTATAAATTTAGAGACACATACCTTGAAATGGAGAAAACACTAATGTGAAATGAGTCGTAGCAAGGTAGACACCAGACAAAGAAGAAGACCGACTAGTGGATGAGAAGTATAAGGTTTCGGGGTATTTTGGGGCAATGATCAGTGGGGAAGTTGAAAAGAGAGTGGAGATGAGAGGAATGAGGAAATAATGGGAGAAATATGGAGGGTGGGAGTATAAACGGTCGAATTTGAAAAGGGTGGTCCGGTCGGGTCGGGTTAATTTCATTAAGCGCTGACGGGTCCGACGACGGACCGTCACAGATGCGACGCCCGTCGTAGTGTCCGTCGTGGTGTGCCCTAATTTCAAAAGATGACAGTTATACGCACTGGTGTGACGGATGATACGACGGTCCGTCACGCGTGGCGACGGTCCGTCGATGTATCCGTCGATGGTCAGCCGCAGAGTAGTTTTCGCACTTCCCGGTGATGTGCTCCGCAAATTTAAAACCCATTAATAGAAAAATGCTACTATTAAAAAGACAATAAGTATTGGGTTGCCTCCCAACAAGCGCCGATTTAATGTCGCGCACGATCGACCACTTGATTACTCGGACTTCATCAAGATGGTATGCCTCTATCACTTCATTCGCCGATTCAAAGATGCCCGAGATAGATTTTTATACGCTGTCCATTCACCTTGAACCGCACACCCTCCTTAGTTTCCAATTCAACTGCTCCATGAGGGAATAGTTGGGTAACCGTGTAAGGACCAGTCCATTTGGACTTGAGTTTGCCTGGAAACAAGCGTAATCTGGAATTGAATAGAAGCACTAAATCCCCGACCATAAACTCTCGTTTTTCGATTTTGTTGTCATGATACTTCTTCATCTTTTCTTTATATAAGGCTGAGCTTTCATAAGCTTTCAAGCGAAATTCATCAAGTTCATTTAACCCATTTATCCGTTGCTCTGCAGCTTCGCTCCAATCCATTTTTAACTTCTTCATAGCCCACATTGCTTTATGCTCTAACTCAACCGGAAGATGACAAGCTTTCCCATATACAAGTTGGTATGGAGACATACCAATGGGGGTCTTATAGGCTGTCCGGTAGGCCCACAGAGCATCATCAAGCCTCCTTGACCAACTGCTCGACTAGCATTCACTGCTTTTGGACAATATCTGCTTGATCTCCGATTCGATACCTCAACTTGCCCACTAGTTTGAGGGTGGTAAGGCGTGGCCACATTATGGCGAACACCGTATTTCTCCAATAACCCCTTGAACAATCTGCATTGCGTTGGGAACCCCATCACTAATAATGGCCCTTGGAGTGCCAAACGGGAGAATATATTCTTTTTNAAGAATGCAGTGACACTCTTCCCTTCATTGTTTGCGAGAGCGATGGCTCCGACCCATTCAGATACATAATCAACTGCTACAAGAATGTACTTCATCCCGTGAGAACTCACAAGAGGGCCCATAAAGTCAATACCCCACACATCAAATAACTCAATCACAAGAATGGGGTTGAGAGGAGCTCTTGCTTTCTTGAAATACCACCATCTCGTTGACATTTGTCACATGATTTAGCAAACCCATGAGCATCTTGATGAAGAGTTGGCCAATAATAACCACATTGCAATATCTTGTGAGCGGTTCGGATAACACCGTGATGTCCGCCAATTGAAGAATGGCATGCCTCCAAAGACACTCAACATTTCACATTCAGGCACACAACGCCGAATAAGCCCGTCGGCACAACTTCTATACAAGTATGGTTCATCCCAAAAGAACTTCTTCACATCATACATGAACTTTTTCCTTTGATGAAAGGACAAGTCTGATGGAACAATATCACTAGCCAGATAGTTCGCAAAGTCTGCGAACCATGGAATCAAGTCTTGTGAGGCAGCCAATACATGTTCATCAGGGAAAGTATCATCAATGTCAGTCTTATCCCCTAACTCTCTCATAGCTTCATCCTCTAGACGGGACAAATGATCAAGAACTTGATTTTCGGTCCCTTTTCTATCCAAAGACTTCAAAGTCAAATTCTTGCAAAGAATAATACCCAACGAATCAGCCTTGGTTTCGCATCCTTCTTCGCCATCAAATATCTCAAATATTGAATGGTCAAGATGCACTATGACTCTAGTACCTAGCAAGTAGGAGCGAAATTTCTCAAAAGCAAAGACTATCGCGAGGAGTTCTTGCTCAGTCACTGTAGTTCTTCTGGGCTTCATTTAGGGCTTTACTAGCATAGTAAATTGGGTGAAGGATTTTGTTTCTTCTCTGTCCCAATACTACACCAAGAGCCACCCCACTAGCATCGCACATTACCTCAAATGGACTGGTCCAATCCGGAGAAATAATAATAGGTGCCGACACTAACTTCTCTTTTAGCTCACCGAATGCTTTAAGACAGGACTCATCAAAACAAAATTTACATTCTTTCTCCAGTAATTTGCACAATGGGTGTGCAATCTTTGAAAAGTCTTTGATGAATCTCCGATAAAAACCTGCATGCCCAAGAAAGCTTCTCACACCTTTCACAGAGATCGGTGGAGGAAGTCTCTCTATTACCTCAACTTTAGCTCGATCAACCTCTATACCCTTTTTTGAAATGCGATGACCCAACACAATACCTTCTTTCACCATGAAATGACACTTTTCCCAGTTTAGTACCAGATTGCAGTCTTCACATCTCTTAAGAACCTCAGATAAATTGGTCAAGGATCGCTCAAATGAATCACCAACCACGTAAAAATCATCCATAAAAACCTCTATAGTATCCTCCACCATGTCGAAAATATTGACATCATACATCTCTGAAAGGTTGCGGGTGCATTGCACAACCCAAACGGCATTCTTACGAACGCAAAGTCCCATACGGACAAGTGAAGGTGGTTTTCTCTTGATCTTCGGTGCGATAGAAATCGATTATACCCCGAATACCCATCAAGAAAACAATACCACCCTTTTCCGGCAAGTCTATCCAACATCTGGTCCATGAAGGGCATAGGAAAATGGTCTTTTTCAGTCCATGAGTTCAGTTTACGGTAATCCATACACACCCTCCATCCAGTAATCGGTCTCATTGGGACAAGTTCATTCTTTTCGTTGGGGACCACAGTCATTCCCCCTTTCTTAGGTACACACTGAACCGGGCATACCCAACTACTATCAGCGATTGGATATATGACTCCGGCATCCAACCACTTGATGATTTCCTTCTTCACAACCTCTTGCATAGGAGGGTTCAAGCGTCCTCGGTGCTCGACACTCGGCTTATGATCAGGCATGAGTTGGATTTTATGAGAGCAAATACCGGGAGGGATCCCAATAATGTCCGCAATAGTCCACCCAATAGCTCTTTTGAACCTTTTTAGTACAGCCACCAAGCTCTGAACCTGTTGTGCATCCAAGTCTGACGCAATGATTACCGGCAAAGTGTCACCCTTTCCTAAGAATTCATACCTGAGATGAGGTGGGAGGGCTTTTAGTTCCAATTTTGGAGCTTCCTCTATAGATGGTTTCGCGGGTGGGGACTCGCGATTCTTCATATCAAGCTCAAATTTCTTCGGTTTAAACCGAACATCACCTCGGTCAAGAGCAGCGACTAATGACTCATACTCTTCAATGCAATCGCTATCAAAGTTCATTATCACTGCCGCTAATGCTTCGACGCCTAGACGCGTTCTTCAATTTGTGTCTCAAATGTCTCACCCATGTTGTAGGATATTGCGGATGCCGATTGGAGCTCACCACTCGCCTTCATGGACCTACAAATATTAAAGGTTACTTCTCATTGTTCAACCAAAATTTCATCCGCCCTTTTCCATGTATACTAAGGCTCTTCCTGTAGCAAGGAATGGCCTCCCAAGAATAATGGGCACTTCAAAATCGACTTCGCAATCAAGAATAACGAAATCTGCTGGAAATATGAACGACTCCACTTTTACCAACACATCGTGGAGTATCCCTATGGGTCGTTTTACTGGTCGATCGGCCATCAGTAACCGCATCGCAGTGGGTTTTGGGTCACCGAGACCCAACTTCTTGTAAATCGAGAGGGGCATGAGATTTATGCTTGCCCCCAGATCACATAATGCTTTCGCAAAATGTAATAGCCCGATTGTACAAGGAATGGTGAACGACCCGGATCTTCTTTCTTTTGGACCGTAGATCTTGTAGCAATAGCACTACAATGTCAGATTCTCATCATCCTCAAAAGTAACCGATCTTTTCTTTGTGACCAGATCTTTCATAAACTTGGCGAATTAGGGCATTTGTTCTAAAGCTTCTACCAAAGGGACATTGATAGAAAGTTGCTTCAACATTGTTATAAAACGCCGATATTTGCCATCCTCGGTCTTTTTCACTAATCTTTGAGGAAATGGGGTGGTGGCCTAGGCATAGGGATTACCTTTTGGGCACTTCAAAGATCTTTCTCACCACATCCTCTAATTCAAAGATCAACATCTACCAATTTATCGATTCTCGTTGTCACCTTATTCTCATCGGATGGCATAGGTGGATCAATGGTTTGCTTGCCACCGCGAGTAGTAATTGCCATACAATGTCCATCATTTTTCCGATTTTGGACAAGTGTTGCTAGGAAGGGTGCCCGCTTGCCGTGGTGTTCACGATTCTGCAGATAATTGGGCCAATTGTAACTCAAGTTGCTTAATCGATATTGCATGTGTATCAACTTTTTGCCCAATGCCCGCTAGATCATTTCTCAACTCTTTATTGTGCTCATCACTAGCATCGAACCTCCTCATCATCTTGTGCAACATATCCTCGACTCGCGACATACTACCTCCACCATCCCTTGGAGTAACTTCACGATTTTGAGGAGGAACATAGGGTCCATTTCGCCGCTTACTGCCATAGCTACCCTGTTGAAGTTGTTGTCGCGATTGTAGTTTCCATCTCGGACATAATGACCCTCACGATTGTAGTTACCATAGTTCCGACCTTGGTTCCCTTGACCTTGGCGCCAATTTTCCTGATTAGAGCCTTGGGCACTTGGTCGGAAACCCCATCTGCTCATTTATCGCATAGGAATCCTCCTCATAATAACACTCATCGATTGGAGGTTGTGGTTTAGCCAAATAGTTGACTGCATTTACCTTTTTCTCGCACTTCAACGACATGTTTTAGTACCAGCCCAAGCTCGCTTCTCATCCGAGCCATTTCTTCACGAATATCATCCGTGGGTGGGTTATGAGTGGACTGACCGCTGCGAAGGTGTTTCTCCTCAGATCGGACTTCCTAGTACTCCAAGCTTTGTTGTTACGGGAGATTTTCTCTAATTTCTCAAAGAATCTCAAAGATAAGGGCATTCTCCATATGATCCGCCGCTATAGTGTCCAACATCGCTTTATTGTTATCATCTTGTCCCCGATAGAAATATTCTTTCGGTGACTCATCATCAATGCGGTGGTTTGGAACACTTCTCAAGAATGAGGTGAATCGATCCCAAGAACTACTAATCGACTCTCCTGGTAGTGCCACAAAGTTGTTCACCACTGTCTTTGTGGTTTAATTTCTTGGAGACCGGATAGTAGCGTGCTAAGAAGACATCCCGTAGTTGATTCCATGAAAAGATGGAGTTGTATGGGAGTTCATGAACCACATAGCAGCCTCTCCCACAAATGAGAGAGGAAATACTCTAAGACCTATTACATCAAGATCCAAATCAGGCCTCCCCACACAACTCTTACACACGCCTTACCTTAGCTATATGGGCATGTGGATCCTCGAATGGTAGCCCCGAAAACAAACCTCTGGCGGTGAGCATTTGCATCAGACTACTAGTTACCACAAAAGTGTGGCTGTAGGTAGAGGAGGCAAAACCAAGGTGGCCCGTCCGAATCGCTATGTTATCATAGCCTCGTAGTATGCTTGGGGCCGTGGAGCAGGATTTTGTCCCTCTCGTTGATGTTCACCCGAGCATCGGGTAACATCGACCATGAACATCAGCCGAGCCGGGATGTTCTGGTTTGGATCCTCATCATTGATTCCCAGTTACGATTCATGCTTCGCAGTGTGCGTTCTAGCTCGTGATCGTAGGGTACAACGGTTCTTCTTCCTCTCCGTGTATTTGGCATACAAGGAGGATAATTCTGCAAGGATATCAAAAACAATAAAACAAAGTAAAATCAAGAAAATATCAACTAAACTATAGTAATAAGTTCAAGTTAATCTAAAAGCTAAATTCAAGCAATGGCGCCAAAATTTGATACGCTCAAACTTACTTCTCAAATGAGAAGTAAAGCGGTCGTGTCAAGTAAATAACCCAACTAGTGAGGTTGGGATCGTTCCCACGAGGAAAATAGTCTAGACTTAACTTTAACCTAGTATTACTATCGCTTGGTCAATAACTTTCTTGGAAAGTAGAAATATAAAAAGGGGGTTTGTATAACCTAACGAGTAAAAATAACTAATGTAATTGAAAGAGACAATGATACTCGTAATATTGGGTTTTAATCAATGAATTAAGGTAACTAGGGTTTACGTGTTCCCCACAGGTTCGTAACTCGACAATTCTAACTATAACAATTCTTTCCTAGTATCTTGCATGCAAAGTGACAAGTTATGTATTTCTAAATCCTTGGTCCGGCTTCTAGAAAATCTCACTCCGCACCTTGGTCCGGCTACGTGTGTTGCTTTCCTAACCCTTATCTTTACCTCATATTAAGCATCATATTCGATATTTGACTAAGTTATACCTCGTACCAATCAATACTAGCCTATTAGATAGCATACACTAAATCTATGTTTATAATTCTTTTCCCATTATCTACCTCCTTGGTCCGTCAAGTAGCATTAAGGCGAGTTCTAACGTTGATCATCCGTTAAAAAGACTTCTAAGCGAAAGAATTATTAATACATGCAAGACATTGTTCTAGAATTGTTATTTTAGTTAGGGTTTATCTCATTATTTGCCTATGGTTCCCACAACCCTAGTTATGGAATTTAGTTGCTCATAGCCATAAACACGATATTCAAATCTGTTAAATTAGAATTCATGTACTTACTTCAATGAGAAAGAATAAAGTCCGAAAATACGCTTGATTAATCACCAAAATTCACTTGTATCAATCTTCAATAATCAAACACTCAAAAACACCAAGTATTATAATCACAAAGTCTAACTATATGAAATTTGAATATCAAAAAGTCTAACCCCAAAAACGAGGTTTTTCGAACTATTTATAAAAAATACTAAACCTAATTAAAGAAGGATTCTAATATTCGGAAATCGCCAAAACGCTGGCCGGGTCGACGGACCACGCCGACGGACCGTCAGAGTCATGACGGACCGTCGTGGGCTCCGTCGTCCCCACACTTGTCCAATTTCTTCACCGCTTTCTTCATTCCTCGACGGCAAGTGTGACGGACCGTCATAGGCACGACGGTCCGCCGAGGGTCTTCGCTTTCAAAATACTTCAACTCCTGGAACTGCATCGGGATAACTTCTCCGATCTTCACGACGGACATGCAGACGGACCGTCATGGCCATGACGGTCCGTCACAAGCTTCGTAATCCCACACTTGGTCGACTTCCCATCTTCCTTCAAGAAATACTCTACACTGCCACCTACGGACCGTCACAAGCACGACGGACCGTCATAAGCTCCGTAGGTGGTCTCTTCTGCAATTTTCGCTCAAAATCTCCGCATTCAGCTTTGGACAGATTTCCTGCAAAACAAAGAGAAACTTATATCAAAATTAGCACAAAAAAGGCTTTTGGACACACTAAACTTAAGGAAAAAGCATTAATTATACCGTGAAACCACGGTATATCATCCACCTGACAAAGTGTGGAGAAGCGGTGGCACAAATAGTCTGTTGGTCCACCCACGGTCGTACGCTAGACCGTCGAGGCACGCTTCCCAGCCAGTGTTGCCAAACACACAAGGGTCCTCGTCAAGGACCCTTAGTTAGCCTTCGGGATTTGTACCTGGATTTTTTGAAAAGTATACCTTTCTAACACCTATAACACATATTTCCACTAGATTTCGTTAAATTCTAACCCTTAAAGGCTAGTCAAATAGGCCAAGACTTACTAGCACCTCTTGAAACCAACTTTCGAACGTCATGGACGTTCTTGAATGTTTTGGTTCCAAAACGTACTACGTGACCTCTATTAATTAAAATAACCTTACAAACAATGTAAAGACTTCCCTACACCTCTCTTAGGCTTAACGACATGTCTTACGCTTTGGAAATGTTACACCATCAATATGTATCATGACATTAGTGATATCTATTGGTGGAATGGAATGAAAACAGAGGAAGCTAAGTTTGTTTCGAGTTGAAAACATTGACAACAAGTCAAGGCCGAGCATCAAGGCCTTGGTGGTCTAACACATGATATTTACATTCCCTCTTGGAAGTGGGAAGACATCAATATGGATTTTGTGATGGGATTATCTCGAACAGGTTGACAATATGAATATGTTTGGGTCATTGTGGATAGTTTGAATGATTTAGACCATTTTATTCCCATAAAGGTATATCACTCAGTGGATTAGTATGCCAAATTGTATGTTAGAGATATTGTGAAGTTGCATGGGCCCCTTGTTGAATTTTTTTGATAGAAGTTTCCAATTTACTTCACACTTTTGGAGATCTTTCAAAAATGGACTTGGTACACAAGTAAAGCTTAGCACTTCATTCCACCCTCAAACTGATGGACAAGCGGAGTGCACCATCCAAACTCTAGAAGATATATTAAGCGCTTCCGTGATTGCTTTCATGGGAATCTGGGATGATCGTCTACCCGTAATTGAACTCTCCTACAACAATAGGTACCGTGCATGTATTAGTATGGCACCTTCTGAAGCACTTTATGGTAAAAAGTGTCGGTCCCTGATTTGATGGTTTGAATTGGGCGAGTTTTCTCGACTTTGTCCCGAATTAGTGTATGAGTCCACCGAGAAGGTTAGACTCATAAGGGAGATATTGAAAATGGATTTCAGTCAGCCAAATTATTATGCCGACAATAGAAAGTAGGACCTTGAATTCAAAGTAGGAGATTGGGTCTATTTTAAAATTCACCCATGAAATTGTGATGAGGTTTTGAAAGAAGGGGAAATTTAGTCCCCATTATGTAGGGCCGTATGATATTATGAAGAAGTCAGAAGTGTTGACTCTATATTGAAGTTGCCAAATGAGTTGTCCATGATTCATCTGGTATATTATGACTATATGTTTTGAAATTGTATAGGTGATTCGGTTTCCATTCTCGCTCTAGAAGGATTACGGGTAAAAGAGGATATTCCATATGAAGATGTCCTAGTTGAGATCTTAAAGCACCATGTTAAGAGATTGAGCAATAATTAGGTTGTATCAATAAAATTTCTATGGAGGAAACACCTTGTTGAGGATTGAACATGGGAGGCCGAGGACATTATGAAGACCCGCTATACTCTTCTTTTTTCCCTTCCAAGAATGAGGTTAGTAATTCCTTACATGATTAATATGATTAATATTTATGTCATCATGTTTTTTTTAATATATGTGTATGTTCGAGTAGAAAATCATGCCTAAGTTGAGTTCTTTCTTGCCAAGAAGTATGATTGTTATGGTTTTCATTCACTTAAGTGTGTTGTGCGCTATAAGTAATCATGGAAATTATACTGAGCATGTTTGATTTTTTTTATAATAAATCAGCATGTAAAATATTTATGTTCATACTAAGCTCATATTTGAAATGGATAAGGTACTACCTCCTTATTTGGTATAAAAAGTTGAGATAGTGTTATGGTATGTTGAGGATTAAGTTCCTATTTGTTGTGCTATTTTTAAATGTTGAAAGGAGTTGACATTTACTCAAATGATCTGTCACTAAGTATGATATTGAATTTTTGGTATTATGAAAGTCTTGGGTCTTTTCTTTTTTCCAAATAGAAGGTTTAAGGTATCATCCGGGGACATATGTTCCTAAATGAGGATATTGTAACACCCCGTAAATTCCATGAACTGTAATAGAGAGTCATATGTTTAAAAATTATTATTTTAGACCTAAATAAGTCTAAATAACTTTGTTGAGAAGTATTGGAGGCTAAGCATTAATGAAAGACCATAACGTCCTGAAACTAGCGAAATTGAACAGGTTGACGTCCCTATGTTTGGTAAAAGTTTAGTAGGTTTATATGAGGTACAAAACTTGTAAAACGACTTTTAATATGTAGTGTGTACTATGGGGGTAAAAATTATATTTACAACACCCCAAAGACCACCTGAAGGGTCATTGGGGAGGACCCGAACTTGGGCAAGCAAGCTACAAAGTTAGCTATGTGCAGGCAGATTTCTGGTTGTTGCTGCGCGAAGCGCATCAATCACGTGGTGATATGGAGTTTGTCTCGCGACATGGGTCTGACACTAGATTTAATGCCAAAACTCAAAATTAAAAAAATGTTCATTCAAGCTCACGACGCACCCATATCCCAGATTCGTAAAAGTCGTAAATTTAGTGTTTTGACTTCACAAAAAGATCCATTTAAGTAAGAGGTCTTTTGGGTAATTTAATTGGAGACTATATAAGGCCTTAAGATCAGTTTTAGGTTAATTTTTTTCACTCAAAATAAGTCCCAAATGTTAATATCATAAAACCACTCTCTCTACCCCAAATTCTCTATTCCTTCAAAACTCCAATAAATACCAATAGAGGTCCAAGGAGAAGATCAAGCCTTCATGTTTTTCAAACCAATTTCGTGGCTTTATCATCTTTAAGTATGATTTCGTTAACTCTTGGAATTTCTTGCCCCAAGAGATCCTTCAAAATATGATTTGTATATACCCCCAATACAAGGGTTTTTCCCCTTACATGGCTCTTCTTTCTAAAACAAAATTGTGAATAAGTTGTGATTAATTTTTATGAATTAACGTTATCTAAGTATGAATTGATTGTTAATTGATGAATTCCTGTGAAATTTCTCTTAACCCCCGTCATTCCCCAAATACCTAAATTCTTGGATTGGTTAAGGTGAACTATGGAGGGTGATGAACATGTCACTTGTTTACATTGATTTTAGTAATGATAGTAATTCATGAATTTAACTATTTCATATGTCTGTTGTGATTTATTGGGTGTAGAACGGTGAAGTAACATGAAGGCCACTGAGGTATGATCTTGATTCTTCTTTGATCTCAATCATGAAAGGTGAGGTTACATAGATTACAATTATCCTATAGCTAATGTATTCTTGTGATTTTGATGACATGATTCCCTCAACCCTAAACCTAGACACATGTATTGGCTATGAATTATGTGCATGATATAGAATGATCATCATGTGATTGAATATAGTTTTTCATGAACATGATGAAGGGTTAAGTGAAAGGTTTAATCACTTGTTATTATGACTAAGGTGAAATTATAGTTCTAACTTGTGATCACCTATAAGCTATTATGATAAAAGGTTTCCACAAGAGTCTAGAAGAGACTAATGTGAACTTTTACGATGTAATAACATAGTTGCAATAGGGAATAAATGCTTATCCCCAAATGGGCATGTGGATGAGATGGAGGTCTTACGTTTAGTAAGTCCGGCCTCCCACAATGGATTTTTCATGTTTAGAAGTCCGTATTCATATTATATGTGTTGTCTCATCAGATGGAAACCTACATGTTAAGGAAGTCAAGGTTTCTAGAATCAATCTCCTTGACCCTTAGATATGTTCCCACATAAGAATATAGCTTAATGAATCCTCCTAGATAGCAACGTACGAATGGTTACATATTAGGAAAGTGTTAACCTTTTCTTTTTGGTGTGGGAGTAGAACACCGGATTCCATGTAGCTCACATGGTCTCATGTCGCTTATTACACTTATTTCCTTATAGTAAATGTAAATTAACAAGTTAAATATATGAACTCTTATATAGTTTTGTGTTGAAAGTTACTACATAGGGTGAGGATTAACATGTCTAGTGAAGAGCCTAGTAAGTCCGTTAGAATACGTATTGGGTTACATAGGCACCCCAATGCCCAATATTGAAAAATATTGGGCACATCATAGAGTATTGGCTAAGGGATGTTATCTAATTTCTAAGTATACACTAATATATAAATAGTAATATTGATCGTAAAATCAATTCATTAAGTAATAGGCATCCTGGTGCAAAATATTGAGAAATATTGGGCATACCATAGAATATTGTACAAGTGGTGTTAGCCAATTTCTATGTGTGCACAAATAATTAAACTAACAATGAGTAAATATTCAAAATGAGCCATAAAGAATAGTTAGTTAGGAAATTAAAATAAACCCATGTGCAAGCATATGTGAAAGTCAAGTGGGAATTGGCCAAGGGGGACCATGCAACCACCATAACCGAATTCAGCTAGGATTGTTAGGGACAACATGTGCGGATGGGTCACTCCACGTGGATATAACCTACCTCACAAATACTTGGATTTAAATAACTTCCATAAGTATCTAAATAACCTAGTACCAGATAAAATAAAATAATTAGGGCACCCGACAACCTAGGACATAACCGGGTGACAATAGCCTAGTAACTAGTTAAAGCAACAACCTAGTACCTAACCTAGTATTGTCCAAAAGGTTGGTTATGGTCCTAAAACATAGGGGTACTTTATTAATTACCCTAGGTTACATAATTAATTAATTTATCAGCTTAATTAATTAATTTGAAAGGGAAAACCCGAAATCACAAACCAATTTCAAGATTTCAGTTAAGACAATAAAAAGACGACCTAGTACCTAACCTAGGATTGTCGAAAAAGTTGTTTTTGGTTCTAAAAACATAGGGGTACTTTAGTAATTATCATAGGTTACATAATTAATTAAGTTAGAAACTCAATTGATTGACTTAAAGGGCAAAACAAAAATCACAAAGGAACTTTCAGATTTCGGTAAGACAAGAAAAGACAACCTAGTACCTCACCTAGGATTGTCCAAAGAATTGGTTATTGTTCTAACCACTTAGGGTCACTTTAGTAATTAAACCAGGGTGACTTAATAAATAAATTTATCAACTTAAAAAATTAATATAAAAGGATAAAACCGAAAATCAAAGTGAATTTCCATATTAGGTTAAGACAAAAAAAAGACAATGTAGTTTCTAAGGTACGATGGTCCAAAGAGTTTGTTATTACACAAACATCTTAGGGGTAATTTTGTAATTATCCTAGAATATTTAATTAATTAGTTTTGAAACTTTATTAATTATTAATAGGAAAAAACCGATACTACTAGGAAAGATACCAAAAGCGGTCAAGTCAAGAATCATCCAATCCTAGTCAATCTTGGAGGGGCATTTATGTAATTAACCAATTGTTCTACCTTAATTAGGTTATATAATACAAGTACAATTATTCAAAATTCAGTTTATAAATCCTGAGACATGTTATTGACTCCAACAAAACAATACAACTAAATCAAGAGAAAAACGTAAGAATAAGAGAAGTCGCAAACTCAACCATAGGACGCAACTAAGGGACGTTTTGAAGGTTTTTCATGCAAAATTCATACTGATATTCGTATATTTAATTCTACAAAAAGTTATGGGTTTTCTCTCATGGAATACATTCCTTGAGAGGCTTTTCAAAAGTTTTTACTTCATAAAAATTGAAAATAGGGTTGTTCCCATTTAATCACATATTCATCTCCCTAGATCTCCCGTTTCCAATTCTTGAAGTATAGTAATATTATTCTTCATTCATTGCTTGTTGTATGTGCTGTTAAAATATCTTATATATGTGTTTAAGTGATTTAAATATCGAGCGAAATACAGTAATTAGATCCGCATGCTAGGGTGTAAATTACATAAACTTTAATTGTTATAATGCCTAATTGTGTTTCGAGAATGTGAATTGTTATGAGTATTAATTGAATTGATTTATATGTTAATCCAAGTTGAAAGTTGATTTGTGTGGTAAGTTATGTTACTATAATGTATTCATGCAGTTATTGAGTTCTCCAATGATAAGATTTTCAACTAACTGGCAAAATTCTAAATGATGGCAACAAATTAGCTAATAAAATCAATATCTAAATGTAGTACTCCAAAAATTCATTCTAATATCAATTTAATATCTCACAACATAGGGTATGCCAATCAATGGATTAATTCCCAACATACCCTCTCCACACAAATTGTGAACGCCATAAAACCTTACAACGCATCAATAACAATCGTAAAGAATGATGTAAGGATATAAGTGACGTGAAAAAGTTAAGGTGAGTAAAGAGATAAATAAGAATTAATTTATAATATTGAACTATCATAGAGTGTTAGAAATAAGTGAGACGAGTCTCAAGAAGACTTAATGATTACGTCAATAATACTCAGATAAGAGGGTGCTAGAGTTTGTGAAACAAGACTCACTCGCACCATGATGATAAAGTAATGTTTAAAGATCATAATAAGGTAAATATAGGGATGATCAATCATCCATCAATTAAGTAAATATCATTACTAGAATAAAGCTTCCTTAATGTAGTAGGTCAACTCTAAAAGTTAAGAAGATATTAATCTAGTCTTAGCACATATACACTAGCTATGAGCGAGTGGTAAGCACTTTTATGTTTATGAGATGAGATCGTCAGGGTCTCAGTACGTCTCCTAGTGTTAGAACAATGTTGCAAACATAGGGGCACCTAGCTAGTAAAGGCCACCCTCTAAACACGCTAGCAAGTTAGGTAATCATCTTGGTCGGTGATTCCACCTCATTTTGGTGTATGGATACTCCGGATTTCATGTCTAGCTAACATGATCTATGTCAATTATATCTCTTTACATGCATTCGGTTCATTATGGCCGTTAATCCCCCATTACAATGTGGGGAAAAGATCGACTATTTCACCTTAGTCGGTGAATCCTCCTTTTTGATGTGGGGAAGATACAAAGATTGGTCACTTTAGTCGGTGAACCACCGTTATCGGTGTGGGGGAGACAGTGGATTTCATGTAGCTCGCACGATCTACTTCTGTCAATGCTAAAAGAATTCTTTAAGATAGTAAGAAAGAATCAGTAGCATGTTCAAGTGAACAATAAAGAGAGGGAGTAGAATTATATGTTCATAGTAGATTGAGTAAAGTAAGAGATTAAGAAACGTTAATAAATAGTGTTTGATAGATATCACAAGTTAGGGGTAGCCATAATGAAGCGTGGATTATGTCCCAAGAATTTTATATTATCAAATACTCAAATAAGGGGTGTAGCCAATAAAGATTGGCTTATTAATGTAAATGTACCAAAAAAGAAGAAGAATGAAAAATCTATGTCATAAATAGGGTAGCCAATCGTTTTCTTAGTAGTGTGAATTGGTTACTCGATTCATTGTAGGTATGGGACTACAATGATTCATTTCACTTTTCATTGAAACATAAGATCAAACTATTATTGTTATGATCCATCGTTTCCTTTGTTTACTCTTTAATAGATGGTTGTTGAGTTAAAGCTATTGGAATATCAATCATATACAATACTATATGAAGTCTATGTATACTTCTCTAAGTATTTAAAAGTTTTAAATTTTCCACAAATTTAACTGTATGATTGTTATGAAAGCTAAGAAGAGGCTTGTCTACGACCTCTGAGAGTTTAACGATGCTAGTGGCTGTTCGGATTCAAGAATCCGGGGCGTGACACTATGGGAATTCTCTTACTCATTGCACATGTGGGATCCTAAGGGATGATTATAGTAGTGTTCTTTTATTATAGTGATTATGAATATGATTATGTTGATAAGCTATGAGTAGTATTTATGTATTACGAAAGTTATGACCAATTATGAGAGAATGTTGTAACTATGAAGTGTGTTGCTTAATGTGATACTTAGCCTTGGATAGGATTATGGGGTTCTATTTTTGTCATTGCAAAAAAAATGCTTGGGTGAACTACATGTTGGGTTGATATTATGTTGAGTTGACTAATTATGCTTCTTATATATGCATGTTGAGTTAAATTGATTGAAGGCATGATGATCTATGATGTATGGTAAAAACTTGTATTAGTTAATGACGAGGGTGTAAATTCGATCATTAAAATTCTACCTTAGCTAGGTAAGAACAACTTCCATTTGTGTAAGTCTCTACAACACCAAATTCCATGTTTAGCACTCATGGTCTAAGTGTCAGTTAAGACTATAAATTTTCTAATGTAAAATAGACAAAGGAAGTAATGTAATGTAAAGGACCCTAACTAGCATACCTAAGGATAATTGATTAGTGTAGGTTGGGGTATGGTACTTCACCTATGAATCACACAAGTAACACTTGAAACAAGTTCTACGAAGGTGTTCTAATGCATGACTGTGTATATGTTTCTTATGCATGACATTGTAATGTTATATACTTGTTGTGATTAAATTCATGGTTTGAGTCTAGATGTTATCTTATTCTTATAGGCATGATGTAGGTCTTATTGATTATGTGATGATAGTCTTGTCTAGTTTGAATGAAGTTGTCTTCACATACTATGTTGATGCATGAATTGGATATTAAGTCTTATGGTCTCATGATAGGTTTACTAATTATATGTGAGGTTATTCGTCTTCACATTTACATTGCACTAGTAGATTTAGATTGAGATTATGAGTAAGGTATTATAATTATTCATTTGAAGGGAAGGTAGTATGTGTGCAAATTAAATAGAGTTCACTGTAATGTCATTATTATCTTGGCGTAAATGTGCCTATGTTTTATTATACTTTTATGACGGTATGTGTTGGATTATATAAGTTGTATGTATGGTTTTTCTTGTAACCTTAAGGTGATGCATTGCGTCAAGTATCACTAGAGGGTTACTTGGGAGGTTAGTGAGTTATAAGAAGAAGTTCACTTTTAAAGAGTAAATAGCTTACTGTAAAGTGTAAGAAGCTTACTGTAAATTAGTCATTTAATGGCTTAAAGGAAATGTTTGATTTGATATGGTGTATGATCATTAAATGTTCCTATATTAAATATATATATGATATAATGCGTATGGTATAAAAGTTTAATGAATATTTTCTCAAAAAGCCATGAAGTATGATTTTGAAGTAAAATGTCCCTTTTTAAATGCATGTTTTAGCAAGGTTGTCATACTTAGTGTATTGTTGTACTAACTCCATTCCTCTCTACTTTTTATAAAATGTAGGTTATTGATGCTTAAGGGATGTATTTATGATTGAGGATCTTGTTATGTGTTTCCCAATATCAAGGACAAATGAATCCTTATGTTCCAAAGATATCCTATGTCAAGTCTATATTCAATGCATTGTAATTGTTTAAGTATTATGTTATGATGTTAAGGGTCGTGTCCCGTTTCTATTCAATGATGTTGAGTCTAAGATGGCAAAAGATACTTAGAGTCTATCTAAGTATTTATGACTTATATTATATTATATATATATATATATATATCATGTGAAGTTTCTACCCTAGGATACGCTAAGAAAAAGTTTTAAATTTTCCGCTAAATTTACCTATTATAATACGATGAATGATAACAAAGGGATTGTATAACACCTCCGAGAGGTCAAGTATTCCATTTTACTTCTAAGGGTTGGTCCCTGGATGTGACAAACGTGGTATCAGAGCATGTGGTTTATAAAAATGATTTTAGTTTGAAAAAGTCTCATATTTACATATATAGGAGAGTCTTGATCATATGTGGTGAGTCGTGACACATCTATGAGTGACAGGATTTAGGACAATAGAGTTTGCCTTCATTATCATTCTCATATAGTTCCATAGAACTTAAATCGACAAGATCTCTCTCTTATGTTTTGTTGTCCGCTGGTCTTTTAGATGTGATTGTTTAGAAGAGATGGTACCTCTATTCTTGAGGGAGAAAAAGTAAGTTATGATGCTTATCTTTGTTGTATGGTTTTATGAGCATGTGTTAAGGTTAATTTGGCATGCTTTTATTGTGTGATACCATTTAAGGCTATATATGAGATTATGTGAAATGATATGATATATGAAGACATATCCTATGATATGGTTAAAGAATGCTAGGAGATATTATTGTTAAAATGTGTTTTGTTTTCAATTCTATGTTTCTATATGGTTTTGCATGATGAAAGTCTTATAATATTGTTTAGATTGGAAGTGCTTTAAAGAATGTGGCTAAGAGCTATATGTGCACGTTGCCTATATATGTATGTTAAATAACTCTATGTTGCCTTATATATGTGTTATGGTTCAAATGTTGCGCTTTGTATATTTGTGGACCTTCATGGTTTCCTAATATGGATTGATGTCTTTTTTCTAGACATGATATTAGAATTAAGGGTAGCATGTTTGTCTTGGTAGGGTGATTATGTTGGTTTGATTGATCTAGAAGTTGCCTTATTATAGACTTCAACGAAAAGGAAGAGTCCTTATGGTTAAATCTCTTCTATTGTGTCCGCTAAATATTGTATGACCTTTGTTTCAATGGTATTGTTGAAGACCTATGCTTCCTCCTTGACGGATTCTAGCGGAACCCTTGGGGAGTCGTACTTGGACGTTTCCAACGTAAATATAAAACTTAATATTTCAAGGACCTTCCACATAAGTTTTAGGGAGTGCCAATCCACGAGAAAAGTTGACACCCCGTTTCCCAATTGATGCCCCATAGATTGGAGGCGTAGCTCAATACATGGTTTTTTGAACCTTATTTCCAAAAGAAGGAGATGCATTCACCAAAGACGGAGCAGCAGGACACCCTGTTGTCTAGTCTACACCCCGTCGACTACTTTTCGTCGATGGTGCTTGCAACTGCAACCAGTGCATTATTTTTTTTTTGTGATGAATGAGAAATTCACTCCACGTGCTAACCTGATCCTAATTGGTTTATTGGGTTATATTTGGGTGTATTTAAGTAATAAAAAATTTGACAACCCCATTTCCAATTCAATTTACACAAAAAAGGCTTTTTTCACAAACTAACTCTCTCTAGAACCTCCATTGAAGGTGAAGCTCAAGAAAATATTGGAGCTTGAATTCCAATGGGTTCTTCGTCATGTTTTAGAGGTTTTCTTCTGCATTAAGGTATCGTTATCCATCATCTCTAGTTATCCTTTCATCTGGACAGTTAAACGTTTTCAAAGAAAAATTATGATCAAATCACTTCTTCCTGAATCTAGCCATGGGTTTTTTCTCTAAACGCTTTCAAAGTCCTTCTCATGATGAATTAATTATAATGTACTTATTTTAACATGGATATGAATCCAATTGAAAGATGAACCTATATACCCTTCAACTCTCTTTTTAGCCTATGTATGGGTATTATGAATATGACTTTGTATTGATTGAATTTTGAGTCTAGCATGTTGAACTGCTTATATCTAGTACGTTTATTGATGATGAATTATGTTTTTTTAGTCCAACGAGGATTTATACATGAAGAATTGATCGTTACTTCCTTTGAATGTGAATGCATATCCTTCAATGTACTCTTGATTATTACATGATTGAAGGATTCTTTTATGTAAAGAAAATTTAAGGTAGTACCTTATGTTGATAAATTTTGGGTATGAATCATTCATTAAAAAGTTAAGGGAGTCTTAGTAAGAATTAGTTACATTTTTTAGCCCAAAGATTAATAATGCTATGTACATGATGTGATCTCGATTTTTTGGTAGATGAAAAATGATTTAGACTTGATTGTTATATATTTATCTACTATCCTATATTTGTAGAATTAATGTATTTAAGTATTGATCAAAGTAAAGAATATTAGTAAGTGATATGTGCTCTCTATGTTCTAGTATATTGGTAATTTATTGTACTAAGTTGTAGAATGAACTTTTAGTTATTTGTAAATTGTTTCATTTAACATTACAATACTTTTATATACTTACCTATACATTAATTTATGAGTAAAAATATACGTTGATTAATTATTATCGAAGATTGATGAATTGGTAAGAATGACTCTTCTCTTCTACTTTCTATAAAATTGATAATGGATGAAGCCATTTATGGCGTTGTGTGGTATGGTACACTTATGGTGGTGGTTTTTACTTTATTTTAAATATATATTCATTGTTATCATGGACTTGAAGGAAGTTATACTATGAATGTGTGTTGGCGATGATCACCCTATGTTAAACTTTTGCTTAGTTTTCATATCCTTGTTGTGATCTAGGTTATATTTCTAATATTGCAAGAATATGAATGACTAGGATGGGATTTGATTAGGTTCTGTCTTAAATGAGTATAAATTGTTAATGTCTTACACATGTACCCCTATGTGAAGGTGTGAATATCTAAGGGTAGGAGTCTTATGTCTAATATGTAGTTAGCGTGTGTCCTATTCTAAATTTTTTTGTTTGGTCTATGCTTGAAAGTGTATTGTGGTCCTAAGAGGGTGACTGCCTCAATGTGTTGTTGATAACCATTATGTGATCATATTGACAAATGTACACACACAATCACACATTATGCATGCTTAAACGGTAGTATAGCTTCATGGTTTTTAAATGAAAGGTTATTCTCATATTCACTGAATGTCTACTACTATGCATGTAAGGTAAATATATATGAATAATGTTATGTATTCCTAGAACTAGGATAACCTGATAAGTGTACTAGTATTGTAAAGGGTATGAAACCTTGTCTATGAATTGCACATGTGTGCCTTGATAGGATAGTTCCTAAGTTTGGTTTTCAATGTACATGAATATAAACGCATGATGATGTTATAAATGTGCATTATGTATTATTGTGTTTATATGAAAGGATTTCTCATAAATACACGTATGCATTGATGTATGAACATGTGCATTCTTAATGTGTTATATGAAAGGTTTGCTCACACATATGTATATAGAAACACACATATGAAGATCTAGACAATGGAGGGACCTTGAAAGGTGTGCTAAGTGTACCCTAAACTAGATAGGTGCTATAATATGCTATGTCCATGTCAAAGGGTTTCTCACATGATTAGGTTGATGAACATTCATCTACGACCTATGAGATAAGCATATGAGGAGTCAATATCCTAAGGACTACTTTTTTAATAAAGTAATATTAGTAAAGGCTTTTTAATAAAAAAGAAAATAAGCATAACACCGAGAGAAATTAAATTTGAGCGGGTCCCTTCCCATTGTAGGAGGATAGGTCACCACGGTCCTCACGGGGTTGACAGCCTAACCCAAAAAAGGTGTGGACTAATGTTTCCATGATGGCTCCCAAGTTCCATTAGCTGTGATTTCCACATAGTATCTAGCATTTGAATTCACTTAGTATGGTAGAATGTATTAATGTTCTAAATTGGATAGGTAAAAACACCTTCCATTGGTGTAAGGCTCTACAACACAAAATTCTATGTTTAGCGCCGATGGTGTTAGTCTCGGTTAAGGCTATAGATTCCCTAAAGTAAAATGGACAATGGAATTAAAGTAAATTAAAACACTCTAACAAGTATAACCCAACGGTTGTTTCTTAGTATAAGTGGGGTTATGGGACTTCACCAATGCATTGCACAAGTAGATCCTAAGGGAACTTATCAGAAGGTGTTCTAATGGATGTGACTATGCATATTTATCTAATATATTGTAACACTTTTAAAGTCTAAGGCCTATTATAGAGTCTAACATAGGTTTCAAAAGGATTAGACATTGTTATAAGGTAAATATTAATGAAAATAAATCATTACGGAAGTTTGGAAATTAAAACGTCAAGGAACGTCCATGACGTCCAAAAACTAGTTGAATGAGGTGCTAGTGCGCCTTAGTCTTTTTGAGTAGGTTTTAAGAGTCGTAAATTGATGAATTTTAGTGGTAGGGTGTCTAACATGTACTAGAGTTAGTTCATAGTTTAATCATCTGGGTACGACTTCACATTGACCAACCAAGGGCACTTGAGGAGGACCCTTTCAAAAGTTGCTAAAAGTTTTCAATAGACAGTGTCACTAACGAATGCCATAACAGATTGTTGGTGAATAGATGGGGCGTTGATGCCTCTGTTGATTGTCACTCATCAAAATTCAAGGAGGGCCTATTTTGACAAGTCTCTGATCAAAATGACGAGTGTACAACACAGAGGTGAAAAGTGTCCGTCGTTTGACAAACGGACCGTTTGTCGTGGTCTCGTCTGTCAAGAGACAATTTTGTTGCACATTTCTAAATGGGTTAACTTAATTAATTCTATGGTTTTTTTAATTAGTTATGGGTTTTGGTAAATCTAATTAAGTTAATTAAAAAGTTATTTAAAGACCGTATCCAATTTAGACTAACCTAACCTCTCATAATTCCCAAAACACAAAATCTCTTCCTTCTTTCTTCTTTCTCTCTCCCTAGTTGAAGAACTCTATAGAAGAAAAGGTAAAGGTGGGTTATAGGGATCCAATCACCAATGTTTGTCAGTCAATCTTCATCAAATACTTATGTATGAGATTCCTTTCTTCTTTGGGATCTCCTCCCTAAAGGGTTCCTTCCAATTGATTTTAAATATTGAGTTTTCATCTATGTTTTCTCCAATCACGAAATTGATCTTTTATTTGGATTTATTTATGGCATATTTTTATTGTATTTATTAGATTATGTTGAATTATGACTATACTACACTACACATTGTTTGATTGGTATAGTTTGTAGAAGATGACCTTTTCCCCTTAACTCTAGGATGCGATCTTTAGTTTAATTGTGTAGTTTTTCTTCAATTGACTTACTTATAAGTTTAACTACTATACATTGAGTATATTACGAAATTGGTGTATGATGTGAGAGTGGTTGATGGTATGACCATGTTGATATCTTTTGAAGAGGAAGAGGTAAGGTCTTGTGATCTTTAAAGACTAATTCTAGTGTGATGATATATACCTTGTGAGATTCTATTGATGTATGTGTGTTGTGATTGGATTCAATAGGATGGTATTTTGTTGGTATTGAAATGTCTTGCCTTTGGTTTTTTGAGTTATTGGCTAGGATTTAAATGTTATAAGGATGGTAATGAGTTACCAATATTCCTTATTATGAATGATTATGTAAATGTGCTAACCTCACATGCAATTCTTATTGAGCTATGATGATGATGATTATACAAGGGATAGACCATATGACCTAAACTAAGCTATGATAATTAATAAAGGCTTATAGACTTTTCAAAACGAGACTCTATCTTAGAACCGAGTGAACTAGAGTGAGGAGTGTCCTTTCCCATATAGGGAAGATCGGATCATTAATCTACTCTTGATATTTGAGAATATAATGCATGTAGCATGAAGAGGGTCCCAACTATATCTCCTAGTTCTTGAACTATGTTCCCCCCATAGGAATACAAGATAGTGGATCCACGTAGTTGCTATGTTCATGTTATGGTACTACCTTGACAAGGAGTCTTCATTATTTCGGTGTAGGGTTCACTGAAACTGAATTCCACAATATTTCATGTGTTTAATGTTAGATAAGGAAAAATGTTCCCAAAAGGTAAAATGAAGTAATGATTGAACTCTAAATAGGATTACCTAAGGGGTTTAGCTAAGTTTAGGTAGGGGTATGGCACTCTACAAATACATTGCACTAGTTATCCTTGAAAAGAGTCTTGGAATGATTTTCTTATGCATGTATTTTCACGGCCGGAGTACAGACTCTAGACAAGACCGGCGTCGTTGACATCTTAGAGGTTGCGTACTAAATATTCTTTTACATGTATAATTTTACACCATCAACCATCTAACGTTAAGATCATAAAATGAAGGAAATAAATCATAGCTGCATTAAATGTGTACATGCTAAAACGGCACCAATACAAAGTCTGAAATGAAATGGGAAATGAAATACTAGTGGAACACGCTCCACTATCTAAAGCCTATATCTAAGCTAGATAATAACAGTAGATAGACTCAAAAGCATGAGGGCCTACCAAGTCTGGATGAAAGCTCCATGTCCAGATAGCTACAATGTCGTATTGTAAGATGTGGCGTCCATTTGTGCCTGCACCTAAAAGTAGATATTTGTATGGAATTAGTACACACTTTTACTAAGTATGGGTATATGCAAGCACACACCAAGGGCATACATGAGTGAGAATAGCTCTTTCCTATCAACATGATTATAGTAGGTCAAGTGTGTGGACATGCCAAATTGAGATTAAAAAAGTGAGTGAACTTTCCAAATATGGATTAGGAAAGTTTATTAGCTTTCTAAATTTTGATTATAAAAGTTATACCATGCGAGTAACATGCATCATCATACTTAACATTGTCCACACAACAAACAACAACGTACATATAGCACATATCATAAATCATATTACACATAACATTGTTGATATCATTTATTCGTATGCCAAGAGATCTTGGATTCATGGACTTGACACTAAGACTTCTTAAAATGAAGGCTCAACATATGGGAACGGAACTAGGGAGTCTTCTTTAGCAAACACGAGTTCTGATACTTTCATTCATATGTACTTCATTTTATTTCATTCATGGTCCTTTGTACACATAAGCTACACCGAATGTCATTAATTGAGTCTAACTCACCTCTTGATTATTTTATCCTAACACCTTTGGTATTGTTGGTTTCAGTATGTGCATCATTTAAGGCTGCCCTCATTCATTAATTGGGAACATTAACTTTAACCGACATAGATCATGTAAGCATCATGAAATCAAGTGCAATGAAATCCCACACCGAAAAGAGGTGGAATCACCGGCAAAAGTTACCCAAACATGTTAGCGTACTTGGGAATCTAACCCCACTAAATCCCTATATTGGTAGTATAGGTTCAAAATCTAGGAGATATAAGGATACCCATACCCGACATGCTGGACAGTCTCATCTCGTAAGAGTTACATGAACCTTTACCCTTCCCGAAAGAAGGCATCACTGATCATAGCTAGTCTATTGGTGATCAGTATACACTTCTATTACATTCAACTCATACGTCATGGAAGTTGGCTTCTAGAATGAGGACATCATAGCCCAAAAGATGATTTATCATCTCATTATTAGTATTGAGTGTGTTATTCTCAATACTTTCATTAAAGTATTCATAGAGATTGGTGTCTTTATTAACTTTACATTCTCATAGGTGAGTACGTTTTGTTAACATTTACTTAGGCTCATTTGAGATTGCTCTCATTTTTTACATTATTTTAATATCATGTTGTCACAACATTCATTAACATTAGCACATTTGCTATTCATAATTACTCACCCCTTTTTATGTTAATGTTCATTTCATCATATGCCAATTCACTTAACCGTTTAGTGTGTTTCACACTACTACTTAACCCTTCTAGGGTTTCATTATTTCATTGTTCATTTAATTATTTCATTTCACACATCTTAGGTCCACTTATTTATAGTCATATGCTAGACCAATAGGTCTACACATACAAGCCAATAAGGCTTCATTCATAGATTTTTAAGTGACTCATATCTTACTAAGATAATGTAGTACAAGACTTATGCATCTTGTATGTATTCCTAGATCTTAATTTCAATCTAAGTAGGCAGCATTATTATTGAAAATTTAATGCACGTATGACTTATGTATCAATATGAAATTTGGCCAAGGGAATCCTGTTTAAAATCCCTTGGACAACACTTTACATTTTTCTTTTTATATAATTCGAGTCCACGAGACATTGGCACCCTAGATATTTTTTTATCTAGGTCACCTTGTGTATTTCGAGTTTATTATGACGTTGTAGGATCAAACACCCACAACCTCTCTTTATTTTTCTTTTATTCTCCTCCTTAAATATACCTAAGAGGTCGTGGGTTCGATTTCCACGCCCCTCCCCCTTTATTTTTCGGTTATTCTCCACCATAAAATATTCCTAAGAGGTGGTTCGATTCACACAAGTCGCCCCCTTTATTTTATTTATTCACCTACTTTATATGCCTAAGAGGTAATGGGTTCGATTCCCACACGCCTCCCCCTTAGTTTTATTTTATTCTCCTCCTTAATCTGCCTAAAATGTCGTCGGTTCGATTCCCACACGCCTCCCAATTTATTTTTCTTTTATTCTCCTCCTTAAATGTGATTAAAAGGTGGTGGGTTCGAATCCAACTCCTCTCATTTCTTTTTTTTTATTTTATGTGACATTTTCCAGCCAATACCATGGTTCGAATCCCCTTAACCAGATTTCTTTTTACATCTTTATTTTCACGACTTTTAACATGGTGACATCACGGGTTCAATCATCCGTGACGTCACTTGTTTTAATTCATTGTTTTCAACATTTTGAACCCTCATTACTAACTGAAATTCAACACTAGAAGCTGGAAATTTTCTTTTAATTTTTCAGCATCCTTTCATCAAGTTACACCTTAATACTTAGGGGATTTCGTAGTGCATTTAGAACATTTTACTTGCATTTTCATGGATTCGTTTAGACAAGATATTATCCTTTAAATAAGAGACATTCAACTCATATAAACATCGTACTTACATCAACATGTGTACATGAACTATAAAGAACAATGATGCCATTTCAAGTCCTAAACCATGAACGATAGCCATTGCAACCCACACATACAAACGTAATTACATTTTCGGAAAGATCGACATAAGTCACATAATTCGAAACATACATATAAACACATTATCATCAAAAAACACGTTTCATCCCTTGTTTTATAGCAGCAAACATAACCAACCATTGATTCAATGGGATCTAGTGACAGGGACATGCAACGGGGAACTTTCCTATTAACTTAATGCATATGAATTCTAGTGTAATATTTAATGGGATATTGAATGATGTATGAATTTTATTCAATTGATGTATAGGTTTTGTTATATTCACAAATCTATATTAAATTTATCTAGTTTCATTGTGTTATATGGTTTTTGTATTGAACTAATGTTCATGGCCATGGTTAAGGGCCTTATGGTATTGAATTGGATGATTTATCTAAGGACTGAAATGGAAGAAAGGATTGGTGGTGCTCTGCCCTAGTTCTCTTTATTTTTATATAATATAGCTCTTGATTTATGTTGTTATTGTTATGGTCCACTTATATTGATGTTATTATGTGAATAATGTGGCCCTGTTGGTGTTACTTTATGTGTTATGACAAGCATGGCCTTGTCGGCACTTTCTATATACACTATGGTCATTTGCGTAGTGATTTATGTGAAGTGTGATCACATTTATCTACATGTGAAGTAATAATGTGAAAGTATGTGATTTCCTCTATTATTATTAGGTGATCATGTAAGACTATGACTATGTCTTTTTGTCTGTAGTCTTAGAGTGGATGTGTGATTCTTCTTATTTTGTTAATGAGTCTTATGAGGACTATGTTGATGATTTTATAGTAGTGTATCGGATGACATAAAAATGATAATGTTTATTCCTATGTGCATCTAGAATTATATAATATATATGATAAAGTGAACTATTAGTGTCTCTTGTCTGTAGACTTGTGTCCATTACTTGATACATATATGAATGAGAATATGAGATGTCTTCACTTAGGATGCTAAGTCCTCATAGAGTTGTATGAATAAATGATATGAGACCTTGAATGATGTTAAGAGGGTCCTTGGTATGGAACATTAAACCTAGTGGTGAGGTTATGAACCTTGATGTCGAAAGTCGTAATGGTATCCTTCTTGTAATGAATGGTTGACATAGAGTTGGTTGGCTGGACCACCATCATATAACCCTTAGAAAAGTCTTTAGGATCTATCTTCTTCACCATTATTAGGAAACCCTAGCGGACCTCTTTTGTAGGGTAAATGTAACTGGGTAATGAACTTGATATGTTACCCCTTTGTGTGAAGCTTTAATGAGAATTACTCAATGAGAAAAAAGGCTAGACCTAATAGAGTATGGTAAGGGATGTATCTCTAGTCAAAGGATGAGGCTTGAATACAAATTAATCCCTTCATATTCTCAAAGCAAGTGCAACATGTGATATGTCCAAGTTCTACTATTGGAAAGTCGAACAAACTGCATCAGAGTAGGTTACAACTCTGGATTCCATGTTTTTCTACCATGGTCTATATCGGCTATTGCCTATTCTAATTATATGGGATACCTACTAGTATTGGAGGTGTTCTATGGAGATTAGGTGGTGGTATGTGACTCTACCGACACATTGCACAATAGGAATGTAATGAAAGTCTGTTAAATGAGTATTAATAATGACTCCAGATAGGGAAGTTGGTTTATTAAGAAGACATGATGCAAATTGAGCTATTCTCAAGGATTACATTAATAATCTTGAAGAGGTCAATTATGTACATTCTATTCTTCATTTACTTGAGTAAGTCTTTTGATTACCTTTCTAAAGGAGAATGTCATATTACATGTGTTATTGTGTTTAAGTGAGGATGATCTTATCCTACGTTATCTAAAGGATTCATCATTGTGTGTGATAGGGATTGTATGGGTGGTAGTTTCACAACTCACTCAATTCTTAAAATCATCTTTGCAGGAGAATATCATGTTCATTGTTTAGGTGGAAGTGTGTCTATCTCATTATTGATGGTCTTAAGGATCATTTAGGTGTGCCTACAGAATATGTATGGATGGTCTCTATTTATCTTACTTAAGTGAGTCTTTGGATAGCTATTAGTTCGGGAATTACATGATATAAACTATCTATGGTTAAATTAAGAAACTTTACCATAATAGTGAAGGAGCTCACTATACAATGAATAAGTTCATAGTAAGGTTCTTTCTAAGGTTGAATAAGAAGACATGCTCCAAATTGAACTATTCTCAAGGATTACATTAAATATCTTGAAGAGGTCAATTATGTACATTCTATTCTTTATTTACTTGAGTAAGTCTTTTGATAACCTTTCTAAAGGAGAATGTCATATTACATGTGTTATTGTGTTTAAGTGAGGATGATCTTATCCTACGTTATCTAAAGGATTCATCATTGTGTGTGATAGGGATTGTATGGGTGGTCGTTTCACAACTCACTCAATTCTTAAAATCATCTTTGTAGGAGAATATCATGTTCATTGTTTAGGTGGAAGTGTGTCTATCTCATTATTGATGGTCTTAAGGATCATTTAGGTGTGCCTAAAGAAGATGTATGGATGGTCTCTATTTATCTTACTTAAGTGAGTCTTTGGATAGCTATTAGTTGGGGAATTACATGCTATAAACTATCTAAGGTTAAATTAAGAACTTTACCATAATAGTGAAGGAGCTCACTATACAATGAATAAGTTCATAGTAAGGTTCTTTCTAAAAATGTGATAAATGGTTTATGTGATTTCTTATGTGTTTTTTTAGGTGTTAAATGTTTTTATTATGATTATATAACTATATTATAGTAAAAAGATGCATATTTCCAATAAATGTCCGTTTTCATGATTTTTATGCATCATGCCATACTTAGTACATGTGGTTGTACTAATTCCATGATTTTATTTATCTCTATAGTTGTTGGTAGGTGAGGAGCATTGGGAAGAAATTCATAGATCATCGCAACATACAAGTGAAGTTGAAGTATGTCTTTATTTTACTCGAGAGCATAAATGACATTTATTTCTCTTATTGAAGGATTGTAATAGACTTAGTAGAACTATATTTCTATTGTGTATGGGTCGTGTACCAAGTACTTTTGTGTCTAAGATTTGTGAAATGAGACTAAATATTTCCTATGAGTATTATAGGAAAAATATTTCTCAGATAATGAAAATGTTTGTGAAAAGTTTTAATTTCGCAATACTTTTCACTATTTATATGTGATGAACGACACGAAAGGGCTTGTATAAGACCTTCGAGAGGTCAAGTACATTGCACTCTGAGAGTGTCATATTTTCTAGGGTGTTGTCTCGAGATGTGACAAGTTTGGTATCAGAGCATAGGTTATGGAAAACGTCATAGGAATCAAAAAGAATCATTAAGTCACTTCTAGTAAAGTCTCGTCCAGCGGTGTGAGTCGCGATACATCTATGGGCGAGAGACTATAGGAAGATAGAGTTTCCCTTCTTTTCGACTCTTATATAATTCCACAGAATAAATATTATGAGTATCCTTCTTAATGTGTTTGATGGTTTTTGTATGAGATAAATACTAAAAGGATGGCTGCTAGAAGGTTGGAAGAGGAAAGGGTGAATGAGTAAGTTCCTCCTCAAGTAGATCAAGTTCAAGTAGATGGGTGAGGAGTCGAAGGTGCTCAAGTGCCTTTACAAGGTTATCAAGTCCCTATTGTGGAAGGAGGTAATGAGGTTGTAGTGGTTACCCAAGAATTGACTAATAGAGAGATTAGAGAAGCTTTGCTTGCTTTGGCCCTAGCCGTGACTACTCACGTGAATATGTGTGAGCATAGGGTGAATGTTTTGGAAAGCACTATGACCTCTAGGTTTAGAGTAATTGTGAGGATGAATCATTCTATCTTTCTTGGCTCAAAGGTGGGAGAGGATCCCCAAGACTATCTTGAGAGTATGTACAAGCTGTTGAGTTCATTGGGGGTTAGTTATAGGGACACGGCGGAGTTAGCTTTGTATCAATTGAGGGATGTTTCTCAAGTGTGGTACATTCAACGGAAGAATTATAGGCGTGTTGAGTCCGGTTTTATTTAGATGGAAGAATTTAAGGAAGCTTTTATTGTGAATGTACTTTCCCAGTGAGAGAAGGGAGGTGAAGGTATAAGAGTTAATCCATCTCAAACAAGGCCGTACTCTTTGAAGTTCTATCTTATTTAGAAATGCAACATCCTTAGTGTATAATCCTACGGATGAGATCAATAGGTTTGTGGCAGGGATAGCTGACTAAGTGAGAGAACAATGTCTTACGGACATGCTTCATGATAATATGACCTTATCTAGAATCATGGTGTATGCTCAATCTATTGAGGAGTCTAAACTTCAACAGATTGCTGGATATTTGAATAGAAGTGGTTCAAGTGATCAATGTCAACCTATCATCAGGAAGAAGGTTTCAACTCAATAAGAATCTAGTGGTGCTAAGTTCAAATTTGAGAAAGGAGGTGCTTCTCAAAATGGAAAACGTACATGTATCACTTGTGGAAAGAGGCACTATGGGTAATGTGTACGGGGAACCGGGAGGTAATTTGGATGTGGAAAATATTGACACATATTGAGGGATAATCCTACTAGTGATGGCAAGCAAGTTGCTCCTAATTTTAAAAAAGATGATTCTCCAAATAAGAGACATTTCTATGTACTCCGGACTAGAGGGAAGATCAAAGCCGGATGAGGGTGATGATGATGGTGATGGTAAGTTTTTTAAATGTGCATGATGTTGAATCTTGTTTAAATTGAATTCCTAGAAACTTGTTGCATGTGCATGGTGTTGAATATTGTTGAAATTGAATTTCATTGATTTCTTGCATAGTGTATTTTTATGAAGTTATGATAATGTTGTAAAACATTTTTGTATGATTTTAGCTTTCATATTAGCATGTTTCCATCATCAATATCCAAAAAGTTACATATTTAAAAATTTTGCATAATTCATTGATAAAAATTAACGAATTCATTATTTGGTCAAAAATTATTTGTAATGAGGTTAAACCTGATGTATATGAGTATGATAATTAATATAAAATGAGTTTTTTCTATTTGGATTGAACGATGTGAGTTTTATAGCATGATGAGTTGTAGAATTTATTCTAGTTTTTTGTTGTGTTGTGATTCTCTTGATTATGTGAAATTGATGTTTCTTCTAGATGTTTTTATTGTATAAAGGTGTTATGTTGTAACGTTTTGAGATAATACATGATTCTCTATTCTAGGAATTATTTGGAGAGTTGCAAGTGTCATTAAAGGACGAATGTTGTCCAAGTGGGGGAGGTCGTAATACCTCAAAAATGACTTAGGTGAAGATAGATCCTAACAAGGTTGTAATGATGGTTTATGGTCCTAAAATTGTCTATAATATTGTATTCAGGCAGTGTCTAAGAGTTTAGGTGCATTGGAAGTCATGCGTCAAGGGACGACTAAAACTTTTGAGACCAAGTCACCTATGTGCCGTATATAATTTTTATGTATTTATGTATTATTCATGTGGTTATTAGGTACATATATGAGTTATTATAGTGTTTACAAGAAGTTTTTCATGTTTCGTGAAGTTTGGAGGTCAAACATCCAAGAACGTCCACAATGTTCGAAAGGTTTGCCTTGGAACGACCTTTTGTGTCTCGACATCTTTCGTTGATTTTTACGTGTTCATTTTGGATGAAATTCATGTGGTAGGTCCTTAAATTTTATAAGAACATTTCGGGTTCGAAACATCCAGGTGAAAGTTCCCAAGGACAAACCAAAGTCCAAGACATCCTAAAACAATCCTATATAACAAAGGCAGTTGACATCTTGTGGGACATTCGACGCCCCGTTAATGGGTGTCATAGATGAGGAAACATGTGTGGGAGAAGTAAAACACAAGTACCAGCCTAAGTCCCAAACAAAGGACAAATAGGACGGTCCGTCTGTTGAGAAATGGGTCGGTCGTCAATTGCAAGGCGTGGTTTGGTCTGTCAATTGTGCAACATACTGTAAGTTGCAAGGGAGAAGTTGTAAATTCACCCATGTCCAAATAAGACTTTTCAACTTTACTTAGGGGTTCTTTGTATATTTTAAACATGTTTATAACCTCATACACTTATTCATTCTTCATAATCAATACTTCAAAATATCTTAGGAATTCTCTATAACTCCATTGAAGCTAAATCTCAAGGAAGAGCTTGGATTAGAGATTTAAGTTGTGATTCTTCATCAAATTTGTGGATTAATATCATTTAGTTATAACATTTTATCCTTGAAACTCTTTTCATCAAGGAGACCCAAATTCAATGTGTTTTCTGATGTTTTTAAAGATGAACTTGTCCAATTATAGGATCTATCCATGGGTTCTTGCGTTAAAGGTTTTAAATAGTTGTATATTGATTGAAGTGTTGTTTATTTGATTATTTAACCTATGAACCTATGTTATTTATGAATCCTAGTTTGTAATGAATTTATGGGATACTTTATATTGACTTAATGCTTATGAATTCATGTGTAGTTTTCGTTTAACTTTTGAATGATATAAGAATTGGAATCAATTAATGTATAGGTTGTCTTTTATTGATAAATCATTATTGAATTAACCTAGTTTCATTGAGTATAATGGTTGTTGAATTGAATTAATTTTTATGTCCATGGGTAACGGTCTTATGATGTCACATCCCGAGAACAAACCCTATAAAATATGGCACTCTCAGAGTGCAATCAGCGTATTCAACCTCTACGAGATCTGATACAAGCCTTTTGTATCGTTCATCACATATGCATAGTGAACAGTAGTGCCAAACTTTTCACAAATACTTTCATAATGTTTACAAAATCTTTCGAAAAAATTATAGAAATACTAAGTCTCAATCTATCAAATCGAAGACACAAAAATATTTGAACACGACCGATACACAATAGAAATATAGCACTACTTAGTCAATTACAATACTTCAATACCCTAGAGTCAAATCACTAAATACTTCAACTTCACTTGAATGATGTAATGATCCAAGTCTTGCTTCCAAAATGCTCCTTACCTACCAACCACTATAGAGATAGATAAAAGCATGGAATTAGTACAACCACATTGGATAAGTATGTCATAATTAATTAAAATCATGAAAACACATTTATTGGAAATATGAATCTTTTCGTTAAATATCATAATATAATTATAAGAAAAACCATTATAGACTTAGAAACACATAAGATATCACAAAGTCAATTTATAGCATTTTTAAGGTGACTTTCATTAACATCAATTCACTGTATAATTTCTTCACAGTTACAGTAAAGTTGCTTGCCTTAATCTAAGACATCTTCTACCATGTAATAATCTAATTAAAATCTACCCGAATACTCAATTAAGTCATACAAAGATAGACCGCCTATACACCATCTCTAAGCATGTCTAAATGATCCTGAAGACTACTCATAATGAGACACCTACACACCTTAAATACATCAAACACATGAACATATAAGATATGACATTCTCTTTACCAATGCTATCAAAAGACTTACTTAAGTACTCCTAGAAGAGAACACCCATACACTCTCTTAGAGGATACCTTAAAAATCCTTAAGACTTCCTACGTTTATATCATCCATAAAGAGTCAACCAACTTCCCTATCTAGAGACATTCTAAAGACTTCCATAGATAAGACATAAGAGGTCATCCCTTATGCCCCCTTCACACTTGAACTAAGGAATCCTTAAGTCACTCAAGATTAGGTACTCATTCATTTGCGTACTTTCTAATATAAGTCATTATTTCTTTAGTTACACATAGAGGATATTTAAGTATTGGTCTTGGAGAAGACATAGGGAATCTCACTAACATCTTCAAAGCCTATTGTGCAATGTTAAGATAGAGTCCCATACCACCACCTAACCTTCATAGAACTTCTCAAATGCAAATAGGTATCCCACATGATGAGAATAGGCAATAACCAACATATACCATGGTAGAAAAACATGTAATCCGGAGTTTTATCCAACTCAAATGAGGTTGTTCTACTAACCAATTGTAGCACTTTTACACATCCCATGCATGCACATAATTAAGGAATATTAAGGGCTTACTTTTATTAGAACCTCTTCCTTTAACTTGAACTACTTCCCTTACCATACTTACTCGTTTCAAGACTTTTTTCTAATAGAGTAATTCACATTAAAAGGTTAATACAAAGGGGTTCCATATCAATTTTAAGTCTATCATTCAATATAAGAAGAATACCATTACGACTTTTGACTTCAACTTTGATAACCTTACCACTCAAGTTAATGTTTCACATAAAGGACATTGTTATCATCATTCAATGTCTCACATGTCATTCACAAATTCAATATTAAGAGGCTTTTACATTCTATGTCAAGACATCACATATTCATATTCATGCATGTATCAAGTAAGGGACACAATTCTACCAAAACAAGACACAACATACTTTATTTTAGCACATATTACATGTCCTTCTAGAATCTCATAGGAGCAACCATTATCATCTTTAGTCCATCCTATACACTACCCTACCATCATCAATATAACCATTGTAGACTGATATAGTCTAATAAGAAAAATCATACATCAAATCTTACATTACAAACATGAACACAAAGTCATACTCTAACAGTATCACCTAAATAGTATCAATAGAAGAAACACATACTTTCACATTACTTCACATATAAGTAGGTATAATGACACATCATGTAATCAACTACACAAATCATCATAACACATGAAGTAGTTGCGGAAAAGGCCATGAAAATCACATCGTACAGCTACCATAAGTGTACAATAAAAATCACAATATAATTAAATAGATATAATACTTACAATAAATAAAAATACGGCAGAGTACCACCAATCCATCCTCTCCACTTCAATCCATTTCTAAATAATCCAAGTGAATAAAAAAAACCCTTACCCATGGCCATGAACATCAATTCATTGCATAAATCATAATACTCAATGAATCTAAGTTAATTCAGTATAAATTTATCAATCTAATACAAATTAGGATCAATTGATTACAATGAAACTAGGTCATAAACATTAATTCAATACAAAAACAATTATTCTCAATGAAATTAGGTTACTTCAATATAGATTTACCAATATAAGAAAACCTATACATTAATTGATCACAATTCTTATATCATTAAAAATCCAAAAGAAAACTACACAAGAATACATTAGCATTAAGTCAATATCAAGTAACCCATACAATAATTACAAACTAGGGTTCAAAAATTACATAGGTTCATAGGTTTATTGATTTAAAATAATAAAAATAACAACACTTCAATCAATGTACAACTATATAATAACTTTAATGCAAGAACCCATGGATACATTATATAATTGGACAAGTTCATCTTTTAAAAAATCAGAAAACTCTTTGAATTTTGGTCTCCTTGATTAAAAGAGTTTCAAGGATAAAATGTTATACCTAAATGATATTAATACACCAATTTTATGAAGGATCACCACTGAAATCTCTAATCCAAGCTCTTCCTTGAGTTTTAGCTTCAATGGAGTTCTACAGTATTTTTAAGATATTTTAAGTTTTGATTTTGAAGAATGAATAAGTTTTTAAGGATTATAAACATGTTTAAAATACACAAAGAACCCCTAAGTAACATAAAAACTATTATTTGGACATGGGTGAATTTACAACTTCTCCCTTGCAATTTACCGTAAGATGCACAGTTCACAGAACAAACGACGCCTTGCAATATACTACTGGCCCATTTCCCAACAAACGGACCATCATGTTGGTCCATCCAGAAAATGTCTGTTTTCATGAGTTTTATGCATTATGTCATACTTAGTATATGTGGTTGTAGTAATTTCGTTCTTTTATCTATCTCTGTAGTGCTTGGTAGGTGATGAGCATTGGGAAGCAAGGCTTGGATCATAACATCATTCAAGTGAAGTTGAAGTATGTCCTCATTTGACTCAAGGAACAAATGTCTTTTATTTCTCTTATTGAGGTATTGTAATAGAGTTAGTAGTACCATATTTCTATTGGTGTTTGGGCCTTGTCCCAAGTAATGTTGTGTCTATGATTTGATGAAATGAGACTTACTATTTCCTATGAGTTTTATATGATTTTTTTTAAAAGACTATGAAAATATTTGTTAAAAGTTTTAATTCTGCACTACTTTTCATTATGTATATGCGATGAACGATAAAAAATGGCTTGTATAAGACCTCTGAGAGGTCAAGTATGCCGAATGCTCTTTGAGAGTGTCATATCTTCTACGGTGTGGTCTCGGGATGTGAAAATATGCATGTTACTTGATTTTACATAGGGTAGTTTTGCCATGTGTAGAACATTGTGTTGGTTTTATGAATATGCTTTAATGACTTGTATTGATTGTGTATGTGCATAAGGATTTCAAAATGTAAAATATTATGTTTTATTGAAAAGTCTCTTTTTAGCAATATTTGATGTTATATGTGCATATGGTCTTATACTTAGTAGATGTGATGTGCTAAAACTATCTTCTTCATTTTCCCTAAAATTTTTAGGTTCTGGTCATTGAGAACTTTTGAGACGACTTTGAAGAAGACTTGGAATTGACAATCATCCAAGTTAGTCCTCACTATCCGAGGGAAATGCCACTACCAATCTAATGAAATATTCTATTTTTAAGGCTTCTATGTTATTTCCTTTTCATTTGAGTACTAAAGATTTTATAACATGTATGTTACCTTATTACGTTGATATATGGTATATGCCCAATTGATATACTCATGTTTTAGATTGTTGTGAGATGAAACACTCTTTTTAAGTCTATGTTATATCTTACATATTTATGTCCAATAAAAGTACAAGACTATGTAATCTTCTTACACGAAGGGATTATGTATATTTGATATGAATATATTATGTGTATGTGAGAGGTCTATTTAAACCTCATGACTAAAAGAGGTTTATATTAACCACATTTTTAACCTATGAATCTATTGATGTAAACTAAGTTCATGAAGTTTAATATCTGTAGGTTTGATATCTATCTCAATCATGTCTATGTAGATTCTTACTCATAATTTTGTTGCGCGCCAAACATATGAATAGGAAACTATGTCATGCTTAGGAAACTCTCTCTTTTCATAGAAATCCGATATCGGGCCTCTAGGGTATACTTGTTGTGTGCTTTCACCTAAACCTTATATTTTTGTCATAGGCAATATATACTCTATGGAACATGGAACGAATACTTGATGAAGAAATTGCCTATGCGGGAGTTCCTCCTCTTGGTAATCAAGTCCCTCCTCTTGTAGAAGATTCTAATGATGGAGAAGCTTCAGTCAATGCTCCACCTTTGACGGATGGTTACATAAGGGCTGCCTTTTTCCAATTGTCTCAAGACATTACTACTCAACCACAAGCTGTCACAACTCAAGCACAATCCACGACGACCCAAGCTAATCGGGAGGTGGTACCCTACCAAACTAACATGTTGACACCATGGCCTCCCATTTGAGGGATTTCACTAAAATGAATAATCCTACATTCTATGTGTCCAAAGTTGAGGAAGACCCCCAAGAGTTCATTGATGAAATCTAGAATATTCTTTATGATATTGATTTGAATGCAGGTGAGCAAGCCGATTTAGACACTTACCAACTCAAAGATGTGGCCTAAACATGGAACTCCCAATGGAGAGACAATACGCCTTTTAGGGGTTGACCGGTGACATGTGATATTTTTAACAAGACTTTTCTTGATCGTTCTTTCATAAAGAAAAGAGGGAAGACAAAGTGGAGGAATTCATCAACCTTCCTAAAAAAGTTATGAGTGTTGTTGAATGCTCTTTGAAATTCACTAAGTTTTCAAAGTGTGCTCCTTCTTTTGTTTCTGATTCTATGGATGAAATGAGTCGCTTCATGACGGGGGTGTTGGATAACTCAAAAGTGTAATATCCTTCGGCTATGATACATGATAATATGTAAATTTCTTGTCTCATGGTTTATTCTCAATAAGTGGATGAGACAAGGGTTAAGAAAAACAGTAGGGATACTCAAAGGCATTAATCTTATGATATTGTTCTTCACAAGGTAGGATTGATATCCAAGACAACCCTATGTTCAAGAAGATATTTTCTAATTAAGTTCCTTTCGAGTTCCCTAAGTCTTGTGATTATAGGGTGTCTAATGCTGAGACTCAAAAGGGAAGGAGCACTAGTTTAACAACCAAGAAGCTAAAGAAGCATTATGGTATCGCCTTAAAGGAATGGATAATTGTTTTTGTTATGGTAAAAGTTTGCACAAAGTTAGAAACTTCCCAAATGTAAATGGGTAAGACAAGCAGCATAGACAAGCAAGTGGTTTGAATGTTGATCCTCCGAAGAAGAACCACTATTATGCTCCCCACACGAGAGGTGAACAAGAGTCTTCTCCCGACGTTGTGATGAGTATGTTGAAAATCTTTTCTATTGATGTGAATGTTTTAGTTGACCACGGTTCTACCTTGTCCTTTGTTACTCCACTAGTAGCTAAAAAAGTTTTACATTTTTCCCGATATCTTGAATGAACCTTTTAGGGCTCGATGGGTTAGTCGGTTGTTGCAAAAATAGTGTATTGAAATTTTCCTATAATGTTGCAAAATAGAGTTCATGTCGTGTTAGTAAGACTTGATATGGTTTATTTTGATGTTATTTTGGGTATGTATTTGATGCACACTTGCTTTGAATCAATATGCTGTAGAACGAGGGGGTTGAAGATTAAAATTCCAAATTAGCCCATTTTAGAGTGGAAGTGTGGAAATTCAATTTCTAGACGTCAAATCATATATTCTTTAAAAGAATACACAATGATGTCAAAAAAGTTTTTATACCATATAGTAAGAGTAAAAGATTTAGACTTTTAATTCCTCCCATTGAGTCGGTCCCCGTAGCAATGGAATTTCCACAGGTCTTTCCAAAGGACATTCTCCGTATTCCTCTCGAATGGGAAATTGATTTTGGTATCGACTATTTACAGAATATGAATCCCATTTTAATTCCTCCTTATCGGATGGCTCCAACCGAATTGAAAGAGTTGAAGGATCAACCCAATAACATACTAGAAAAGGTCTTTCTTCAGACTAGTATTTCTCTATGGGTGCTCTTTTATTGTTTATGAAGAAGAAGGCTGGGTCCCTTATAACATGTATCGATTACCGTCAACACAACAATGTAAAAATTAAGAACAAGTATCCTCTCCATCTAATTGATGATTTATTTGATCAACTCCGAGGTGTGAGTTACTTCTCTAAGATTGACGTGAGATTAGGATATCACCAACTTAGGGTGAGAGGTGAATATATTCCAATAATAGAATCTCGAAAAAGATAGTACGCTATGAGTTCTTAGTATATTCCTTTGTTCTGGCGAATGCTCTGGCGGCGTTTATGGACCTAATGAATAGGGTGTTTCGATGTTGTCTTTGTATTCATTGACGAAATCATTGTATATTTGAAGAAGGAGGCTGAAAACATAAACAATTTGAGGGTTGTGTTACAAGTTCTTAAGGAACACCAATTATTTGCAAACTATAGCAAATGTGAGTTTTGGTTGATGTGGCAGCGTTTGTTGGTCATATAATACTCTAGGGAAGGGGTAGAGGCTCATATAAAGAAGACCGAAGCAGTTAAAAATTGCTCTAGACCTTTGGCTTCTACGAATATTAATAGTTTCTTAGTCCTTGATGGTTGTTATAGAATGTTTGTGGATGGATTTGCATATCTGGCTTCCTCCTTGACAACCTTGACCCAAAAGGTTGTGAAATTTGATTGGTCGAAGGTATGTAATAAGAGATTGCAAATGTTGAAGGATAGGCTTACATCCACTCCTGCATTGACTCTACCAGAGGGTAAAAGGGGTTTTGTGGCATAATTATCATTCATCGTAAGTCGGGTTGGGGTGTGTGTTTATGAAACATGACAAAGTTATAGCCTATGCTTCTAGGAAACTCAAAGTTCATTAGAAAAACTAACAAACTCATGATTGTGAGTTAGCGGTCGTGGTATTTGCCTTGAAAATATGGAGGCATTATCTTTATGGGGTTCATGTTGATGTGTATATGGATCATAAAAGTATTCAACATGTATTCATTCAAAAGGAGTTGAGTCTCCGCCAATAGATATGGTTAGAGTTGTTGAAAGACTATGACATTACTGTTCTCTATCACCGCTACAAGGCTTATATGGTAGAGGATTCTCTATGTCAGTTGTCATTTGGAAGTGTGACCCATGTGTAATAATTCATAGGTTTTCTCGTTTAAGGGTTCAAATTAAAGATTCTTCATACGGTGGTATAGTGGTACATCATAATTGTAAGTGGTATTTGGCTGTTGAGGTAAAGTCTAAGCAATACCTTGATCCATTTTTGATGGAGTTGAAAGAATTAGTTATTGGAAAGATTAATAAGGCATTCTTCTATGGGGGATGGTGATCGTAGGTATTAAAGATGATTATGTTTGTCTAATGTGGATTATTTAAAGAGTAGGATCCTTGAGGAAGCTCATGCAGCCCGTTACTCCATTCATTCGAGTTTTACAATTTTTGTGGGATGGTGTAAAAAGGGATTTTACGGAGTTTTTTTGAAAAACATCCCAATTGCAAACAAGTGAAGGGAAAGCACCAATAGCGGAGTGGTATACTACAAGAAATCAAAATTTGTACTTTGATGTTGGAAGATGACAACATGGATTTTGTAGTATGTTTGCCTCCGCGAAAGCAATATGACTCTATATGGATAATAACGGAGAGGACGACCAAATCCACGCACTTTATTCCCGTTAAGTCTACTTATTTTATGGAAGATTATGCAAGGATCTATATTTACAATATAGTGTGTCTTCATGGGGCTCCTTTATCCATCATATCGGCTAGACGTGCTTAACTAACATCAAGGTTTTGGATATAATTTTAAAAGGATTTGGGTACTTATGTTAAATTAAGCACCGCTTTTCATCTTCGAATGGATGGTCAAGCGGAGTGAACTATTAAAACTCTTGATGATATGCTTACACATTGTATTAATGATTTTAAGGGAAACTGGGATAAACATTTGCCTTTGGTGTAGTTCTTATATAATAATATCTTTGAATCATCCATCTCTATGGAACTATATGAAGCATTGTATGGGAGGAGGTGTAGATCTCCTATTGGGTAATTTGAGGTTGGCGAGTCTTCGCTTCTTGGTCCCGATTTGATTAATAAGACTTTGGAGAAATATTATATTATAAGAAACCGGTTGCAAAAAGTCTATAGTTGGCAAAATTCATATGCAGATCATAGGAGAAGAGATTTCGAGTTTGAAGAAGGTGATAAGGTGTACTTGAAAATTTCACCTATGAAAGGGGTTGTTAGATTTGTCAAGAAAGGGAAATTGAGTCCTTGTATTTGTCTTCCGTAAGCAATCTTGCAAATGGTTGGTAAGGTTGCTTTTTATATGAAACTTCCAAGTGAACTATCTTTAGTTCATCCTGTTTTCCATATTTCTATGCTCAAGAAGTTTATTGGTGAGCCTTAGTCTTTTGTTCTTATTGAGGGTTGTTGTGTGAAGGATAATCTCTCTTATGAGTAGGTTCCGATTGAAATTCTTTATCGTCGAGTGATGATATTGAGGAACAAACAGGTGGCCTTCATTAAAGTGTTATGGAGAAACCACCAATTTGAGGAATAAACATGGAAGGCTGAGGCCGACATGAAGTCCCATTTTCGTTATTTCTTTACTAATGAAGGTTAGTTGTTTTTACCTATAATCAAAATACTGACTAAAATTTACATTGTTATGACTTTTGGCGATGTTTTGCAAAAATGTGCATTTAGGTGTCGTATAGTGAAGTTACAGTGAAATTGTGCATATTGACTTCAAAATTAAAATTCGTCTTGTTTTCAGTTATGTTGTACATTTTGTTATGGTGAGTCTTTATGAAATGATATAGAGAATTTTGGTAGGTTTATCTTTGGTGTAATCAACTCATATATGGTATTTTGAGCTCATGTTGTTGTGAAAAGGAAATTCCTCATAACATGTTTTTGGGGATTATGTGTGGTGATTGATGTTTTTTGAATTACTATGAATATATATGAATATTATGCGTATGAGAGAGGTCTATGTAAAACCAATGATAGATAGAAAAGTTTTCAATTTTTAGCATTTTTAACCTATGAATGTAATGATATAAACTAAGATTCTTCTCTCAGTCCTCAAAGAGGACGCCGACGCTAGTTACGTCTAGGGGGTGCTCCCCGGATGTGACACGCATGAAATTGTAGGTTTTCTACTTGTTTTTATGAAATTCATGGTATGAGTCTATATGTGTTGTTTTATTCTTATATGCACTATGCAGGTCTTATAGATTATCTGATTGATGAAGGGCTTGCCTAGTTTGTATGAAGTTGCCTTCACTTACTATGTTTGTGTATGAATTGTATCTTAAGGATTATGGTCTAATGATAGGTTTACTAAGTATGTGTTAGCTAATCGGGATTCACATGTGTTAGTTAATAGGGAGTTACATGTACATTGCATTAGATTGGGATTGTTAGTATGGTTTGTAATGATTCATGTGAAGCGCAGGTATAATATGTGCAAATTAAATTGATTTCACTATAATGTCATTAGTTTCTTATCTTGAATGTTTATATGATATATTATAATTCTATTATGGTATATGTTAGCTTATGTAGGTTGTATGTATGGTTTTGTTATGATCTTAAGGTGATGCATTGCACCAAGTATCAATAGTGTATTACTTGGGAGGTTAGTGACTTAAAAGAAGAAGTTCATTGTTAAATATTAAAAAGATTACTGTAAAGTGTGAGAATCTTAATATAAAGTGGTCCTTAAATGCCTTAAATGCAATGTGTGATTTTATATGATCTATGATCATTCAATACACCTATATGAAGTATGTAATTGATATAATGCTTATTGTATAAAGGTTTTATGAAGGATTTCTTAGAAAGTCATGAAGTATGATTTCAAGGAAAATGTCCCTTTTTAAATGCATGTTTTTGCATTGTTGCCTTACTTAGTGAATTCTTGTACTAACTCAATTTTTCTCTATTTTTTACACAAAGTGTAGGTTATGCATTCTTAAGGAATGTCTGTATGATTGATGAGCTTTTTAGATGTTTCTCCGGCTCAAGGAAAAAGGAATCCTTATGTTCCAATGATTTCTTATTTCAAGTGTTTATTCAATGCATTGTAATAGTTTCAATATTATGTTATGATGTTAAAGGGATGTATCCCTATTCTATTCTATGATGTTGAGTCTAAGATGGCTAAAAAGTCTTAGAGTCTATCTATGTATTATAACTTAAATTATATATAATGTTGTTAAGAAAAGTTATAAATTTTCCGCTAAATTACCTATTAGTATGTAATGAATGATAACTATCAGCTTGTATAAGACCTCCGAGAGGTCAGGTACTGGATGTTACTTCTAGGGGGTTCTCCTCGGATGTGACAGTCTTGATGTATTTTATAGGAAGTGTATGAACTAGGTCTCTTTAAAAAATATACCACTTAGGTAGTTGGTTTTATAATACGACATTTATCCATTGCACTGAGTAGACCTTATGAAAGGGGAAACTTATTGTGTTTTATATCAAGCATATGAATTAGTTATCATGTGTTATAAATGAAGTTATATGATTTAACGTATAATTTAAGGAAGTATGTAAATATGTTTTATGAAATGAAGTTATGAATGACTAGTGTAGTATACTTAATCCAAATGAATCCTCAAGGAGAGTACTATGTGTAATTAGTAGTATGGGATGCTACTGTCACTTTTAACATAGTGTAACTTACAAATACCCATAGAGAAGGGTACTTACATGAAGTCCTTAATGGATGATTGTCCTTCAAATGTCTAGCAAAGAGTGAGGATATTTTTTCCATGCGAGGTAAGCCTATGTTTTGTAGTCTTAAGGATCGCTTTAGTGTGTCTTGAAAGGGGTGTATGGGTAGTCCCTTCTTGTCTTACTGTAAGGAGTCTTAGGATAACTTTGTTAGGCAAACCTCTATGCAAATGAGATCACTATGCTTGGGATGAATGGTTCACTGTAAGGTTTCACTATGTTCACTGTAAAGTACATGAGATTACTGTAAAGTATGTCTTGGTTCCAACAATGTGAGAATTCTATTTATGTGATAAATGGTTATCCTTATACTATTTTAACTCAATAATCATGAAGGTTTTACTTATTTGGCATGAAATCTTATTTTTATAAAATGTCACTTTTTGCATGTCTTACTTAGTACTTTGTTTTCTACTAATCCCATACTTTTTTACACTTAATAAGTATATATTTGAGGTTAAGTTGAGAACTAGAAGACAAGCTTGGTAAAGACTATGTCAACACTAAGTGTGTCCTCATATATTCGAGGTCATAATTCTATTTCTTAGTTTCTTGCATTAACAGTGATTATGTATTTTGATTTAATATATAGGGCCGTTTCCCTAAGATATTTATTTCATGTCTTTTTGATGGCTAGCAACGATAAGACTTCTCCTTATCTTTTATGAAAGATATTTTCATTATTAAATTATCTGTGAAAAGTTTTAACTTCGTACTACTTTACATGTATTATGTAATGAATGATAGCTAAGGATTTTAGAAGACCACTGAATGGTCAAGTTCACAATTGTTTTAACCTATGTGTGCTCCCTTCTTCTATGGGGTACTTTAGGGTTGTTACAAAGCAATCATATCTAGAAGACCACCATACAAGGAAAATAAGAGAGAGATCATATGGAGTTTATCTCTATGGCACGACACAAGAGTAATGATGAAGGGGAAACTCTATCTTCCTATATCCTCTCACTCATGGATGTGGCACGACTCACACCGATGAATGAGAGTATACTAGATGTGTCTCGTTTGACTTTGAAACCTAATCTATTTTTTAAAACCTTATGCTTTTGTATCAAGTTCTTTATGACCTGCAAGTACACCCTAGAAGAAGGAGCACTCTTGATTCTTCAGAAGGCGTACTTGACCTTTCGGAGGTCTTGTACTAGCCTCTTAGCTATCATTAATTACATAAGACATGAAAAGTAGTGCAAAATTACAAATTTTCACAATATTGATAATTATAAGGAAATATATTTTATAAATTAAAAAAGTAGTCTCGTCATCACAAGAAAACATAAACACACAACCTAAATATCTTAGGGACACGACCCATTACATTCACAAAAAGGACATAATAAGTCTTATACAAGAACTAGAGAAATAAAGAATATGCCCTCAAATATATGAGGAGATACTTAGTATTGAGACAATCAAATTTTAATCTTTCGTTCTAATCTTCAACTTTCCTCCAACATATACTTATAAAGTATAGAAAAGTATGGGGTTTAGAACAAACGTCGTACTATGAATGGCATATGTAAAATCATGCAAAAGAGGAAATTTTAGTAGAAATAACCTTAATGCTAAACAAATAAATCCTTCATGAATATAGAAGTAAAACAACAATAAAAACATCATCTAGCACATTGATACGCTCAAACTTACTTCTCAATTAAGAAGTAAATTGGTCGTATCAAGTAAAGAACCCACTAATGAGGTTGGGATCGTTCCCACGAGGAAAATAGTTCAGACTTAACTTCAATCTATTATTACTACTATTTTAGTAAATTATATCCTTTGAAAACAAAGACAATCAAATGTTGGAGTACAATCAATTAATCAAAGTAACTAGGTTTTACATGTTCCCCACAGGTTCATAACTTGATAATTCTAACTTTAAAAATTCTTTCCTAGTATCTTGCATGCAAAGTGATAAGATATGTATTTCTAAATCCTTGGTACGGCGTCTAGAAAATATCACTCCGCACCTTGGTCCAGCTATGTGTGTTGCTATACTAAACGTTACCTTTACCTCATATTAAGCATTGTATTTGATATTTGACTAACTAATTACCTCATACCAATCAATACTAGCCTATTATATAGTATACACTAAATCTACGTTGACAATTCTTTTTCTATTATCTACCTCCTTCGTCCGGCAAGTAGCATTAAAGCAAGTTCTAACGTTCGCCATCCATTAAAAAGACTTCTAAGAAAAAGAATTATCAATACATGAAAGACACTATTCTAGCATTGTTATGTTAGTTAGGTTTTACCTCATTATTCACCTATGGTTCCGACAACCCTAGTTATGGGGTTTAGGTACCCATAATCATAATCACAAAATTCAAATATGTAATATAAGAAATCATTGACTTACTTCAATGAGAAAGAATAAAATCCAAAAGTTCACTTGATTAATTAATAAAAGTCCCAAGAATCAATTACTTAAATTAATTGAAGACTAAAGATTTTCCGAAATTGTAACTATTATCACCAGATCTAATCCACAAAAGAAAATAAAATAATCAAGAGTCTAACCCCAAAAACGAGGTATTTTGAACTATTTATCAAAAATAAAAACTTAATTAAATAAGGACTCTATTTGCTAGAAATCTGTCAAAACACGGCTCGGTCGAGGGATCTCGCGACGGATCATCGTGGTCACGATGGACCGTCATGAATTCCGTCATCCCATACTTGTGCAATTTCTTTTGCTGCTCTCTTCATTACCCTCGATGGCAGGTATGAGGATCATCAGAGGAACAACGGTCCGTCGAGGGTCTCCATTCCAAAACACTTGAACTCTTGCAATTTGGATACTAGGACTACTTCTCTCATCTTCATGACGAACAAATAGTACAGACCATCATGGCTACGACGGTCCGTCACGCACTCTGCAACCCCACACTTGGTAAGAATTCCCCATCTTCCTTCACCATCTGCACTACTATGCCACCTACAGACCGTCACGAGCACGACGGACTGTAACAAGCTCCGTAGGTGGTACTTTTCTATATTTCTTGCTCAAAAACCTCCGCATTCATCTTTTAGACAGATTTCATGCAAATAAAGAGAAACTTACATAAAAATTAGTACAAAAAGGCTTTTGGACACACTAAACTTAAGGAAAAAGCAATAAAAATATCGTGAAACCACGGTATATCAACACCCTCAACTTAAATTCGTTGTTTGGCCTCAAGCGACGCACTATGGCTCAATACAAAATCTTTGTACAATAGTATCCATGTTTTATCCTTCGCAATCATTTGACTATCAATCCTGATCAATCTCATAATATTTATCAATGCTATCACTATTAGGCTTGAATTATGTTGAATCGGACCATGACACAGACTTACCATGCACTAACACCTATTCTCTTGAGTTTCTCACCGAGGTGCTAATATATCCGGTATTGCAACTAGTGTCCTCATTGCAAAACAAAATCCTCATTTTTCACACAACGATTTCAGTTTGATTAAAAGGATTACATTATAATACTCACTCTCAGAAAAAATCCACACTCATTTATACATATTTCCATAATCTTGCCTTTATTTTCACTGCTTTAAGTTTGCTATACAACTCTTAGGATCACGATAGGACTTTCTTAACTTGTAACATAGGCACAGGGTCAGGTAGGGTATATTTAGGTATACTTTAGTGACTTTTTTCCCTCCTTGACATATCCGCTAAATATACCACTTTTTATCATTTTATTTCTCTAGTTTCTCATATTCTTACACTTTGCTATTTTCCCTTCTTTCTTCATTTGTGTAACTGACTCTTTTCTTTTCTTGCTTGTATTTCTTGTATTTTTTTTATTATTATTTTTTAAATTGATTCTTGAGTCACTTTACTTTTGTTCTTTCTCTCTCTTTGTTCTTTCAATCCCAATGTTCAAAGCATTCCTCATAATAGCCACCCTCAACTCATTGCTTTGCCATGAGTCAAAGTACACAATACCAAAAGTTGGGTAAGAGCCATAAAAAGGTTTTTTACGGCATAAGACAACCTCAATTTATGCTTTTGGCATAAGCTGAGGTGCATATGTCCAAGGAGGGACTAGGGCCAACACATTATTCTAAGAAAAGATTAGTTGAGTTGAAAAAGAAAGGTCTAGATTAAGCTCAAATCTTTTGGATCAAAGAAGGATTAATTTCATTTGGTTTTCTTTTATTTTGACTTAAATGGGATACATTGAACAAGGGCTATGATCCTTTCCTAATTGTATATTACAACTTACTTTTATCAAGACTAACCAGGCAAGTTCTAACTCTATATAAATAGTTGACTATTAAAATGTTCCTCACACTCACTTGACATCTAATTACTCTACCAAATTATCAGAGACCTAGTTAGAATTTTGGACTTAGGGTCATGCAGTGATGTACCTCTATGTCATTCTTAGAGCCCCATATTTATCAATTATTATGCCTAGTCATGAGTCATTTTCAATTTTATCAGGATATCATTTTAGCCATTATGCTTCATAATTAAACTATGTACACAAGGTATAGACATGCTGGTTGAACAGAAAACATAATCTGTCTCTTGGGGAAAAAGAACATAGGCAAGAAAACCCCAAAAGAGGATGGTGAATTGGGATACTCAGACTTCACCCTAGCACTCACTTATCATTTACCCCACCACCAACAAAAAGACATGCAATTATCCCCATTGCATAAAAAAATTGAAATACAAGAGTGGTAGGTGAATCAAACCTGGGGAAAAATGCACCGACGATGAGCAAGCTCGTGGGTCCGGTTCCCTGGAACCCACTACCTATGTAATCTGGACACCCTCAGTAGTGTCCATAGCATCGACAACACTATCATCAATGCCTCCCGCTATCTCCACATTTCTGGAGCTAGATGCCCAAGCATCTAACTCTACTGCCTTCAAGTGACGCGCCTCCTCATCATCAAACGAGGCTCTCCTTGCAGCCTCCATATTACGACACTCCTTCTTCCGTGCTCGAACCTCATCCTCCTCTCGACCCCTACGTCTCTTGGCATGCTCTCGATTGGGAGGTGGTGCAATCTTAGAAGTGGCGATTAAGGCCGCCATCACTGTGTCTTCAACAAGATCTGGAGAAGTGGCCTCAGACTCACGCACCGTAGCCTCTAAGATCATATCAATGTGTGCGCGAAGACTATCGATCGCAGCGTGAAGGGTCGACACATCCAGCTGAGGGGCTGGTCGGGCTAACACCCGCAACTAAAAAGCATCAAAGCTCTGATGAACCTCGACGATCTTCCACTATGTGTGCTGGACCATTCTCCGCTGCAAGCGCTCTTCTGCCTAAGAAATAGACCTCTGCATCGAAGGCTACATGTGATGCAAAAGTGTAGCTATCTGTGCCTCTAATTTCTGGACCGTAGCAAGCGGGACCAGACCTGGGAAATGGACTAAGCAAGAGGAGGTCGAGGCACCGATACTACCCGGGATAGACTGGAACGGTGTGGTGTAAGTGGAAGCCGTCTGCGTAGCCGTGCGGGCTTGTGCTACCGTATCAGCCAGATTGTCACCAAGTGGAGGCAACTCTGGATGGGGCCCAATGCGTGGAGCCAACTCATTGGCCTAATCCCTAATGAGGCCGATATCAATAGTGCCCAGCGGGGTCTTGAGCTGATCAACGTGCCATATAGGCACACCTGCCAACCCACATAGAGAAAATATCATGCATGGGAAATTATAAGTAGTTGTGACCTAAAAAGCCCTCTCGTGCATGACCGCTTGTAGAATCTCAACAAAATCCACCTCAAACCTGGCTATCATCGCTGCCACTAGTACTACTCGATCTTATGTGACTATATTCTCAGCGGCTGTGGGGGAAAAGAAGTGTCGGACAATAAACCACAAAAACATCGCCATGAAGGTCAGGATAGCCTTCTAGATTGCTCCCTTCGGCTCTGTCACCCATTCAGCACCCTTTCAATCAACGGACAAGTGCAGGGCTATCCACCTCTTGGTGGTCTCTCTCAGCGATTGCTCACGTGGGAATTGGTAATCTTTTACAATTTGCCACCGGTAGTCAAACTCGGCAGTGAGAGACATGCAATTGGCATCAACATTCTCGCTGTATAGATACCAGCGGATGAAAGGAAGGGAGTTGTCAACCTCAATGCCTCGTATTCGGGCATGATCTTGTGAGGCCTGTTTGGCGGGAGCAGCCCGCCTATCAATTTGTGATGTAAGAGTAGCTACGTAGGAGGTGTAGAACTCTAAGACCAACTCTTCACAATAACGTCCCAACGAACACGTTGTCCATTCAACTCAGACGCTCCTTCTTCATTAGTAGATAACCCAGAAGGTGTGGCGGTCAGTGTGCACTCCTCATAAGACTGGAAGGCAGTAACTACGTCGGACGCCACCTTTTTGGTGTGGCTCTAGCAGCACGTGCAGCTCGGGATGGGGTAGAAGTTCGTGGGCGCATGTACTCGGGGTCACGCTCATCATCAGAGCCAATGACCAGGTGGGCAGACGGTGTGACAGACTTCGATCACCCGCGTGCATCGTCTCGATCTTCTTTTTGTGTCATAATAGATAGAACCTGTAAAGAATCATTATTAGTAATAGAAGGTGAAAACAAGACAAGCAAAATGACACAAAATAAATAAAAGAGTTAAGATGTAATGACATTTCAATAGTAACAGTGAAACACAACGGACCAGGTGACGGCTTGTCGTGAATACGACGGACCATCACGGGGTCCATCATGTCTTACTTAAACTATGTTTATGTGGAGAACCCTGAAGGGAAATCTCCAACAAGTATGAAGGTACATGCAGGACGAACCGTTGTGATTATGGATGTCCCTCGTCGCTGTCCGTACAGGGACACTTGAAAAAAATAGAGGCCCTTAAGAGAGGGGTCTCTGACCGTCATGACAGTTATGCAGGATGGACCGTTGAGGGAATTACGATCCTTCGTAGGTGTCCATCAGAGGATACTTGGAAAAATAATGGAGACCCTTAGGAATAGGGTTTGTGGCCGTCATGATGGTACGTGCAGGACGGACTGTTGTGGGAAAGATGCTCCTTCGCATGTGTCTGTTGGTGGACATTTGGAGAAAATTGGTCAGTAGGGTGTTAGGGATGTTTTAACGGACCCAATGATGGTCCGTCGTGGGAACGATGGTCCGTCATCGGGGTCTCAATTGGTCATTCATTGACAGAACTGGGGGTGCCCCATTCATCCCCTATGACCCAAATGGAATTGTTACTGTTTTAACCTACATTTGTCGAACCCAAATACCTCGTAAACTTTCAATGATAAAGCACCTTTTTCTAGAATTTTAACTAGGAAATTTTGAAGATTCTCAACCTAGGTAAGACAGAATTTGTATTAAAAAATGAACCTATCAAGAAGAACTAGGCTAGTACTGATTGACAAACAAAAATGCAAAGTAAATAGGTAGAAATCAGAGAACATACCTCAGAATTTTAGAAAAATAAGAGAGGAAGGTACTTGGTGATCAAGTAAAGAACCACAGCGGCTGACTCCGAATAGAAGATAGTGAATTTTAGGAATTGGGGAATTTAGGAGAATGATTGGTTGTAAGAGAGGGGGTTGTGAACGTGGAAGTTATTAAGGGAGGGAAATGGGAGGAAGAGGGAAGGAGTGGGGTGAAATGAAGGGGGTGGGGGTTTTAAATGTTAAAATTTTTTAAAAAAACTCAGCCGAGTCGAGTGTGGTACCCTTCATTAATGACGCGACAAATCCCCGACGACGGTCCGTCGCTTCTGTTACGGTCCGTCATTGGTTCTATCTCGTGTACCCTAGTTTTGAAACTAACAAAAAGACATACCTAGAACGATGGATTTATTCGACGTTTCGTCACAACTGTGATGGTCCGTCGATGTATCTGTTAGTGGCTCCTACAGAGTTATTTTCTGAAGAATTTCTTGGTAATGTGCCTGCCAATTTAAAACCCGTTAGTAGAAAATGCTACCATTACTAAAAAAAAAATATACGTATTGGGTTTCCTCTCAACAAGTGTCTGATTGAACGTCGCGGAAGCCAACGCAACCTACAACTGTCTAAAAACACCAAATCCCCAACCATAAACTCTCATTTTTCACTTTTTAGGTCATTATCCTTCTTCATTTTTTTTGTAGGATACAGCAAATACAGACTGGAGCTCACCACTCTGCTTCATTGACTTACAAATATTGAAAGTCGCTTCTTCATTGTTCAACCGAAATTTCATCTGCCCCTTTTCCATATCAACTAAGGCTCTACCCATAGAAAGGAATGGCCTCCAAACAATAATAAACATTTCAAAATCTACTTCACAATAATGAATAACAAAATCTGCTGGAAATATGAACGACTCCACTTCTACTAGCACATCGTGGAGTATCCCTATAAGCCTTTTGACTGTTTGATCAGCCATCAGTAGCCGCATCGCAGTGGGCTTCAGGTCACCCAAACCCTACTTCTTGTTAATCGAGAGGGGCATGAGATTTATGCTTGCCTCCAGATCACATAGTGACTTCGAAAAATGTAATGACCCGACTTTACAAGGAATAGTGAACGCACCGGGATATTCTTTCTTTTGTATGAGAGATCTTGCAGCAATAGCACTTCAATGCTGCATTCTATCATAATTCTCGAAAGTGACCAATCTTTTCTTTGTAACCAGATCTTTCATAACATTGCATAACCGGGCATTTGTTCAAGAGCTTCTACCAAAGGGACATTGATAGAAAGTTTCTTCAACATTGTTACAAAACACCAATATTTACCATCATCGATCTTTTTCACTAATCTATGAGGAAAGGGGGTCTATGCATGTGAATTACCTTTATAGGGACTTTTTCATCTTTTCCAGTGCTATCTTCTTCTTCACCACTACCCTCTACCACATTATCATTATCCTTTCTCACCTTTTCCTCATTAGACGGCTTAGGTGGGTCAGTGGTTTGCTTACCACCCCGAGTAGTGATTTCCATACAGTGTGCATAATTTTTTGGATTGTGGAAAGTGTTGATAGGAAAAGTGCCGGGTTGCCGTGTGTTCACATTCGTAGGTAATTGGGCCATTTGCAACTATATCTGCTTAATCGATATTGCATGTGTATCGACTTTTTGCCCAATACCCGCTAAATCATACCTTAACTCATTAATGTGCTCATCACTAGCATCAAACCTCCACATCATTTTGTGCAACATATCCATAACTCGTGCCATACTATCTCCACCATCACTGGGAGTAACTTCATGATTTTTAGCAGGGACATATGGCCCAATCCTATCATTTCTATTACCGTAATTGCCCCTATTAAAGTTGTTGTCGCGGTTGTAGTTTCCATCTCAGACATAATGACCCACACGGTTATCGTTAGCATAGATCAGACCTTGGTTCCCTTGACCTTGGCGCCAATTATCTTAATTTGAGACTTGGGCACTCGGTCGGAAACCCCACCTCTGCTCATTTATTGCATAGGAATCCTCCGCATAATAGCATTTATCATTAGGTGGTGGTGGTTTAGACAAGTAGTTAACTGCATTTATCTTATCTGCACCCCAAGTGATATGTTTTAATACACACACACCCCCCCTCAGTTCTCATCTGTGCCATGTCTTCACGAATCTCCTCTGTGGCCGGGTTGTGAGTGGATTGCACTGTAATGATGTTTTTCCCTGTATCTGACTTCCTAGTACTCCAAGCTTTATTTCTCCGAGAGATTTTCTCTAACTTTTCAATAATCTCAGCATAAGGACACTCCCCATAAAAACCACCCACTATAGTATGCAATACAAGTTTATTATTATCATCATGTCCCCGATAGAAGTATTAATTTAGTGACTCATCATCTATGCGGTGATTGGGTACGCTTATAAAAAACGAGGTCAATGTATCCCATGAACTAATATATGACTCACCTGGTAGTGCCACAAAGTTTTTCCTCTGTCTTTGTTGTTTAGCTTTTTGGAGACCGAGTAGTAGCGTGCAAAAAAAACGTCCCTTAGTTGGTTCCAACTGAAAATTGAGTTGTAAGGGAGCTCGGTGAACTAAATAGCAGCCTCTCCCGTCAGTGAGAGAGAAAACACTCTTAGCCCTATTACATCCGAGTCCAAGTCAGACCTCCCTACACAACTTTTACACACTGCCCTTACATTAGCTATATGGGCATGTGGATCCTCAGAAGCTAGCCCTCAAAACAAACCTCTAGCAGTTAGCAGTTGCATAAGGCTACGAGTTACCACAAAGGTGTGGCCTGGTGGTAGAGGGGGAAAGACAAGCGGCCCGTTAGAGTCTTCTATATTGTCATAGGCTCTGTAGTATTCTTGGGGACGTGGAGCGGGGTTCTGTCCCTCTGTTTGTTCTCAAATGGAGCATCGGGTAACAACAGACCATGAACATCAACCGGAGCTAGGATGTTTTTGTTTTGATAATCATCATTAATACCCATGTTTCAATTCATGTTGTGTAGTGTACGCTCTTATTCGTGGTCGTAGGAAAATAAGGGTTCTCTTCCTCTCCGTGTATTTGTCATATAAGGAAGATGGTTCTTCCAAAATCAAAAAAAATAAAAACAAAGTAAAATAAAGAAAATATGGACTAAACTATAGTAAAAAGTTTAAGTTAATATAAAAGAAACATTCCCCGACAGCGGCGCAAAAATGTGATACTCTCAAACTTACTTCTCAAATAAGAAGTAAAGCGGTCGTATCAAGTAAAGAACCCCACTAATGAGGTTGGTATCGTTCCCGCGAGGAAAATAGTTCAGACTTAACTTCAACCTATTATTACTAATATTTAGTCAATTATTTCCTTGGAAAATAAACATAATAAAAAGGGTTTTTTTTTTTACTTCTAAATGAATGAAAATAACTAGCAAAATTAAAGGAGACAACTAACAGCTTCAAATATTGGAGTTTAATCAACTAATCAAAGTAACTAGGGTTTACGTGTTCCCCACAGGTTCATAACTTGATAATTCTAACTAAAAGAAATTTTTCCTAGTATCTTGCATGAAAAGTGATAAGTTATGCATTTCTTAATCCTTGGTCCGACATCTAGAAAATTTCACTCCGCACATTGGTCCGGCTACATGTGTTGCTATACGAACCCTTACCTTTACCTCATTTTGAAGAAACGAATTCGATCTTTGACTAGTTTTTACCTCGTACTGATCAATACTAGCCTATTAGATAGTATACACTAAATCTATAATGACAATTATTTTCCTATTATCTACCTCCTTGCTCCGGCAAATAGCATTAAGGCGAGTTCTAATGTTGACCATCCGTTAAAAGTCCTTCTAAGCGAAAGAAATATAAATACATGCAAGACACTATTCTATAATTTTTATTTTAGTTAGGTTTTACCTTATTATTCACCTATGGTTCCCACAACCTTTGTTATGGTGTTTAGTTACCCATAGTCATAATCATAATATTCATGTATGTAATATAAGAATTCATGCACTTACTTCAATGAGAAAGAATAAAATCCAGAAGTTCACTTGTTTAATCAAAAAAAGTCACCAACAATCAATTACTGAAATTAATTGAAAACTAAAGATTTTCCGAAAGTGTAACAATAATCACCAAATCTAATCCACAAAAGAAGCTCAAATAACCAAGAATCTAACCGCAAAAATGAGGTTTTTTGAAATATTAATAAAAAATAAAAACCAAATAAAATAAGGACTCTATTTGCTAGAAATCTGTCAAAACGAGGCTGGGTGGATGGACCTCGCGACGGATCGTCGTGGTCACGACGGACCGTCATGGATTCCGTCGTCTCATACTTGTGCAATTTCTTCTGCTGCTCTCTTCATTACCCTCGATGGAAGGTATGACGGATCGTCAGAGGAACAACAGTCCGTCGAGGATCTCCATTCCAAAACACTTGAACTCTTGGAATTTGGGTACTGGGACTACTTCTCTTATCTTCATGACGAACAAGAAGGATGGACTATCATGGCTACGACGGTCCGTCACGCACTCCTTAACCCCACACTTTGTCAGAATTCCCTATCTTCCTTCAGCAGCTGCATTACGATGCAATCTACGGACCGACACGAGCAGGACGAATAGTCACAAGCTCCGTAGGTGGTACTTTTCAGTATTTCTTGCTGAAATACCACCACATTCATCTTTTAGATAGATTTCCTGCAAATAAAGAAAAACTTACATAAAAATTAGTACAAAAAGGCTTTTGGACACATTGAACTTAAAAAAAAAGCATTAAAAATATCGTGAAACCACGGTATATCACACATACGAATCGAACTTCTATAATTTTAGAAGAAAGAAGCACTTCACAGTGAACTCAAGATGAGCATACTTTGAACTCATTTCATACAGACTCACAGTGAACTTGTTTCCTTCGAATTTTCCTAACCAATTTTTCCTCAGACTCACTAAGGTAAGATATGCACGACACACCCATACAATACCTTGAATACACACTTAAGTGATCCTTAAGACTACCCAGTATAGGCGTACTTTGCATGGCTAACAAGACCACATCTTATAACTTACCGTTAGAGAAAGATACCTGCATCTTAACCCTTCACATAAGAGCCCTTCTCCATGTGGACTTACAAGTTACACAAAGTGCATTTTGAAAGTAGCATTCTATACTACTACTTCCATAATGTGCTCACTGAGGATTCCATAGGCTTAGGAACACCACATTCATCATTCCTAAACTTGATCACATAAGACGTAACCTTTCACATAATCACCATTTTCATAATATTGACTTCTAAACATGCTTCCATATTCATTAATCAGGGTTCCCACACTGGCATGCCTCACATATTACATACTGTATTAAGTGATATTCTACACAAACTATGCAATTTAAACTTCATAAAACATATTAACATGAACATCAACATTATTACTTCGCTTTACATACTATGCCTTCAAGTCCATACTCACAATACACAATTATATTCTTCAATTAAACACCGCCACCAAAGGGTGACAATACTAACCAAGAAAATTTCAATGGAAACAATACAAGATAGAGTAACTTATACTCAAGAATATTTCAATGGAAACTATACGAAATAGAGTAACTTACATGTCATCAAACATTTCACCAAATTTCACTAATACTTCATTTAAGAAACATAATATAATATATATAGGAAGTATATAACCAAAAATACATCAAAACAAGCTCAACTCTAACATTATCTTACTAAAAGCAATAAACCCATTTCATAAGCCAAAAGTAGATAGTAAGCATAAACATGGATTAATTGGGGGGGGGACATTAGAATCAAAATCTAACACAAAAAACAACTCATTTTAATAATTAAAACGTTTTTATGCAAATACCCATACTTAGAGTCAAAAAATAATATAGTTGGAGTTTGAAACCATTTTTTAAATCTCATTGCACAGTCTCCTTGAATAAAAGAAGGTTCAATGATGACTCACATACCTCAATATGGAGAAACCCACAAAATTTTATGAAGAAACTTGAAGGATTTGGTCTTCTTCAAGGGATCTCAAACATTCTTCAATGGAGGATTTTGGAGATATTTCTTTTTCAATTATTTTTTGTGGGGGAAATTTAATTTAAGGTGACCTAAATCCGTTCAAAAATAATGTCCAAAGTACTCAAATGACCCCCACACTAATTGGACCCTTTTCAAAAGTATATTTTGAATTTAAAACGATGCGACCAAATCTAGGAAGTGGCTCCACGTGGCGGATGAAGTTCCTTATTTTTCCTCTCAACATTTTGAGTGTTTGATTAGAGGTGGCCCCCAATTCTAGGCTCTGCGTGCTAGTAGCCTCCATGTCCAACGATTGGTTCCTCCTTGGCTTAACATTTTGAGTGTTTGGTAGTCCCTTGATTGTTGACTTCCAAACTTAACCAACTTACTTCTAATGCTAAAATAAAATATTTTAAATCATTATTAACTTATGAAAAACATACGAAGCTCTAGTTTAAAATATTTCATTTTGATGGTCGTAACACAACTCAAAGATTAACTAGATAAAGGTTCTATTCAACCTAGCATTTCTCCTTGGGGTGCGTCGATATTGTTTTTGAAGAACAAGGAAGGGTGCCTTATAATGTGCATTGATTATTGTCAACTTAAAGTGACCATTAAGAACAAGTATCCTCTCCCTTTGATTGACGACTTGTTGATCAACTCAAAGGGGCAAGCTATTTTTCTAACTAGGTCTGGTCACTAAGAGTTTCTTGTGATGTCTTTTGGTCTCATTAATTCCCCAGCAAATTTTATTGACCTAATAAATAGGGTTCTCAAAAATTAATTCTGATTCCTTTGTGATTGTTTTCATTCATTTTATCTTTGTATATTCGAAGAATGAGGGTGAAGATATGTACCATTTGAAGGGGGTATTAAAAATCCTTAAACAACACTTACTATTTGTCTAATTTAGCAAGATAGAGTTTCGATTGAGATCTGTAACATTTCTTGGTCATATCATCTAAAGTGAGGGTATTGAGGTTAATTTAGAGAACACCGAGGCAGTTAAGAATTGTCCTAGGCCATGGACTCCAACCAAAATTAGAAGTTTCTTGTGTTTAGCCGGGTACAATCGGAAGTTTGTGGATTGTTTGTGTCCATCGCTTCTCCTTTGACTACCTTGACCCACAAGAGTGTGAAGTTGGAGTTGTCAGAGGCTTGTGATAGAAGAGTCCAAGTGTTGAAAGATATGTTTACCTCCGCTCTGGTGTTAAATTTACCAGAGTGAACCAAGGGTTTTGTGGCATATTGTGATGCATCATGAATACAATTGGGTTGTGTCCTTATGCAACATGCGAAGGTAGTAGAGTATGCTTTTAGACAACTCAAGGTGCCTGAGAAAAATTATCCAACTCATGATCTTGAATTAGCAGCCGTGGTGTTTGCTTTACAAATATGGGGGCATTACTTGTATTGTGTTCATGTTGAGGTGTATATCGACCACAAGAGCCTTCAATATGTGTTTATCCAAAAGGAGTTGAACCTCTGTCAAATAATATGGTTGGAATTGTTTAAAGATTACGACATGAGTGTTCCCTACCACCCCAACAAGGCTAATGTTAAAGTAGATGCTTTAAGTCGTATGACCATGGGAAGTTTGTCTCATGTGGAAGAAGGCAAGAAAGACCTACTGAAGGATGTTCGTAGATTTCCTAGATTGGGTATTTGGTTGAAAAATTCCCCAAATAGTAATTTTATAGTTCATAATAACTCTGAGTGTTATTTAGTGGTCAGGGTGAAGTCTAAAAAAAAACTTGATCTACTATTGATGGACTTCAAGAAATAAGTACTTAGTAGGTTAAATGTGTCTCTATCCCAGAGGGGGATGGTGTGCTAAGGTACAAAAATATATTGTGTGTGTTTGATGTTAATTATTTGAGGTGAAGTGTTTTAGAAGAACTTTATGATTCTCGATATTATATCAATCCGGTTTCCACTAAATTGTATTGTGATCTTGAAGAGGTATATTGGTGCGATGGCCTAAAAAGGGACATAGCGGAGTGAGTGTCTAGGTATACGAATTTCTAACAAGTGAAAACCGAACATCTAAACCTAACTTTCTTGACTCAAATCATTGAAGTTCCCAATTTGAAGTGGGAGGAAATTAACATGTATTTAGTAGTTGGGTTGCCTTGAACCCAGAGGCAACATGAATCAATTTGGGTGATAGTGGATGGATAAATAAAATTTGTTCACTTCATCCCCGTCAAGTCTTTTTACTTAGAGGAGGATTATGCAGGGATCTATGAAGATGAAATTGTGAATCTTCATGGTATTCCTTTATCCATTATATTTGATAGAGGTGCACAATTCACATCTTGATTTTGGAGATCGTTTAAAAAAGGGTTGGGTACACAAGTAAATCTAAGCATTAGTTTTGATCCCCATGCGGATGGTCAAGCGGGCGTACTATTCAAATCCTACATGATATGTTATGATCTTCTATTATTGACTTAAAGGGAATGGGGACCAATAATTTTAGTTGACTGAGTTCTCATATAACAGTAGCTAACATTCAAGTAAGTTAATTGCCCCATTTGAAGAAAATTATTATATGATATGTTGGTCTACGATTGGGTAGTTTGAGGTTTGTGATCCCTCACTCCTTGGTTTAGAAATAGTCTATAATGTTTTATAAAAAGTTCATTTTATAAGGGATAGGTTGAGAATGTCATGTAGTTTGCAAAAGTTCTATGACGAAAGTAGAAGGTGAGGCATTATATTTGAAGTAGGCGACAAGGTGTATTTGAAGATTTCACCTATGACATGGGGTATGATATTCCGCAAAAAGGGGATGTTAAGTCCCAAGTATGTGGGTCCAAATGAGTTTTTTCAAAAGGTAGAAAAGGTTGCATATTAATTGAGATTATCTTGTGAACTAGCTTTGGTTCATCATGTATTCAATGTTTCTATGATTAAGAAGTGCATTAGTGATCTCGTGACCATACTTTGTATTGAAGGGCTTGGTGTGAATGAGGATCTATCCTACAAAAAGGTTCCAATGGAAATTTTAGATCACCAAGTTATAAAACTGAAGAATAGAGAGGTGGTCTCCGTAAACATTATATTTATAAACCACCTAGTTGATGGACGAACATAGGACGCCGAGTCTGACCTTAAGTGACGTGATCCTTATTTTTTTACTAACTAAGCTTAGTTTTTCCAATTAACAATTACAATAATGAGTAAATTTGAATTTGGCTTGTTTTACAAAGCTATTCATATTTATGATAAAGTATTTTGATAAAAATAAGTTTTCATGGAAAATGCCATTTTTGACTTGAAATTATTTGTTTATTTGGTGCATTGTGACTTCATGATATAATTTGAGCATGTTGATGTGTTTTGAAAGGAGTTTAGGAATAAGTGACTCTGCATGTTGTATAGAGCTCATGTTGTTATTGAGAAGGTGTTTCTTCATGTTGTGATGTTGGGCTCCTATATGTTGTAATTGATGTTTGGGTTGCTATGTGTAAATGCCATGATTGTATTTTTTATAGAATTTTGAATCACTACTTTGAGTGGTAACTTTTGTTGCTTATACATATTGTTGGTCTGGCTCCTAGTATTAAATCTATCCTTTCCCAGCAAAGGATATAAGTGTCATTCGGGGAAGAGTGTTCCTAAGGGGGGATAATGTAATATTGTGAAACTCCATGACCTAATCTAGAGCGACAAATGTTGAACTAAGTCTGATAACACTATTTTAAAACCTAAAATAATATAAATAAAATATTTATTAAGTTTTAGAGTCAAAACATCAAGGAACGTCCACGACGTCCAAAGACTAGTGAAATAGAGGATAATGTGCCTTGGAATATTTTATTTCATTTTAAGAGTCCGAATTCAATAAAAGTTAGTAGAAATGGGTTAACATATATTTGAATGTGTTTAGGTTTGTAACGTCCGAAGATGAATATGACCCCAAAAGGTTTTGTTTTGCAGTTGCTACCTACTAAGCCATTTGATAATACGTCGTATGATAGACAAGGCGTCGATGACTCCATGATCCAAAACTTATTAAATAAATTAAAACAGGTCAAAATACCAATCTGTATTTTCTATAAATGTTTTGCAGTATGGGGGTGTCCACTTACCTACGGATAGTAGGTCGAGGTCTCTTAGGTCAGGGTGTAGTTTAATTGTTAAGTTTATGGTTAAGTATTTTAATTAATTAGTTATATATTTGGTTAATTTATGGGTAGGGGTGTCAAATTAAGTTAGTTCAGGGACTATATCAAGACCTAACGATCATTAAACTAACCCAGCTCACTTCATTTCCCAAATTCCAAATCCTCTTCGTTCCCTCTACTTTTGTCACGACTCTCAAGTACACCCTAAAGGTTAGAGTCTACTTGTGCCGCCACACGAAATTTGAGACTTTCAGAAATCTCATATAAGCCACTCATAAACTTCATTGCATAGTAAACAATTAAAATAAGTAAGAATTACAAACATTCTTCACACACGAAGAACTCTTTTCATAATTATTTTACAAGTGAAAGACTTGCTTTTGAAACAATAAATCATTACAACATCTCTTTGAACCCTATAACTTAGAGTATACAACACATGGGACTAATCCCATAAAAGTCATAAAGTAAAGACATAGGACACAAAGGAACATGTGGATATTGTCCTCAAATCGATGAAGAATCACCAATACTTTATCTTAATCCCTTAGAAATCTATCAATCCTCCTTAGCATATCAGGATTTCCAATTTCCTTTACTTTCGTCAAAAAGGGAAAAAAAGGGGTTAGCACATTAAATGTACTAAGTATGGAAGCCATGAAAAAACCATGTAAATGAGACATTCAGAAAAAAGCATGCTTGTCATGAATGTCAATTAAAACATCATACTTAACACATTAGACATACATATGAAATCATTCAAGAAATTATTCACATTTTGTGCCAACTCTAAAATGAACTACTTCACTCGACAGTGATGTTCCTTCACAATTAAGGTAAAGTGCTTAGCCTTCACATTTCATATCTTTAAGCATGTAGTAAACCCACTAAAATCTATCCTAAAAACTCACTTAAGTCACACAAAGAGAGACCTCCCATACACCCTCTCAAAGCATGCCTAAACAATCCTTAAGACTACTTAGAATGAGACACATACACACGTACACTACATAAAGTACATCAGCATGTGATTCTACTTACAAATGTGATTTCCGAGGTTTACTTGAGTGAGTGTGGAGCGACCACCTGTACAATACCTTTCACACACACGCAAGGGATTCCCACTTAATAGATCAACACATAGACAATTTGACATTATCCTTCCAAGGGACATGAAACGACATATTTAAGTAAATTAAGGATATAATGTCAATGATTGACGTTTTCAAGGTTACCAAAGTAATAATTAATATTACCTATGTTTGGATCATGTCCAGATAAACAACCATCATCCCTAACTAGAGTCAATCTTAAGACTTATCTAGGTAAAATAAGAAGTCACCATTCCTATGACACCTTCAAACATCAACTAGACAACCATTAACTACTATAGATTACTACTTATTCATTCACCCTACTTTCATTACATAAGTCATTGCTTTCATTAATTTATTAGGAGACATTCACCACAATTAATGGTCTTGGAGAAGATCTAAGGACTCCAACTAACACCTTCAAAGCCTAATGTGCAATGTCTAGAAAACATCCCATACCACCACCTAAACTTCATATAACTTCTGTAATGCTAGTCAGCATCCCATTTAATGCGAATAAGCAATAACCTACATATACCATGGTAGTAAAGCATGGAATCTGGAGTTCTATCCTATTCCAATGAGGTTGTTCTACTTGCCAATGATATAACTTGGACACATCCCATGTAGACACATGGTTAAGGAATATGAAGGGCTTAATTTTTATTCTAGACTCATACTTTAGCTAGAACTACCTCCCTTACCATACTTACTCGGTCCTAGTCTTCGTTCTTATAGATTAAATCACATTAAGGTTCATACAAAATGGTTCCATATTAGGTTCATAACCCGAAAGCATTTACCCTATCAAAGAAAGTTCAACTAGGGATTCCTTACAATGGCGAAAAGAAGCTCATTATGACTTTCCTAAGAATTGATATGATATCATTCCTGCCAATCAACCATAAGTCCATAAATCATTACATTAAGGGTACCATTACGACTTTCTTCTCTAGGTTTCATAACTTTACCACTAGGTTCAAGGTTTAACATAAACGACCCTCTTATAATCATTCAAGGTCTAACATAACATTCACACATAAAAGACTAAGACGCTTTAGCTTCCTAAGTCAAGACATCACATATTCATATCATACATGCATCAATCATGGAACTAAAGTCAACCTTGACATGACACAATATAACTTCACTTTAGCACATTTTACATGTTATTCTAGAAGCACATAGGATTAACTATTATCATGTTAATGTATTTCTATACACTACTATATAATCATCACCATAGCCATCATATACTCATATACCCAAGTAGGAAACTATCATGCATTAACTCTTAGACAACACAGACAAACAAAGTCATAGTGTAAATGATTTCTTAACATACATACAAAGAACACGTACTTTAACATAACTTAACATATAGATAGACATGCTCATTCTTTACATTAATCAACTATGCAATTTATCATAATTCTTTGAGTAGTGCCGACAAGGCGATGATCATAATAATGCATAAAGTAAAGATGACAAAAACACATCAATTCACATAGCACCGCCATTATAAGTGGGCCACACAAATCACAACATAATTGAATTATAATTAACAAGAAACGAAGGGAATTAGGGAAGCATACCCCCACTCCATCTTAGAATTTCTATTCCAGAGCTAAATTATCAAATTCGATACCATAAGGCCCTTACCCATGTCCATGAACATCAATTCAATACATTAACTATAATAAATTAATGAAACTAGGTCAATTCAACATACATTCATCAATCTAATACAACCTAGATATCAATTGAATATAATTATCACATCATTAGATAGCCCATAGAAAACTACATAAGAATTCCTAAGCCTTTAAGTTAATAGCAATTCAGTAAGCCTAATATTTAATAGATCTAAGAATATAAAAAACTCAATTGATAAAATTGAAACAGCCTATAATCAATTAATCACATTCTATACATGTATCAAAAGCCCATACCAATCTACAAACGAATTCATCAATATCAATGGATGATCACATAACCCATATTTTTGTCAAATTGAGAGAATTGTGAAGGTTAATGGTTCATAAAGAATTTCATTGAAAAACATCAGTTAAACATCAATAACATCATATCGTAACGTTTTAAAACCTTTCATGCAAGAACCCATGACTTATAGTAGAAATTTGACTTTTTCATCATTTTGATATCTTTGAAAATCATATTTGAAATTGGGTCAAAGGTGATATCAAGCCTGAAATGAAGAAATATGATACCTTATTAGAATAACCCAATGATATTAAAGAATAAACTACATTGAAGATGAATTTAAAGCTTAATATTCACATTGAACTCTCATTGAGGTTTTTGGAGAAACTTTGGGATGGAAAGAGTTCTGATTTAGATGATTTGGTTTAAATGATAGTTTAATCACTTATATTCTCTTAAACTATCCTCAAACACCTAAAAAAACCTTTAACAAATTTTATAAGACTTGGGGTGAATTTACCAAAACACCCAAGTCTTAAAAGAAACCTGGCAGGAAAATCACAACACCATCGATGGTCCATGTTTGAGGCTATACCCAGTCGATGGGGTCTAGTGGTTTGATCCCGAAGCCCCTCAACCATAATTATTTCAGGATCCATTCACGCCACTTATCGGCAGACCTTCTCCTTCCTGGTCGACTTGACGTTGTTTGGCACTACCTCACACTGTTGTGCTCCAAGTTGGGGTCCTTTTTTAGGGACCCTTTTGGGTTCTATATGAAGTCGTACAAACACATTTCTAACTCAAACATGTGCGTATGCGATTTTAGGACCTCCCAGATGATTTTCATCAAAAACGAACATGCAAAACTCTACTAAACTCGCTTAGACTCACAAGGTCATTTCAAGACACGTCTTCCTAACGTCATGGACGGTCTTGAGCGTTTGGCCTCCAAAAATTAGGAAAAATGACACAATGACTATATGCACATAAAATCATTTAAGGATAATATAAGATCATGAATAACACATAAAAACTTACAACCATATATGAGGCTCTTAGGTGACTTAGCCGTCGAACATCTTGGTCGTCCCTTGACGTTTCACTTTCAATGAACCTAACCTCTTAGCTAATGCCTCTACACAACATTATTGAATAATTAAGTACCTTATACAATCATTACAACCACTTTAGACTCTAGCTTCATCTAAGTCATTTTCGGGATCTTACAACTTTGTTTCTCCCCAAAGAACATCATTGATGACCAATGTCAAAGGGCATAAGGGATGAAAGAATTCCAGTTTTTCTCCATCACTTTTCTTGTAATATTAATGTTTGAAATCTCTTCACTCTTGGGACTCCTTTACCCAAGATTTAACTTCAAACTGATTTTTAAAAGTTGATAAAATCCGGGGTTTACTTCTAAATCCTACATTGATCTTTAAAATTGTACTATTCTTGGTTTATTTTTATTATTATGGTTTAATTATGATTGATTATTTGTGAATTAAGGTATTTTTTTATGTTTGACCTATTTTTTTAAGAGATCATGAATTGACCCTATTTCCCTAACCCTAAGTTATTATGAATTGATGTTGAATTGGATAATAATGATGCAATTTATTTAGTTCCTGTATTAATTACAAGTTTATCATGTTCTTAAGACTATTAAATGATGATTATGGTTTGTTTAGGGTAGGAACATGGAAGAAAGTTTGTGAAAGTGAATTGGTAAGACTTATGATCTTTATTCGTACCTCAATTGTGAGGGCTTTAACTTGATGATGATGTTCAATTGAAATATTAAATGTGGTTAGACTAAATAGGTGATGGTATGAAGAATGGCATGGAAATGTCTCAATTATATGGATTGTGAGATTATTATTAAGGTACAATGATTTAAGGTTTATTTTGAACCACTGATGTTCCTTACTATGACATGATGATAATTTTTTAATCTCACATATGAGGGTTGTATGGAAAGATAGTTATCATGCAATACCTAATGAGCTAATAATATGATATGGACAAGGGGTTAGTCTCGTTGGACCATACGAAGTTATGATAATTAATAAAGTTTAATGATATTTCATAATTTTATTTTATTTTATCTTATAACCAAGTGAATTAGTAATAGAGGTGTCCCTTCTGTCACGCCCCGAGCTACCCCCTAGACGCGGACATGGAAACTAGGACCCGAGGTGATCCCAATATAACCATGCTGGCATGATCATAAGCATACTAAAGATAATGAACTTTTGCGGAAGCTAAATAATAAATTATAATGAAAAGAAGGGGAATACAATATGCTAAAAGTAAGATATATGAAAAATTGATCCGTTTAATACAACGAAACATTAATTCACTACTAAGCTGAAACTAACTATGTGTGAAATAAGCCTCTAAGTTGTACTACGAATACTGGGACAAGCCCCAGCAAAATCTAGCAAAAACTAAAAATACATAACTTAAGACTGAAATGGATCGCATAATTGTTGTCCTTGGAGAATGAGGACTCACCACTGTATTCCTGAACTGGAGATCGAAAATTGATCTATGCGTGATCATAATGCTGAGAATTTAAAACTACCTCACGAGAAGATGTAGTGCACCTACGCGTCAATACTTTAAAGGTACTGAGCATGTAGGATAGAAATAATCTGAAATAAAGCATAACTGACAAGCATTATAGAAAGTTTAATAATCAAACATGATAAACTAAATTTTGAGCTAACTGGATGCAATGACAAACTTTTAACATGCTAAAACTTAATATTGAGTATATTGATAAATGGTCAATGCAGAGAGTCTGACTGATCTGTGGAAGATACTAATAACCGATAATAAAATCGCATGAGCTAAATTTGGAGTCCGACGTATACTCCCCATCTAAAGGACCCAATATACACGGCCAGAGGTGTAAAATCATGTTGGTGTGATCACAAAACTTATTTTCCATAGAGGGGACCTATAACCTACTTGGCTAGTAGTTATGGAACTAATTGGGTACGTTGAACATTAGTTCAACTCGGTATTATGCTTCTGCCATGAATTTTATAAAATAACTGATTATGTTTGAGTTTCTATAAATACTAGATAGTTCGAAAAAGAACATTAAAACTAAAAGTGCAACAATTGATTGGGTTTATTATGCATTTATAACTGAGGTATGTATATCTTAAATGTCTGAAATATCATACCTAGCATGTGTAATTTATGAACTATAGAAACACATAACTAGGGTTCTAAAAATCATGAGATAAGCTGAGTACTAACATGGTAACCTTATTTGCAAAATACAACTAATAAGTTCATGAAGTTCTACAAATCGTTGATCTAATCATTATATGGGAATGAAGAATCTTACATAAAACTATGAATCCAATTGATTAAAGGAACCCACTAGTGAAATCACACATAGCTGGAGATGAAATCCACGAAAAAATAATAAGGTTTTGGTGCTTGAAATGCTAGAACTTGTGGCTTTCTTGAAGTTGGGCTCTTCACCTTTTTCTCCTCTCTTGCTTCTAATTTTGTAAGTTTAGATTTAATGATTTGACTTGGATATGTTTTATTTATGTTTCTAGGCTTAAACTGACTACAATAAGATGATTTACTGTCAAAAAGACGCAACTTCGGGTTTAAATGGAGTGGTAAAGGTCAAAAAGACCCGTGGGAAAGCTTTTGTCGGCCAAACGACGGCGAGAACTGACGGTCCGTTCTTTGCCTGACGCCCCATCGTTGGGTCCGGTTTTAGGGCCTTTTTGTAAAGACTTTACTAATATGGGCATAATTTTTTACTTGGAGGTCTGTTATTATCAAGGTTGGTGGGTATGGAAAGATAATTCAATTATCTATCTGTGTGTAGGTCATGACACAACTAATTCATTTTGATATAATAGTTATGATCATTAGAAGTTGACCTAACTGTATTTCCCCTTATGTGTCGGCAAATTTTTCACCTACGGACCGTGCTGGTAATCCCTATTCTCTTGTAAGAGAGTGGGTGAAAGGAATCTTGACCGATGATCATGGACTAGAGACCATCGTCTTACCTACGGGTTGTAAGTCCATCAATTGTCTAAGACTTAACCAATTTTTTCAGGGCCAAAACTTTTCGGAGTTTATGATCCCATCGACGGTTGTGCTGACCGTGGTTCAGGCTGCGGTCCACCCTTTCTACCATTCATAACACCTGTTAATTTTTCTAAAATCCTATTGTTTATATATTTCGTTTACGAGGTGTTACATTATCTCCCCCTTGGGACCATTTGTCCTTGAATGAAGACTAAACTAGCATAAATAGAGGGAGAGAGCTGCAAACCCCCCTTCTAAACACTGAGAATTGATTTTCTGACTGAATTGTGTTCTAAGTACATGCAAATAAGATGAAAATGCAAGTAAAAAGTAAGGGAACATGATTTTAAAAATGAATTTGTGCATCGATGATTTTATAACTGAAGAGGAACTATTACCTCAAGCTAGAGTGGAATCCGAAAGAAAGAGTTACGGATACTTGTCTTTCATGGCTTCTTATGCTTTCTAAGTAGCTCCCTCTATGGACTGACTTCTCCACAAAACCTTGACTGAAGCGACTTATTTGTTTCTCAATCTTATGACCTAACAGTCAATAATCTCGACTGGTACATCCTTATAATAAAGACTATCTTTCACCACCATACTCTCTAATGTCACTACAGAGGCTTGATAACCCACACACTTCTTCAAGAGTGAGATGTGAAAGATCGGATGCACTATTGATAATTCTACTAGCAACTCGAGCTCATATGCCACCTTTCCAACCTTTTTCAAAATCATGTACGGTCCTACATATCTAGGAATGAGGTTCCCTTTCTTTCCGAATCTCATCACCCCTTTCATAGGTGAGACTTTTAAAAAAAACCAATAAAAAACTTGGAACCCTACTTACATTCTCCTTACATCTGCATAAGATTTTTTATGACTTTGATATGTATTAAGTCTATCTCTAATGAGTTGCACTTTCTCCATAGCATAAAGGACTGAATATGGCCCCATCAAAGATGCTTTACCTACTTCAAACCAACCAAAAGGAAATCAACATCTACGCCCACATAAACCCTCATAAGGGGTCATCTTAATGCTGGAATGGTAGCTATTATTGTAGGCGAACTCAACAAGAGAAAGGTGATAATCCCAAAAATCTTTGAAATCGATCACAAAATCGCTCAATATATAATGTAAGGTCTTAATGGTACGCTCTGCATTCCTATTGGTCTTTGGATTAAATGATGTACTAAGGTTAACTTGAGTACCAAGACCTTCCTGAAATGTCTTCCATAAATAAGAAGTAAACTGAGGAACTCTATCTCAGATGATAACTAAGGAGCCCCATACAACATCACAATTTCATTGATGTAAATCTTGGTATAGTCCTCCGCCGAATCTCTAGTCTTGACCACTAAAAAGCGAGAAGACTTAGTCATCCTATCAACTATCACCCAAATGGAGTCATGCTGTCTTCGAGTACAAGGTAACCATTGATGAAATCCATATGCATAACATCCCACTTCCAAGTAGTAATATAGATTGCTTGAGTCATATCTCCTGGTTTCTGATGTTCTACCTTGACTTGCTGGCAATTTGGGCACTTACTCACGAAATTTGCTATATCCCTCTCCATGCCATTCTACCAACAGAATGCGCACGATCGCGGTTTATCTTAGTTGCACTTTGATGATTAGAATACCTAGAGTTATGGGCTTCTACAAGAATATGTTGTCTGAACTTTTCCACATCAGAATACACAATCTACCCTAGTAGGGAAGTACACCATCTCCCCCTTGGGAGAAAAACCTCCACTCTCTGATTAAGGACTGCACCCTTCAGTTCAAGAAAGATTGATTCATTGTCTTTATAATCCTTAACCTCCACTACCAATGAACATTATACCGCATTCTAAAATTTTATAATTGTTTGATATTCTCATAAGGCAAACTTTCAAGAGAGAAAGCCTGTGAACATCCTCCACTAGCACCTTCCTTTCTTACTCAACATGGGATACACTACCCATAGATAATGTTCTAAGAGTATCTCCTACTACATTTGACTCACTAGGATGGTAATGCACATTCATATCATAATATTTAAGGAACTCAAGCCATCTCCTCTGGCAAAGATTCAACTCCTTCTAGGTGAATACATAGTGAAGGCTCTTATGGTAAGTGAACACATCTACGTGAAAACCATACAAGTAGTGTCCCTAGATCTTTAGTGCAAACACCACTACTACAAGCTCGAGGTCATGAGTTGGATAGTTTTTCTCATGAACCTTAAGTTGTCAAAAGGCATAAGCCATCACCTTACCTCGCTGCATCAACACATATGCATAAAAATAGATCACATAACAATTTGAACCCTCTGGTACATTCAAGACAGAAGTTGTAATCAATCTAGTTTTCAGTTCTGCGAAGTTTTTCTCAAAATCATCTAACCATTCGAATTTTACCATTCTGAGTCAACTTAGTCAATGGTGAGGCTATGAATGAAAAGTTTTCTAGGAACCATCTGTAATAACCTACTAGACCTATGAAAAGTAACGATTTTCAACCAAAACTCACATTTGCTTAACAAAGGGAATGACTTGCATGGTCCTCCTCACTCCTAGACTAAATAAGGTTATCATTAATAAAGACGATAATGAACAAGTCCAACTACTATTTGAAAACCCTATTCATCAAAACCATGAAAGTTGCCGGAGCATTAGTTAGTCTAAACGACATAACTACAAATTCATAATGATTATACTGAGTTTTGAAGGCTGTTTTTGGAATGTTACTATCTCTGACTCTGATCTGATGATAACCCGATCTGAAGTCTACATTTGAGAAATGGCTAGCACCCTGAAGCTGGTCAAACAAGTCATTAATTCTTGGGATTGGGTACTTAAACTTGATTATGACCTTGTTTAACTGTTTAAAGTCAATGCACAATCGGAGAGAACCATCTTTCTTGCTTACGAACAACATTGGTGCACCCCATGGTGAAATACTAGGTTTGATGAAACCATTATATAGAAGTTCTTTAAACTACTCTTTCAATTCCTTAAGCTTCGCTGGATCCATTATGTAAGGAAGAATAGAAATAGGCCTTAAATCGGGTAGGGGATCAGATCTAAAGTCGATTTCCCTTTCGCGAGGGACTCCAGGAAGATCTTATGGAAACACTTCTAAAAATTCACAGACTACTGGAACTGACTCAAAAGTTGGGGTTTGAAGGCTAGAATCGTTAACCCGAACTACATGATAGAGATAACCCTTAGATATCATCTTTCTGGGCATAAGGTAAGAAATAAATTGACCCATAGGCGCTAATCTAGTACTCTTCCATTCATGGATTGATTTCTCTAGAAATTGGAAACGAACTACCTAGTTCTACAATCGAGTGACGCATAACATGAGTGTAACCAATCAATGATTAGAATGACATTGCAGTCTACCATTTCTAACTCTACTGGATCTTCTTAAATGACTTTCTGAAGGACTGTGATAGGGAAATTTCTATATACCCATCTAGCTATAACTACGTCACAAACTGTAGTAGAGACTAAGAAAGAGTCTAAGCGAGTTTCTGGATTTAGATTAAATTGGACTACTACACTGAGTTATAAAAGGTAAAGTCATATTTGTTGTCTGTGAGTCACATCTTTGAGTTTTTAGGATGCCAATCTCATCTATCACTACTACTTACTGATATCACATCAAATATATATTTGTCATCATCAATGGAATTCTATGAGTCCTTACCAACTTGCGACCCTAAAAACTTAGGAAGATTCATCCTAACAAAATCACAAATTCTGGCTGGAACTAATAAGTCATTTTTATTTGTAGGAACTAGAACCTTCTAATTGTTATGTGTTCTCATTCTTTGAGCCAAAAATTAAATTGGCGTGCTGAAACTCTGTGTTTGAACTTCCTAATCTAGTACTCGAGAAACTGCGGTAGGATGGAGTGCATTACAATTCCGTGCCTATGTTATACGAGAAGACATGATATTAAGCGCTCAACGTCGAGTTAGAATGTAATTAGGTCAGACCTTACGCACAATAAGAAAATCAAGAATGTGAAGTCTTTCCTAAAACACTTCATAGCTTCCCTATCATTAAATGTGGTGTACTTCATACCCATGAAAAGGACTCTGCTTAGTGCGGATTTTAGAACATCTTAGGACACTTAAACCTTCTCATCTGATACCAAGTTTTTTTACGCCCTGAGCTACCCTCGGGACGCTAACCATGATGGCATGATCATGAGCTTACTAACAATAATAAACTGTTGTTAAAGCTAAATCATAAATTATAATGAAAAGATGGGGAATACCTATATGCTAAAAATGAGATATATGAAAAAATGATGAGTTTAATAAAAAGAAATCATGACTAACTTTTAAGCTTAAACTAACTATGTCTGAAATAAGCCTCAAAACTTGACATGAAATACTGGGACAAGCCCTTGCTAAATCTAGCAAAGACTGAAAATAAATGACTCAAGACTGAAATGACAATCATAATGGTAATCTTCTAAGAATGAGGACCTACCAATAAATTGCTGAACTTGAGATCGGAAATTCATCTATGCGTGATATGGATGCTTAGAATCTGAACTACATCATGAGAAGATCTAGCGCACGTACGCGTCAATACATGAATGGTACTGAGCATGTAGAATAGAAATAAGTTGAAATAAAACATAAGTGAAAAATAATAATAGCAAGCATAATAATTTGACATGATTAACTAAATTTTGAACAAACATGATGCAATGACCAATTTATAACATGCTAATACTTAAAACTGAATATACTGATAAATAGTTAATGCATAGAGTCTGAGTGTGGCAGCTACTAATTACCGATAATAAAACCACATGAGTTAAATGTGGAAACTGATGTATACGCCCCATCGAGAGGACCCAATATACCTTTCTAGAGGTATGAAGGCATGCTGTCTTGATCACTACACTTATTGCCCATAGAGGGGACTTAAAACATACTTGTCTAGTAGTTCTGGGACTAAATGGGTACGCTGAACCCTAGTCCAACATGGTATATTTCTTCTCCCATGAATTTTATAAATTAATTGATTATCTATGAGTTTATGTAAATACAGAACAGCACAAAACTGAACATGCACACTAAGAATGCATTAATAAATCTAGTAATTATGCATTTATAGTTGAGACATGTATATTTAAAATTTCTGAGATATTTGACCTAGCATGTGTAATTCAAGAACTAAAGAAATACATAGCTAGGGTTTTAAAATTCATGTGATAATATGAGTTATAATATGATAATATGATTTGGAAAATATAAATAATAGGTTCATGCACTTCTCTGGAAGTTGTAGAAACCTTAGATCTAATCATGATATGCGAATCAAGAATCTCACTGAAAACTAGGGACCCAATAGGTGAAAGGAACCCAATAGTAAAATTCCACATACCTGGTAATAAAATCCACCAAAAAATACATAGGCTTCACGGCTAGAACGCTGGAACTTGTGGCTTTCTTGAACTAGGCTTGAGCTTTTTCTCCTCTTTTGCTTTTAATTTTCTAATTTTTTGTTTAACGATCTGACTTGGATATGTTTTAATTATGTTTGTAGGCTTAAACTGACTAAAATATTATGATTTAAGGTAGAAAAGATGTAACGTAGGGTTTAAATAGAGTGGGAAAGGTCAAAAAGACCCCTGGGAAAGTTGTTGTCGGGCTAAACAATGACAAGGACTGACGGTCCATCGTCTTCTCGATGCCCCATCGTTGGGTTTTTCGTTTGGTCCTGCTTGATATACCTTTACTAAAATGGTCATAATGTTTTACTCGATGGTCTGACTTTATCAAGGTCCGTGACAATTAAAAGATAATTCAATTATCTATCAGTGGGTAGGTCATGGAACACCAAATTTATTTTTTCCTAAGATTTATGACCATTTGATGTTGACCCAAATTTAATTCCCCTTAATTGTCTACAAATTTCAACCTACCGACCAAAGGTCCACCTACAGACTATCCTGGTCATCCCTAGATCTATTCAAAGAGTGGGTGAAGGGATTTTTGATCGACGGTCATGGACTACAGACCATCGTCTAACCTACGGACCGTAAGTCCGTTCGTCGTCCAAGACTTAAAAAAATTTTCTAGGATGAAATTTTTGGGTGTTTCTTATCCCATCGACGGTTGTGCAGGAATGAAACTTGTTCAAGCTACGGTCCGTCGATGCCACCGTTGGTAGCACCTACAGATTTTTCTGAAAAACTAATTTTAGGTTTGTTTTGGCTACAAGGTGTTACACCTTACCTATATTTGAAGGTAGGATCACAATGATTCCCATGAGATAGACATTACAATGCAATTGTGCATAAAGGGGGTCTTAAGTATGCCACCTTGTTTTTGAACTATATTTCCACTCGTAGGAATACTATCTAGTGGATCCAACTAGAATTCTATGTTCATGTTATGGTACTATCTTGGCAAGTAGACCACCTTTATTCATTGTAGAGTTTTAGACAACAGATTTCACATTTAGCATATGTGCTCTTTAAAGGTTAAGGTAATTGTTCCCAAAAATAATATGAAGTAATAAAGTTGACACTAACTAGGGTAACTTGAGAGGTTTGACTTAAACTAGGTAGGGATATCGGACTCTACCTATACAGTGAACTAGTTTGTACTTGAGGGAAGTCTTAGGAGGTTGTTCTTATGCTCTTATAATGTAAATGATATGCATATGTTGACTTTACATGTTGATGATCCTATATGATGTTAGTTTCACTTATGAATATGTTATTCGTCTATATTGCTAATTATGATGACGACTATTCATTATTATATGTTAGATAAAGTTAGGAACTTCTTATAGTGATTTGTTTGTTTTACTTGGTTGAGTGTCGTTCTGGGACTTTACTTATTCATTGCACTTGTAATCTTGGTAATGGGTTGTCAGTAAGGCTCTTGTATATGTTGCAATGCTATAAATTATTGTACATACTTTGTGGTTATGATATTATGTTGGAGTTTCTTTGGTTATATGCTACTAATATGATACTACATATGTTAAATTGACTTTATTAAACATTTTGGTCTTTATTAAACATTTTGATCATTGACTTTATTAAACATTTGATCATTGACTTATATGTGTTCTTGTTTATGCATAAGGCTTTTCATGGTAACTTTGCATGTGTTTAAACAATGTCTCTTTTAGCATGATTTCTAAGATTATGTGTCAATATGTTTCCATACTTTGTACAACTGGTGTACTAACCCATATTTCTATGTTTTATTGAATTATGTAGTTCCGATCATTGAGTTGTTAGAAGGGAGATTAATGAAGACTTGGAATCTTTTTTTCAAGTCTTGGTAGGTCCTCATGTCCGTGGACGTTACCTTTTTTCAACATTCTAGCTTTGAAGATTCATTGTCATATATACATTATTCATTCCCATATCATTTGAATAGTAATGTAAGCCTATAATTGTATATTGCCTTTGTATTTACTGTGTAAAACATTTGCACTCATTTTAAATGGTGCAATATGACATAAAGTACTAGACTAATTCTTATGTATAGATTATGGTGTATAAACGAGAAGCCTATGTAAGCTTCCTACATGAGGAGTCTATGTAAAATACATATGTAGTGTGAGACAGGTCTATGTAAACCTCACTATATAGGTATACATGAAAAGTTTTGACTCTTCTGCATTTTTAACCTATGATATTTTTTATGAATGTTAAGAGGCTAGTCTTAGTCCTCTCAAAGGATGATGACGCCGGTTACGACCAGGGGGTGCTCCCCGGTCTTTGATGTTTTTGAGTAATTTTTACCAAAATTCACAAATCAAAACCAAACACTGAAATGTAAAATCAAAAGCTCTCCATTCACTCTCTCTCTCTCTCTCTCTCTCTCTCCAAAATGTCTATTGATGAGTGTTGAAGCTCTAAGGGCGAAGATCAAATTCTACAAGTTTTCAATCCAAATTCGTGGATAGTACTTTATTAAGGTATGGTAATTTAGTCCTTGATTCTTATATCATTCAAGGAGTCCATTCAAATGCTTTTCAAAACTTCTCAAAAATCCTAAAATTCCTATTTCGAATTCTAAGCATGGGTGCTTGCATTAAAAGGTATAACTAGATGCATCATGATGTTTTTAAGATGAATTATTGAATTTATGATCAAAAACTCCATGGACCCATGAGCATCATAATTTTCTATTTTTGGCTTATGGTGTGTGTTTGATGAATGTGATTGGATATTTCTAGAATTGTGTTTATACTATGTTTCATGACTAATTATGAAGAATTGTTGGAGAATCGATAAAGGGTAATAATGGCTTGGATGAAGGGTAAGTTGTCCTAAATTCTTCTAGTTCTTATTGAATTGATATTGTGTGGTATGACCAAGTTATGAACGGGTGTTTAGTTAATGTATATCAATACATACATAAATACATACATACATACATACATACATACATATATATACACATAAATACATATATATACATGTACATATATATATACACACATACATATATATATATATATACATATATTTATGCGTATATATATATATATATATATAAACATATATATATATATATATATATATATAAACATATATATATATATGTATATATATATATGAACATATATGTCATATTATCTTAAAGAGACACATTCATAACTTCATATTACATCTCTATTTATATACATGTGTGTGTGTGAATTATTATTATTGCCTTAAATCTTAGAATGTGAAGTAAAATGATGTTGTAACGTATATGTATAGAGATGTGATATGAAGTTATCAATGTTTGTCTTGAAGATAGTATGACTTAGTGAAGTATGATTGTGTGTGTATTATAATGAATGTAACATTATTATGTTAAGAGGACATTGACTTGAATTATGGTGGTTATGTGAAAGGTTTTCTCATATATACACGCAATGAATGAAGTTAATGAAAATGTAATGAATGAGTGTTTATTGAAAGGTTTTCTCAATAGAACTCTAAATATTGAATGAGGGATTTTGAGGTGTACACTCTTCGTGAGTATTTATCTAGTGTCTAGTAACAACCCGAATATTCCTAAAAGCTTTCCAATTAATGAATGATTAGTTGGGATGAGTACACTTCGTAAGTTTAGTACTCAGTAGAATTTCTTTAACCTATAACTAATAAATGTAATATGAGTATAAACTTTGTGGGGATTAATGCTTAGCACCGAGAGGATTTGAGAAAGGGGTGGATACTCTTTTTGAGTAGAGATTTAGTATCCAAAAGTAACCTCTTGAGATTGTACTCTTCGTTATATAAGACGTAGTACTTAAATGGAATCTCCTTATCCTTAACTATGAGCCCGCATAGGACAAGCTAGTTGTGTTCCATGTTAAGGCTCAAAGAATGACCCTACCTTCGGCAAGTGGGGATCCCTCATCCGATAGGAGTTAATAATAACATTTCATGTTAAGGTCCTATTGCAGCTCAGTCGCACACGCAAATGCATTTGATAGTACAAGTACTAATGTGGCTGTTTTAGAGAATTGGGTATCGTACCTAGAGGGACTTAAGACTAGAATTTATCAATTTAACTAACTTGTAAGTTAGCATAAGTGAAATTTCCAGATTGTAATGTTTGTTTATCATATACTTCTACTTAAACTAAATAATAGCTATTTCGATTCAATGTCTTAAATTTCAAACAATGATTTGGGAAAGATCTAGGGCTACAACTCTATTCACGAACCATGTAACCAATATAATTTAATATGGATCTTCAATTGACTAGGAATCACTTATCTAAAGGGTTGGATGTATGATCATTATCTCCTGACCTCTAATAGCCTACAATAAATAACACTCTAACAACATTGTTTAGAAGGAATAGAGTGATTACCCATTGAACATTCAACTATATTCTTATAAGGTTACCTAAGCAAGGTCCCTAGGCACACTCCTATTCTAGATACGAATTGATCATAGTTATAGTAATCAACATGCTCCTTATATCCCACGTCCTATCCTCTTATTCCTCTCCCAATATAAATTTGGACAATACATTTATTTTATTTTCATCAAGCATGAAAAACCAAAAATAAGAGTATAAGAGTGGTTCATAGCTACTCATATAGGATAATTAATCATACAATGTTAATGAATTATCGAAAAAGATTGAAAGAAATAGTAGTAGATAATGAACCCTAAAAACATCAAAATATCATTCTGCCAGTCTTCATGATAAAAAAATTAGAAAAAGATAGTCCTCAATAAAACGTAACAAATATTCTATTTATGCTAAAAGTCAAAGTGTCCAATTAAGTCATAAGGCGCGCGAAATGCTATAATCTTCAAATTCCAAATCGCACTAGAAATATTATATTGAGTGACGCGAGGGGATTTATCGATGTGCGAGCAACACTGTCTTGCCTTAAAACAATTCCTTCAGCTTATTTCTTGCTTCCATTTGTCTCAAATCTTGAAATTTTTTCTAAAAACATAGAAATAACTCAATAAGACTAAACACATACTTTGTGACTCCAAACTAGGTATAAATTTGGACCTACTTATCATTATGGGTATATAAATATGCCTAACATCAGTACCCCACACTTAAAGCTTTGTTCGTCCTTTAAATCTCTGTATGATATGTATATATTTATGGGCATGCTTTGACAACTTTTATCAAACAGCGCTTGTAACAAACAATTGCACCACTACATATCCTTTGAATTCATACATGTTCCCCTTACACCAATAAATAGTCAATCCACACAAAATCCAACTATAGAAAGTCTAAGGAATTAACATAAAAAAAACTCAAACTTAAGAGAAGAATTCAGTTGCATGCATTGAGAACTATAAGCTTGCACATTATGTACATCTCTACTAATGAGATATATAGTGCTCAAAATCAAACAAGGATTGTCCTTGTTGTAATAAGGCTCAGGGTTAATGAAGATTCATTTTGATGATACTAGTGACTTATTTTCCCTAGTGCACGATGTTTGGATTTTTCTTCGCACTTACAACTTTTATATCTCTTTTGCCCTCTACTTTTTAAATATAACATGCCTTCACATTTTGTTTTTTGCCACTTTTATTGACTTATTTTAACACTTAAAGAAAGCTACCCTTAACTTAAACATCTCTGTGGAATTAAGGTGTATACCCTTTTGTTAAGGTTAGGGCCATCATCAAGGTAGTAAATTAGCTTCTTATTCCAAGGGCATTGCCTTACCTTTTTCTTTCCTTCTCTCGCACAACTATGCTTCATAACCTTCTGTATAATTGTTTTCCATTGTTTCTATCTTTTACCCTAACATAGTGCATTAGGGATAAAGATAAAAATAATGGGATTAATGAAAGGTATTCGGCTTATTCTATGGGTCCACCAAAATAAAGGTTAAAGGCTCGATTGGGCTAAACTAGGTCTAATGAAAATGCTAAATTTCTAAACAACATCCAATGAAAACCTATATTCATCATTCTAAGCACAATGCCACATATATTTTTCATTAAAAACAACTTGGGCAAGTTCTAGACTCAAAAACATGTCATGGATTATAAACATTTAACCCCTCATGGAACAAGTTGTATTGAAAATAATCCATTCAGCACACAATAATGTTTTATAGAAGGTTTATTTAAGCTTAAATGGTACATTTCCGTAGCATAAGTAAAATTGCACTACATTCGTACATCAGTTAAAAATATGCTCTTTCATACATGTGATTTTCAGAGAATTATATCTTCAGCACAATCCAACTATAACTAATAACAAAATATACCATGTGATTGTGTCCTTTAGTAAAGAATTAAACAAATACAATCATTACAAAACCCTATTTCCCTTCACCATCACAGCGTAACACAATAGTTTATGACTTCACACTACTACCATAATCACTTAATATATTCTTTCCCACAACAACAAAAGCCATGTTCTCTTCTCAAGAATGTGAAACACGTTCACTTTCAAGAACCTTTAATTCAAAAATATAATCAACCCTTCTTCCAATAACCCACAATACCCATAAAAACCAATACCCTTCATCCCTAATTGAAACACCATGAAAAAAACCATGGTGATGTGTGAAAGCATACAACATTCAAGTGACAAACCCGCCCTAGCTGTGCCATATGCGAGGGACAAAAAAACTTTGGGGGAGAAGACTAAGTGGGGAATAAAAGAGTTGGGAAGTATATGATAGACGAAAAGAAAATGGGGAAAATTTGGAGGAAAATCGGGGTTTAATCAAGGAAACTGGGGGATGGGGTGGTTCTTTTAATGAAAGTAGGTTAAATGCATATTATTTAAAGAAAGCAATTCAGATTTCATATCTAGAAAAACGGCGCGGGCCTTACATTAGGCATTTTGGAATGTTAATTCTAGTTGACATAACTTGTTGGTGTGTCCACACAAAACGGGCACAACACGAGGTCTTCTAGTATTTTAATTTCAACTGACCTGATTTGTTGCCCTGTCAATGAATTGTGAGACAAAACGTGCTAACTATTTCCTGTGACACAAAACTAATATATAGTCGAATTCAAATTTAGCACCCTACCCACGACGCGAGAGCTTTACGATGTGTTCGGCGTCGAATTTCTTGAGCTAGGTAGTATTTGAACTTTGCCTCACAACGCAAATTTCCCTTCAACATATTTTCGTGAACTAACAACTCTTCAATAAAACCATGACGGGTTGCCTCCCATCCAGTGCCTTTGTTTCGGGCATGGCATGAATCCTTTTTTTGTATTTATATTATTATTATTTTTTCAAATATACTATTTAAACAAAATAATACTAAATTATTAAATTGGTTCACTAGTTGCCTCAAGTGTAGAACATGATTTAACGTCGCAGCACGAGCAATCTTTTGACTCGCTTATCGTCAATTTTGAGTACTTCGACCTTAGATCCACATTATTTAAAAAAAATGAATGGCACTTTATCAATTTACAAGGAATGTGGAACTATTATCCTTGTTTTTAAATTTAACAGCACTATGTTGGGTCGTTATTAGTACTTCAAATGGACCACTCCATTTAGACCGAAGCTCACTAGGAAACAACTTCAACCTAGAATTGAACAACCACACTAGCTGTCCGGGCTCGAAGGTACATGACAAAATATGCTTGTCATGTCACCTTTTAGACTACTCTTTATATACCATCACATTTTAATAGGCATGATTCCTAAACTCATGTAGGTCATGTAATTGTGCGATCATTTTCCATTCGGCTAACTCGACATCAAGATTTAGCTTTTTCATTCCCAGTACCCCTTGTGTTCAAACTATACTGGTAGGTGACAAGCTTTTCCAAACACCATTAATTAGGGAGAAGTCCCTCTTAGTGTCTTGTAAGAAGTCTGATACACCCAGAAACGTCATCAAGCTTGTCAACCAAATCATTTATGTAGGCATTTAAAGTTATATAGCAGATCTACTTAACCTCCATGTTCGATACATTAACTTGACCAGTAGCTTAAGCATGGTACATCTCCCAATACTTACCCAAAAAATTATAAATGGAATTATTGATTAAATGCGTACCTCCAACGTTGATTATAGCTTTTGGTGTCCCAAACCTGGTGAAAATCTGTTTCTTAATGAACTTGACAACCACATTGGAATAATTGTTTTGTAATGCAACAACTTCCAACGACTAGGACACGTAGTCCACCGCAACTAGAATATATTGATTACCCCGAGATTATGCAAATGATCCCACAAAATCTATCCCACACACGTTGAAGATTTCTATCGCTAAAATGTTGTAGAGTGGCATCTCATGCCTTTTCGAAATCGTTGACATTGATCACAACCTTTGACAAATAAAGTATAATCTTCAAAAAAAGTATGCCAAAAGAAACCAGATTGCAGTTCTTTATGTGTCCTTCTTTCATTCCCATGATGTCCACCTTAAGGTGATTTGTGGCAACTCTCTAGTACTTATGGTGCCTCTTGCTCAGCTATGCACATCTTCATCATTTGATCCGACCCTTCTTGCACAAATATAACTCATCCCATATAAAAAATTGAGCATCATACTTCATACTCTTCTTTTATAGTGTTGATACCCTTGGTGGAAACAAACCACTCAGCAAAAAATTTATATTGTATGCGTACCATGGTGCATGTGTAATATCTAATCCAAGAAGTTGTTCATCAAGGAATTCTACACGAATTTTACCCTCATTCAACATATGTTATGAGTCCTCTGATATGGATAGATAATTAGGTATTTGGTTCTTTGTTCCGTTCCTATATCTTATTTCTATATTAAACTCTTGAAGTTATAAGATCCAGCTAACCAGCCTAGGATTTACGTCCTTCTTATTAAAGAGTTACATTATAGTCACATGATCATTCTAAACTATCACCTTTGTTACGATTAAATATGACATGAATTTGTCAAATGCATACAAAAAAGACAACTTCTCTTTCTAATTCACAATGTATTTTTCCTAGGTTGTATCTAGAATTCTACTCTCATAGTGTATGGATTGAAACACCTTGTTATTTATTCTCCCTAACACTTCTCAAAAAGCTATATAACTAGCATCACACATATGTTCAAATGGAATTTCCCAATTTGGGGCATTAAGGTTAGGAGCTTTAATTAGCCTCTACTATAACATTTCAATATCCTCAAAACATTTCGTATCAAACACAAATTTCATCTCTTTCTTCAATAAAAGATTATGGGTCTTCTAGTTTTAGAGGATTCCTTGATGGTACTCTTGTATAAGGAAGCATGAAAAAGAAAACTTCACACTCCATTGATAGATACTGTAGTGGAAACTTCTTAATGACTTCTATTTTTGTTTTATTTACCTCCATCCAACACTTAGACACTTTGTACCCCAACACAATTCCCTCTGTCACAAAGAAGTAGCACATCTTCCAATTCAACACCAGATTTGTTTCCTCACATATCGTAAGTATTCTATAAATAGTGATTAATAATACCTCAAAAGACTCATGAAAGACTAACAAGTATTCCACAAATACTTCAACAAAATCTTTTACCATATAATGGAAAATTTCCATTATGCATCATTGAAAAGTAGTTTGGTCATTACACAAACCAAATGTAATTCATAAGTTACATATGGACATGTGAATGTCTTTTCTTTTTGATCCTTGGGGGCAATAAAAACATCATTATACCCTGAATACCAATCATGGAAACAGTAATTCTCTTGGTAAGCCAACCTATCAAACATCTGAGCAATCAAGGGTACAAGATAATTTTCATTTTTTGTGGATTTATTATGTTTCATATAGTCCATGCATATCCTCCATTGTGTCACTATTCTTGTGAAATGAATTCATTCTTATCGTTTATTACTGTAACAACCATAATAATGAATAGGATCAATGCAGGGTGTCATGAATGCTTGTGATTAACCCAAGGTTCACACAAATTGATACACGTAGAACCACACCTCAGAACCTTTACCACGACCAAGTCAACAAACTTTGGGAGTTAGTTGAGCTTGGAATGGTTGTAACCAACCAAGTAAGGCTCGCGAAAATGAAGATTTAATCGAAGGACTTTTTAGAGGACTTAAAAGAGGAGAATTTAAGTTCTGAGGGTCCAGGGGTAAAATTGTTGTTTCCAATCAAAGGGTAATATTGTAATTAACCTGAGGAATTTATAAATTTATAATTAATTTAATTAAAAGAGAAATTCGGATTGCGGCGACACGGAGTGACCCATTTTGTAAATGGGGTAACACTCGTGTTGAGACCCACTATGAGCAATGAATTGTCGATTTAATCATCAATTCAAATCTATTCATTAAGGGTAAAATGGTCTTTTCACGTATTAATTAAAATAAATCTGATTTTGTATTAATTTAAATAAATCTTATTTTTACTAAGTCTTGCATTTAGTGTCCTAATCCTAATAACTCTCTCCCTCACAGTTTAATAACAATTGTTCTTCATAATTGAAAAAACACGAAAAGTTTTAAGAAAATCAAGGTAACCAAAACCGTCAAGGCAAAGGGAGGTTGTTCGTCGAGGGGCATGTACGTTGAGGAGAATTTACGCATGGTTTGGAGGAGTTTCTAGGAAGTAGCTAAACACTTGAATAACATCAAAAGGTATGGGATTCTTCTCTCTTGTTCCCTTTCCCAAGAGGTCCCTTATAATTCAAAAGATTCATTCCGAAACTAAGGTTGTTCCCTTTTTTTATGTCCTTGTCCCTACCTCCCATACGGATTTATAGGATGGGTAAGTTGTGGTGATAGCTTTAGGCATGAATGATGTGTTTATATTACATGTGAACATGTTTATATGAGGGAAATTGCGAAAATGATATTCAAAGTTGATCGAAAACGTTTGTGTGTGTGAACACGTTGGCATTGCCTTAGCCACTGTTTGGAGTTGTATAAGAAATGAAATTATTGTGTATTTTATGTGTGAAATGTGTATACCATGTGATGTTCATTGCAAGGAAATATAAAGGATTGAAATGATCATATTTTAGCCAACTAAACTTATGAAAAATGTGCCTAAAAATGAGTTGAAGAATGACTAAAATTTTCTAGATTTGTGTACTCTTCAAGAATGTCATATTCTGGGTTTTTAATGTAAAATAAAATAATTGAGGTAAATGGGAATTGAACCCCAGACCTCACATGTTAAAGAAGCTGAAAAAGAAATAAAAATACGTGAAAGAGCCAAGGGGATTCTATCCTAGTTATTGCTTTCGCGAAAAAAAAAGAAGGGAAATGGGGCTAAGGGGATTTGATCCTTGCTACTACTTTCGCAAAAAAAAAAAGAGGGGAAATGGGGCTAAGGGAATTTGATCCTAGCTACTGATTTTGCAAAATAAGGAAAGGGAAATGGTGCTAAGGGGATTCATACTCGAAAACTGGAAATGAATGAAGAGAAAATTAATTAATCAAATAAATGGGAGGCGTGGGATTTGAACCCACAACCTCCCAAGCATCAGCGAAAACAAATGAAACAAATAAGGAGGCTATGGGGGTTCGAACCCATAACCTCCCTATCCCAGCGAGAATTAAAGGAAAAATCAAAGAGGCAGTGGGGGTTTGAACCTACAACCTCTTGGTTTAGTCAAGAATGGGCAACAAGAGATTAACAAAAATTAAAAAGAAATTGTGGGGGTTTGACCCCCCAACCCTTCGGTTGACTAAGATTTAAATTAAAATATAAAATAAATCCTTCAATGTAAATGTGAGATTTAATTAGAGTTATAATGTTATGAATAGTAGAAATAAAATCAATGAAAAAATATAAATGATATCCAAGTGATTCAAAATATGGGTTCCCTAGATCAAACATCCGTATTGATACATAAGTCATACGAGAGTAACATATAAAAGAATAATGACATCTACTTAGAACAAAAGTCAAGATCTTGGCATATATACAAGATTCATAAGTATTGTACTGCATAATCTTGGGAAAGTAAGAATCAATTAGCAAAATATGAGTGAAACCCCATGGCTTGTATGTATAGAAACATAATTCGAACATACGATCAAAAATAAGTTAACCTAAGATGTTTGTAATGAAATGATGAACCCTAGGATGGTAAGTATGAGTCTAGGACACCCTAAGTGGCCAAGTGCATTGGCATACGATGAGATTAACTATGAAATGATGAAATGAACATTCACGTAATAAGAGGTGAGTAACTATGAAAAGCGAAGGTTCTAATAATGAAGAATGTGGTGACAACATGCTATGAGGGTAATGTATATGATGAGAGCAATATCAAATGAGCCTGAGTAAATGTTACCAATACTTACTCACCAATGAGAGTGTAAGATAACGAAGAGACCAGTCCCTATGAACACTCTAATGAAAGTATTGAGCTTAACACACTTAATACTAATGATGATATGCGAAATCATCTAATGGGCTATGTTGTCCTCATACTAGAAGCCAACTTCCATGACATATGAGTAAAAGGTAATGAAACTTTATACTGAGTACCGATAGGCTATCCATGAGCGGTGATGCCCTCTTTTGGGAAGGGAGAAGGTTCAAGTAACTCTCATGAGATGAGATTATTCGGCTTGCCGGGTATGGGTCTCCACACATCTTCTATTCTCTGAACCTATACTGCCAATATAGGAATCTGGCGAGATTAAATTCCCTTGTACTCTAGCATGTTATTGGGTCACTTTAGCTGGAGATACCAACTCTTTTTGGTATATGGGAGACATTCGATATTATGATTCTCACATTATCTATGTCGGTTAAAGTTAAAGTGCTTAATGAATGAATGAGGCCAGCCTCAAATGAAGCACATAATGAAATGAATGATACCAAAGGTGTTAATATAGCAAATTAAGAGGTGAGATAGACCGAGGTAATGACATTAGGTTATTTCTGATCATTGCACAACAAACCCGATGATAGTCTTAAACTATACCCTAGGTATAGTCGGTGTTCACAAGGCCTATAAATGAAATTAAATGAAATGAAGTATGTATGAATAAATGAAGTATACTCTGTGTTTGATAATGAAGACTCCCTAGTTGAGGTCCCATGTGTTGAGCCCTCATTTTGGAAAGTCCTAATGTCAAGTCCATGATTCTAAGGTCTAATGGCATATGAATGAACGATATGAAAGAATCTATGAGGTATATGTTATGTGCTATATGAAGATTTTATGTGTTGTGTGCAATACGATATTTAAACCGATGCATGTTACTCTCATGGCATGACCTTCCTAACTCAACTTGTAAATTTCATGAACTTTCTAATCTCAATTTTGCAAGTCTACTGACTTGTCTTCCAAAATTCATGTCGTTAGGAAAGAGCTGTTCTTTCTCATTCATGTCCATAGTGTGTGCTTGCATATACCCATACTTAGTTACAGTGTGTACTAATCCTATAAATATATACTATTTTAGGTGATGACATAGGTGGACAATAGAGCTACAGGTTCATTATTGCAGCTATCCGAACATCAGCATTCATTCGTAGTTTGGTGCGCCCTCATGCTCTCAAGGATGCAACTATTTTACATTCTAGCATAGTTTTAGAGTTAAGCTAGTGGAGCATGTTCCACTAAAGTTTCTTTCCTACTTTGGTTCTGACTTTGTATTGGTGTCATTTGTGCTACTATACAATTAATACTTAATGAACTATTTCTTTCAGTTGCTTATCTCCCTATGTTTAGATTGTAGATGATGACTGATTATTAAATGTTTATAATATGTATCAAGTATGTTAAAGATCAAAAAGTTTCAAATTTTCCGCTAGAATTAATTTTTGTAAGGTATAAATAAAGCATGTAGTCTTGTCTGCGACCTCTGAGAGGTTAAAGACGTCGGTCTCATATGGGGTCTAGATTCCAGTCGTGACAGTAACCACTTTCATTCAGCCCTTTTTGAGCACACACTACAATATACTTACCCATTTACTATCACATATTGGGTATATTATCCCTTCATCTGACTACATAGTAACATCTTTTATGATCACATTCTTCATCAAAGGATTTAGTCTTTGCTGATGCCCCACACTTTCCTTGTAACCTTCCTCAATGTATATGTTGTACATACAATAAGCATTCTTATAACATGGATGTCTTACATTTTCCATCCAAAATATGTTTTCCTCCTCATAAGAATCATAAATATCGCTACCACATGTTCTTTAAATAAAGCTGCAGACAAAAGAACTCCTAAAATTTCATCTTTACCTAAAAATTCATAGCTTAGGTTGGCTGGCAGCTCTTTAAACTCCATCTTAGGAGATTATTCAATGTAGGGCTTAGGTGGAGAACCTAACACCAAATTTTATGGATCTCAGCGCTCTCTATCAGTTACAATTAGTGACACATATAAGAGTTGCACAGTTTCATGTGACTTAGTTTCTCCATAGATATTATCACCTATGAACACTCTCTCAAGGGTATACTTAGCTTCTATGTACTTTGCTTCTGCCTCACGATTTATCACAACAATGGAAAACAACTCATACACCGGTTGCATCATCCATGATTTAAACACATCATAAACCTCCACTTTATCATGGGCTCTCACACTGAGCTACCCAACTGACACATCTATCATTGATATTTCATTTTAAGATTAATGGACCCAAGGATCTACTTCAAAATTTATTAGTACAATGTCCACGTGGAAAATTGGAGATCCCACTTGCACTGGAACATCTTCTACCACTTCCTCAAGTCTAGCTATAGATCTATCACACAAGTGCATAATTATGGTCGTTTACTTAGGACTACAAAACCCCAATTATTATTATAGTGAAGTGGGCATCAATTTTATGTTTTCTCCCCAATTGCACAACCCTCGGGCATGGATACTCTGACCTATTATAAACAGCACAGTAAAACTGCCCGGATCTTTTAGTTTAATGGGTGACCTGTTATGGATTCGGGAACTGCGCTCTTTAGTAAGTACAACTGTCTTATATTCTGTAAGCCTTCTTTTGTTTACCACAATATCATTCTCATACTTTTCATACTTGGGTTTACCCTAAAACACATATACAAAAGGCAATTTAATATACAACTTGTTTTAAAATAGAGAAACTTACCAAAACATCATCCTCTTTTTTTTTATTGAACTTCTAAGGGAATGGAGGAGGTGGTCTCACTATCGATTGCAACTTCTCAGCGGGTTCGAATACTTCCTTTTCTTTCAGATGAGCCATTAAGAGTACTCATAATATTTGCCTATTTTGGATTAAGTTAAATGTTGCGAGGCAACTCTCCTTGTTATCAAGAATTTCAGGCACTAGCAAACTACTCAAATTTGTTTTTCCATTTTCAGAGTTGCTAACCGATTGTTAAGCATATCTATGGCTAATTGAGCTTTGTTCTCCATAAATTTTGTAAGCATCTCCTCAACACTAATGTTAATGGTTTGTTGTTTAGGTTGCTCCCTTTGAAGTTGTGATAGGTATCCTTGTAAGTTACCTTGTGGCCTATAATGATTCTGTCCTCGTCTTTTATTTTAATTTTACCCGAAGAAGTACATGGGTGGTTTCACCAACTTGTGTTATATGAATTTCTATAGTTTTGTTGGACTCATCCTCTTTGATAATTCCTATAAAATTTATAGTATGTGTTTGCATAAGATTTCGCTGCACTATGATCACGTCCTCCACATATCTCTTATCAAGATTGTGGTTGTTGAAAAAAACTAAGTTGAGTTGTATTCTGTCCCAATGACATGTTAGTAAAATGTTTATTCATTATGTTCATCATGGCCGAAATATGTGCAATCAAAGAAGTCATTGCGTCAATCGCGAATGCACCTGGAGTTTTATGAACTACCAATTCTAGTCCACTTAAGTTCCACTCTAGATCTCCTTGAGAAATCTGATTCAGAAAGGTCTATAACTCAGCACAAGTCTTCTCTATATCTTTGCAACCTCAGCTGAAAAAAGAAAAATCTTTGAGTTAGGATTAAAACGTTCAATGAAAGTATGGACTAACACATCATTGGCAAGATGATGATATGGGAAATACATCAACATCGATTTGAACCTATCCTAAGCATGGTCTAAGTTATTGCCAACCTTCTATCCAAAAATATAAATATCACTCCTTAATTTAGTCGTCTTCCTAGATGGAAAGAATCTAATGGGGAATTTATGTGCTACATCATTCCAAATGGTTATTACATTTATGAGCTCTTAATTGAACAATCTTTTTGATTCCCTTCTCAGAGAAAAAAGGAATAGAGTGAGTGTTACGACCCTAAAAATGAAGTACGTCAAACAAGAGCTTCACATGAATTCCATAATTTAATGATGAGTTAAGTTGACGTAGTTTAGCATAAAAAGTCAGTTGCTGAAGTTTGAATGTCAAACGTCAAGGAACGACCAAGATGTTTGGAAACTAGTCTTGTGTGTGTGCTAGTGTGCACTTGTTTGTTATATGTGTTTATGTGTGTTGTTTAAAAAGTAAAATAATCAGGGATTACCTTAGTTCGTATAGGGACATGTTTAGGGTCAAAACTTTTGAGTACGACCCTAGGGACCACCCTAAGGGTCCCCAAGGAGGACCCAAACATTGCCCAAGAAAGCTTCCCAAGGCAACAAAAAATGTTTGTATGTAAAATAATGGTGCATCAAGGACTTTATCTGCGATGCGACAACGTCAAAGACACCCCTTTCTTGAAATGAATTTCCAAGCATCAATGTTTGTTCCTATGAAGTGGTCTTTTATGTAATGTTAAAGAAGCATATTGAAGTTATGTCAGATACGATGAAGTTATGAATGATGATTGTGGTGTGCTTAATTCAAGGGAATCCTCAAAGAGCACTTTGTGGGAGTAGTAGTATGGGGTTCTAATTTCACATTGCAGTTAGTGTAAAATGTAAGTCCACTTGGAGAAGGTCACCTATAGTAAGCCCTTAATGCATGTATGTTCCTCTAGGGTAAACTTATAGAGTGTGGACTTGTTAACCGTGTAAGGTAAGACTATGGTTGGTAATCTTGAGGATTACTTAGTTGTGTATTGAATGGATTATATGGGTGGTTCCTCCATATCTTACCTTAGTAAATCTTAGTATAACTTGGCTCGGAAACCTCAAAGGAAATAAGTTCATTACGAGTTAGTATGAAATGTGGTCAGTGTATGATATCTTGAGTTTACTGTAATGTGCATTTTTATGCTAAGATTATGGAATATTTACTTTATGTGTTAAATGATGATTTAAATATTATTATGCTTCTATATTCATTGAATTATTACTTAATTAGAATGATTTATTTATTTCTAGTAATATGTCCTCTTTTGCATGATTTTGCATATGCCATAAATAGTACAATGTTTGTACTAACGCTATAATTTTTGTACTCTATAAGTATAGGATTGAGGCAAGGTTAAGGTTAGAAGACAATCATGGAAATCGACACTCTCAATACTAAGTATGTCCTCATATATTCGAGGGCATAGTCTATGTTTCTTAATTTCTTCTTTAGGATTTGTATAAGACTATTTATCCTTTTCAGTAAATGTAGAGGGTCGTGTCCGTATGATATTTATGATGTGTGTTAAATTTTGTTTGTGACGATGAGATTGTCCTTTAGTATTTATAAATGATGTTTTCCTTATTATTATTAATTGTGAAAAGTTTTAATTCGCACTACTTTTCATGTGTTGTGTAATTAATGATAGTTAAGAGTGTAGTACAAGACCTTCGAAAGGTCTAGTACGCCTTGTTAAGACCTTACGGTTGCCCTAACTTCTAAGGTGTACTTACAGATAATAACAAAATTAGTGATAGAGCATAAGGTTTTGAGATATAGTTTAGGGTCCAAAGTCTCACAAGTCACGTCTAATATTGTATTGTTCGTCAGTGTGAGTCACAACACCTCTATGAGTGAGATGCTATTACACGATAGAGTTTCCCTTCTTTATTAGTCTTGTGTCGTGTAATAGGGGTTAACTCCATATGATACCTCTCTTAATCCCCTTGTCCGGTGGTCTTGTATATTTGAAAGCTTTGAAGGGGTGATGTTGAAAGGTTTGATAGAATAAAGGTGAGTTTTCATGATTATTTTCGTATTGTGACTAGATGAGTAGATGTTAAGGTGAGTTTGAAAGATTGTGATGAGTTGAAATATATGTCTATGGGTTACCTATAAAATTTGAAATATTATAATGGAAATTTCATTGTAGTGTAGTTCTAGCATGATGAGAGTTATATCGGTAAAATGAAGTACTTTTTGGGGTCTATGAGTTATATTGTAAGATATGTACCATGATAGTAGAAAGCTATAGTGTATATGTGACTAGTGTTGACGGAATGTGACAATAGTAACAGTGAGAAGTTCCCCTTTTGAATGAGTAATGTTTTAAATTTGCCCTTATGTTGAATTGAAATTCTTGTTTAAGGCTTATTCTTAAGAAGGAGTTTCTATATCATCAAGTTGAGTTTAGTGGTGTCTAAGAGTTGAATGAGGTGATATTTAAAAGAGTTTTTCTAAACTTGAATCCTATGAGGAGGGTGTTATGTTTGACTATTAAGGTTGATTGTTAGTCTTGAAATTTTATGTTAAGATTAGTATGAGTTTCCACCTTATGAGATTTGTAGTCGTAGGATTTTAAAGAATGACACCTTGAAGATTCTTTGTAAGGATCTTAAAAAGAATTGATGTTAATGGGCTAAAGAACTAATCTGGAATAGAGGCCCCGGTAAGTTGTAGTTCCTTGTGGTTGTTTGATTGCTTTAGATAGGTATAACTTAAGTGGGAGAGAATGATTTTAGTAGGAGGGTAATTGATGTCAAATCATAGAAGCACCCTCTAGACGTAACCAGTGTCGTCATCCTCTTGAGCACTAACACTAGCCTCTAAGAATACATAGTTACATTAATAGGTTAAAAATGCAGAAAATTTTAAACTTTTCGACTAATTCTACATTGAGGTTTACATAGAATTCTCACTTACACATGATATATATTTATTGAGTTTACATAGGGCCTTGTTATAAGAAGATTACATAGTCTTCTACTTTTATTGCACATAATTATTTTATACGATACCCTCGTGAGAAGTCTATAATATTGTCTCATATTAAACCATCTAGATAAGAGTATCACAATTTGGGCATAGCCACATATAGGATTTACAATTGTAGTACCAAAATGAAATATAATGAACAATGTTTCTTTAAGACTAAACCACATACAATATGTAGATAATGGCATCACCCTCGGAAAGTGATGACCTACCGAACTTGGAAGATAATAATACAAGATGTCTTGAGAGCCTTCTTTAATATAAACGGTTGGATCTTAAAATTGTATTAAACATCAAAAATTTTGTTAGTACACACTTGTACTAACTATGTGTATATTCACATAAACAAGTGAAAATATGCTAAAGAGGACATTTGATCAAAACAATGCTAAAGTACTTTGAAAAGCCTTATGCACAATCAAGAATCCACATAAGCCAATAATTGACATAATTCATAGTCCAAACCCATGTACAACACAAGACCAACATTAAAAAGTTATAGTAAAGTTAGCATATACAATAGTTCGTGACATCATAGTATCAGTAATACATTTACTCATAACCCAATATTTATCCTAGAAGTGCAATGACCAATAAAATCCCCATAAATTTACTTAATAAAGTAAACAAAACAAATGATTACAAATAATGCCTAACTCAACATAACATATCATCAATATAATCATTATCATATTTAGCAATTTAGACAAATAGCATATTCATAAATTAAACTAACATCATAAAGGATTATCAACATGTAAATTCAACATCTTCATAGCATATAAATTATAAGAACTCAAGAAAAGACTCCTATGGATTCCCAAAAGGCAAACTAGTGCATGTCATAGGTATAATATGAATCCCCTACCTATGATAAGTCACACCTCTAATGTCACCCTTGTTAGTGTTAAGTCCATTACCTAATTTTACTTACATGAACACTTTCCTTAACAGACGTACACCACAAGATCTAATGAGGAATCCCGTATTGTAAAACCTTACACCGATGGAGGGCGTATTACAAGCCAAAGTAGTAACAGACATGAATATAGCATCTAGGTCGATCAACTAGCTAGTATTCCTATGGTGGCAACATAGTTAATTGAAGCTTGGTGTGTCTCATGGAAACATCACTCTATGCCCTTATTGGATTATGATGATATCCACCCCGTGAGGACTATGGTGAACCCTACCATCTATACGTGGGATGGATCCACCCCTCACTACAAGTTCACTCAATGCGAACCTAAAGTCCCTTTTGAAATGTCTTTCTTTATTAGTCATCACTTAGTTTAGGTCATAGGGTCTATACCTTGTATAATCATAGTTATTTAGATCAATAGGTATTGCATGAGTATATCCATTCAATACAACCATCATATGTAACATTACAACATTATCATCATCATATCCTAAAAAGTTACATAGGTACTCAAAAACAAAACTTATATCATTTAATCTGAAGCATAATCTCACAATAACATACTCAAGATATTTCAATTCATCATCATACCAACACCTATGTAGGCTATTCACAAGTTATACTTCAATTGAACTACATCACCAATCACAAGCCATCAGACTTGAAGTAAAGGTTAAGATCATGAAGACTTACCAAATCTCCTTCAAAAGTCCTCATCATGGTCTTACCATTTACAAACCAATTGCATCCAATAATAGCTATAGTAACATCAATCAATAGAAACTAAAATAATAACTAGGTGAATTGCATCATGACTATCCAAATAAAAATCAATTCATAACCTATGGTTAAGGTTATTTGGGTTCATCATGAATTCATAAAAAAAATAGATCTAATCCTAAAAATATGTTACCCTAATAAATCCATACATGAATACAAATACATAAAACAAGTCTAATAATCAAATCATTCTTCAATTCCCATCAATTCCTGACCAAGATCCAATATTTTAGAAATTTGGAGAAGGGAAGATGATCAACGTGAAATTGCATGAATTAATACACAATCTATACTCAATTAGTCATGGGAATAAAAATTTAAAAGTAATTTGTTGTTAAGAAGAAAACCAATTAGAATTGAAAAACCTCATAGAATTGGGTAATTTAGAAATAAACATTGAAAAGATATCTTCGTGAAAGAACAAACAAAAGTGAGAAACTCATACCTTAATAAAGATTAATCCACGAAATTGAAGTGAAATCCTAGTAAAATTGACCATGTCCTTTAAGATTCCTTCCTTCTTCAATGGAAGAATTGGGGAGAGAGAAAGTAGAGAGAGGTGAGTGATGTATCATAGTTATACGGTACTTTCAATGCTTTTCCTTAAGTTTAATTTTTGTCTAGGGCCTTTTTGCAGTAATTTTACAACGTTCTTATCTGTTTTTTGCAGGAAAGTTGTCCAAAACCAAAATGTAGAATATTGTGTAGAAATCAGTGCAGAACTAACCACCCATAAAGCCATCGACGGATCGTAGGTGGTGGCGTTGATTGAAGGTTCGAACATCTGAATACTACTCGAGGAATTTTGACTAAGTGTGGGGCTACGGAAGTTTTGATTTAACGAACACTAGCTAATAGGCTATTTTTTATTGGTGCGAAGTAGTAACTAAGCCAAACATCGAATATCATGCTTAGTATGAAGTAAATGTAAGGTTTAGTAAGTTCTACACACATAGCAGGACAATGGTACCGGGTGAATTTCTCTAATGTCGGACCAAGGATTTAGATATACATAACTTATCACTTTGCATGCAAAACACTAGGAAAAAATTGTTATAGCTAGGGTTACCGAGTTAGGAACTTATGGGGAACACTTACACCCTAGTTTATCTCAACACTTAATAAATATCAATATTTTAATCTTGCTACTTGTTTTACATAGATATAATTGAACTCTTTTTGTTTCATGAAAACCTCCTTTAAATAATTTTTATAAGAAAGGACATGACTAAATAGATGTAATAGTATATTAAAGTTAAGTGTAAATCATTTTCCTCGTGGGATCGACTCCTACCTACTTGTTAGGTTCTTTACTTGATACGATTGCTTATACTTCTTTACAGAAGTATAATTTGAGCGTACAAAATTTTTGTACCGCTGCTGAGGAAAGTGACTTTTAGATTAAATTTAAGGACACTACAAAATATTATTAAATAATTTCCTAATTCTACTTTTTCTTTTTCTTTTTCTCTCTCTCTCAAGTCTAGCTCAAGTATATGCCAAGTACACGGAGTCGAGGAGAACCAATACTTTCACTTGATCCAGAACTAAACCATACAGTCCACACAATCTTGCTAATATTGGTGAAGGAATCAACCTTCAACTTCCTTTGCCGGTTGATGCTCATAATAAATTGATAGTAGAAAACCCTGGTGAAAGTGATCTAAGGAGGCAACCTCCCGCCGCACGCCCTAAAGAATACAATAGAGGCAATGATAACATCATTGACTCTGATGGGCCAGTTGTCCTACCTACTCTACCACATGATCATACTTTCATCGTAATTAGTAGCTTGAGGCATATGCTCACCGCTAGTGGTTTCTTTTCGGGGCTACCATCTAAGGATCAATATGATCACATCGTCAAACTGTGGTCGGTAAAGAAGAGTTGCTTAATAAGACCTTATATCGACATGGATGTCATCGGTTTAAGATTATTCACTCTCTCACTGACGGGAGAGGATTATATATGGTTTACTTAGTTGCCTATAACTTAACAACACTAAAATTGGATTTCCTAAGTAATGCTTAATATGTCTAGAATACCAACGATTTGATCAGGTTCACACGGATTGATGCGCGTAGAACAACTCCTATGAACCCTTGAGACAACCGATCCAACTAACTTGGGGTGTTAATTGAGATAGGATAGGTTTTGTCCAGCCATGTAGGGCTTCCAAATATAAACACTCACCCGTATGACTCTTTACCGGACATTAAAAGGGGAACTCTTAACCTTGGATGGTTTAGGGGTAAAATAGACTTTTTCTAGGCTAACGGTAGTATCGTTATTACCCTAAATATGTAATTAATTATTTAATTAATAAGGCGGAGGGCCATTTTTGGTAGAAAGGGCCAAAATTTGCCTTTGAGCAGAATCTTGCTCCACCTACGTTCGAACCAAGGTGGGAGCAATAATTTAACTTGATCATTTAAGTTGGTGATTTAATTTAATTAAATAATATTTATATGCTGATTTAATAAAAAGTAAAATCATATTATTATTATTATTAATTAATTAATGGGGCGTTTTGGGTCGGGTCGACCCGGAGGGACCCATTTTTGCAATGGGGACGTCAAGGGTACAAACCTCGATGGAAGCAACATTTAAGTGGAATAAATTTAGGTTTATAATCTTATTTATTTTAGGGTATTATATTCCTTTAATATATAAATTTAAAAAAAAATTAAAATTTGAACAAACCTTATTTTGACTAAGTCTCAACTAGAATCGTAATCCTAAGGAACCTCTCTTTTTTCACTTTTCATTCACTCTCACGATATGCCTCTCTCTCACTTCCTTTAAAACTCTCTGCCTAACCAACACAGAAGAACAGAAAAGCTACAAAATTTCTTCACACCTGAAGAACTTACACGAAAAATATAAACAAACAAACTAACAAAAAACGTAAGAAAAAGTTCCATCGGGGTTGTGCTGGAGTTTTGAGATTTGGACGTGAGTTTGGAGATGGTTTTTTGGAAGAAGTCGTGGGTTGAAAAACATTGAAATTGTATATGGGTTTCTCTCCTTCACACCTTTCTCCATGACTATTTCCTTTCTATGAATTCAACAAATTTTGAAACTCGGGTTGTTCTTATTCCTGTCGAACTCTTGTCCATAGTTTTCTTATGATTTAAATCTTAAATAGGTTAGAGATCATGTTTTTTGTATGTTTGCTTGCATTGTAAGTATGAACTGTGATTTTCGTGATAGTGTTCATGATTAAGTGTTTTGAATTGTAAGCATTGTAATTTATGCCAACTGAAAGTATGTTAAAAGTCATGTTTGTGCAAATGTTTGTGTAAATCATGATGTGTAAAAGTGGTGTAATGTTGCTGGATTTAATGGTAATTATATGATGAATATAACCATGAAAAATATACTTAAAAATACACCAAATGATTGATGAAACATTCTAAGAGCTAATGTACAAATGATGATAACAAGGAGTTGAAAATATTGAACAAATTTCAAGCATTTTGTAGGTTGGGTTCGGCCAACAAAACTTGTATTAAATGCAATGAAAAATCAATCTAAAATAAATGAAATCACTATTTATTGAACCCAAGATATCATTACATGAAAGCGACAAAATAAAATCAACAAAAGGTTAATACAAAAATGGATTTGAAGAGACTAAATTTCCAGCTTGCTGGAAATTGTACTCTTAGAAAAATTTTAAAAAAACTAACTTTGGTTTGATTTTTTTTTAAATGCTAGGTCATTGGGGATTGAAACCATGACCTAACCAAATGAAAATTTCATAAAAAATTTCTGACAAAAATGCAAGGAAAAATTGATTTGTTGAGTGGGGATTGAACCCCACAACCACTTGAATGGATGAGAGAGTTAGTTGAAAAATTAAGGAGAAAATAAATTTGGACAGTTGGGATTGAACCCAAAACATCATGGATAGGTGAGAAAGTTAAGAGAAAAATTATAACAAAAATACTGAGCTTGTGGGGGATTGTATCCACAACCTCCTTGACATAATTGAAAAAAGGAGAGGAGAAAAAGAAGTGAAATATTATGGGGTTTAATGGGATTGGACTAGGGTCCCCTAAATCTGAAAAATGCTATTATCAAGTTTAAAATAAGATTAAGTTCTTTACAAGGAATTGGAAATTGTGTTCCCTTGCCCAGACCCGTATTACCTGATAAGTCATACGTAGGTAAATGTTTAATGTATGTTTCCTCTTAAGATCGATATCAATATCTTGGCATATCTACAAGATGCATAAGTCTTGTAACACATAATCTTGTGTAAACATGAATAACTTTGACAAAGTATGAATGAAAACTCATGGCTTGTATGTGTGGACTCATAAGTCTAGCATACGTTTAAAAGTAAGTGAATCTAGAATGTATGTGATAAAATGATGTAATAATAAAAGGTTAAGTAAGAGTGCGAAACATACTAAATGGCAAAGTGCATTGGCATATGATGAAATGAACATTCACGTGAACTGGTGAATAATTATGAAAAGCAAATGGGTTAAAGTTAATGAATGAGGTGACAATATGATAGAGGCTAAGGTGAAAGATTATAGCAATATCAAATGATCGTAAGTAAATGTTACCCAAGCATACTAACCTATGAGAGTGTATAGCTAATGAAGAGACAAGTCTCTATGAACACTATAATGAAAGTATTGAAGTTAATGCATACTCAATACGAATGATGAGATGAAAAATCATCAAATAATCTAAGATGTACCACGATGTATGAGTTGAATGCAATGACACTTTAAACTAAGCACCGAAAGGCTAGCTATGAGTGGTGATTCCTTCCTTCGGGAAGGGCGGAGTTTCACGTAACTATAATGAGATGAGACTATCTGGCATGTCGGGTATGGGTCTCTGTATATCTCCTAGTCTTCGAACCTATATTTCTAATATATGGATCTAGCAGGGTTCAATTCCATATATATGCTAGCATGTTTTTGTTCACTTTGCCTGGTGATTCGATTTCTTTTTTTGTGTGGGGATTACACAATGGAATTCATGATGCTCACATGATCTATGTCGGTTAAGGTTAAATTTCCCAAAGGAAGAATGTGGCCAGCCTCAACAAATGCACATAGTGAAATGAACAATATCAAAGGTGTTGGGATATGATAATTACGAGGTGAGCTAGACTTATGTAATAACACTAGGTTATTCTTTTTCATTGCACAACAAACCCTATGAGTGTCTTAAAACACATCCTAGGTATAACTGGTAGATGCACTAATATATGAAAGAATGAAAATGAAGTGTGTATCAATGAATGAAGTAGACTTGTGTTTTGTAAACTAGGATCCCTAGTTGAGGTCCCATATGTTGAGCCCTCATTTTTGGAATTCCAAGTGTCAAGTCCATGATTCCAAGGTCTCATGGCAGATGAAAGAATGATATGAAGTACGTGATACGATATGTGCAATATGTTATGTGCTGCTTGTAAAATGATAAGAATTATGATGCATGTTACAATCACGGCATGACTTTTCTAATCAAAATTTGACAAGTCCATTGACTTTCCTAATTCAAATGTGGCAAGTCCACTGACTTTCCTAATCAGAATTAGGCAAGTCCACTGACTTTTCCAATCCAAATTTGGCAAGTCCACTAACTTGACTTTCCATAATTCATATCTTTAGGAGAGAAATCTTCTTAAACATGCATGTCCTTTGTGTGTGCTTGCATATACACATACTTAGTACAAATGTGTACTAATCCCATAAAACTCTATACTTTTATGTGCATGCACAGGCACAGGAGGACGCTACGGCTTACGATACAACACTGCAGTTATCCGGACGTAGATTATTTATCTGGACTTGGTAGTCCCTCATGCTTTCAAGGATGCTTTCCCATTATATTCTATATTAGATTTAGGTTTTAGTTAGTGGAGTATGTTCCACTAGTTTTCCTTCTCATTTGTTTTCCAGACATTGTATTGGTGCCATTTTTGAAAGTATATATTTAGTACAGTATGTAACTATATCTTTCATTTATTGATCTTAATATTATATAGTTGATTGTAGACGCTTATGAGTTTAAGTATAATTTCTTATACGAATGTTAAGTAACAAAAAGTTCAAATATTCCGCTAAAAAAAACATAGATGAAGTCACGATGATGTATCTAAGCTTCTTTGTAACCTCTTAGAGGTTGACGACGTTGGTCTTGTATGGGATCTAAACTCATGTTGTGATAAAGTTGGTCTCAGAGCCTTAGGTTAAATTCCGAGGGTAATAAGTTCACTTCAACCACATTGAGTAGCTTCTAAGTCATGGTAGTGAAGTGCACCACTATCCTAAATTAGAGACTGCATGATGCATAGGAAAACGTCCCTTCGTCGTATCTTACCATGCCTTCTTTAATGTCTTATTTCTTTGTGTTAAGAGAGTATCTAACATCAACTCTTGAGATTCAGAAAGATGAATATGGGGAGAAACGCAGGCGGAACGATGGGAGGAGCAGTTGCTGGGGTAAATCATGTTCTTCCCTAGGCTCCAGCTGCTGGAATTGAGATGCATGTTAACCCAAATGGGTTGACAAAACGAGAAATGAGGACATTCTTTGTATAGATGGACCAAGCCATTACTTTACAATCTCACACTATTATAACCCAGGAAGAGCAACAAGGTGTTTCCAGGGAGAACCCAACTGCCAGCACCATGGCTAACAGGTTAAGGGACTTCACGAGGATGAATCCTCCCGTTTACACTAGATCTAAGAATTTTAAGGATCATATAAGGGGAGTGCAGAATGATGTAGAGTAAAAGCTAAATCATTCTCTAAAAAAAGTGTTAAGAATGAATTCATAGTTAATATGTAAAGATAAGAATAAATTCATGACTATAAACTAGCGCAAGTGAGACAAGTTGCATCTATTCCTAAAAATTAATGTTACTAAATGAAATGACTAAGAGAGTTTATTTATGCTAAACAATGAACAATAAATGAAAGAGTGGCTACATGAGGATAGACTAGTACAGGTGAGACAAGTTGAATCTACGTCAGCGGAGGTGGTTTTAGTTGTTGAAGGACTATTACATTAATATCTACTACTATAAGGTAAGGATAATGTAGTAGCTGATTCTTTGAGAAGGATGAGCATGGGAAGTACAGACCACGTTGACGATGAGAAGAAGGAGTTGGTGAAATATATACACAAACTGGATAGACTGGTTGTGCAATTAGTTGACTGTCCTAGTGGGGTTGTATTAGTTCGTCCTACTTCTTAATCATCCATGGTAGTTGAAGTCAATATGGGTCCGCATCTTGATCATGTGTCAGTGTTGGTTAAGATATATGAGTCTTTTGCTTTGAGAGGTGACGACATACTTAAGTAGCAGGACAGGTTGTGCGTACCAGATGGGGATGATTTGCGGACCAAGATTGTTGTAGAGACCCATGGTTCTAGATATTCCATACATCCAGGTTCCACCAAGATGTATCATGATCTTAAGTAGATCTATTGGTGGGATGGCATGAACAAAAAATTGTTAAATATGTGGCAAAGTGTGCTAATTGTCAACAGGTTCAGGCAGAACATCTTACGCCTAGAGGTGTTACTCATATGATCAAGGTTACAACTTGGAAGTGGGAGTCCATTAACATGGACTTCATTGTTGGTCTTCCAAACACTATGAGACAACATGACTCCACATGTGTTATTGTGGATAGGATGACTATGTCTGCCCACTTTAAGCGGAGGATTATGAGAGACTGTACATTGATGATATTGTGAGATTCCATGGGATTCCCTTGTCTATCATTTCTCATAGAGGAGCTCAGTTCACTTCACATTTCTGGATATCCTTCAAGAAGAACTTAGGCACACAGATAAAGCTTAGTACTGCCTTTCATTCTCAGACTTATGGGCAAGCAGAGCACACCATTCAGACATTAGAGGACATGTTGAGAGCGTGTGTGATTGACTTCATAGGTACTTGGGATGACCATCTGCCTTTGATAGAGTTCTTGTATAATAACAATTATCACTCCAGCATTAGGATGGCGACGTGTGAGGCACTGTATGGTAAAAGGTGTAGGTCTCCAATTGGGTGGTTTGAGGTTGGAGGGTCATCCATTTTAAGTCAAGATATCACTCGTAAGGTCTAAGACAAGGTTACAGAGGTTAGGGACAGGTTTGCTACTGCTTACAGTTGGCAAAAGTCTTATTTAAACAATAAAAATGGACCTTAGAGTTTAATGTTAGTGACCAGGTCTATTTAAAGATATCACCTATGGACGGAGTGATGAGGTTTGGCAGGAAAGGGAAGTTATGCCTGAGGTATGTTGAGCCATATGAGATCCTACAGCGTATGGGTGAAGTCGCCTATGATTTTGCATTACCAGCGGGCTAGAATCTGTTCATCAAGTCTTTCGTGTATCTATGTTAAAGAAGTGACTATGTAATCCAGCATCGATTCTACCTGTTGAAGGTTTAGGGGGTGACGAAGACTTGTTCTATTAGAGGTACCTATTGAAATTTTAGACAGACAGGTAAGGCAGTTGAGAAACAAGGAGGTTTCTACAATGTAGGTATTGTGGAGGAACCATCTTATTGAGGGTGCTACATGTGAGGCCAAGACCAATATGAGATCCCGCTACCCTCATCACTTTAGCTCTTGAGGGTAGATTTTCTACTCTTAAATTTATGTTCCTTAACTCCTCCATTCCTTGATCTTTACTCCTCCATTCCTGGTACTCATTGCCTGACTCTATATAATACCTATGTTATGATATGACTGGCGTTGTGCTAGATTATAAGAAGTTACATTCGAAGATGAATGTTCCTAAGTAGAGAATAGTGTAACAACCCTAAAAATGGATATGCTAAGTCATACTTAATGTGTCTATAATGCCTACGATTAGACTGGGTTCACATGGATTGATGCACATAGAACCAAACCTCTCAACCCTTGCGACAATAAAGGCAACTAATGTGGGGAGTTAGTTGAGATAAGAAAGGTTGGGTCCAGCCATGTGGGGCTCCCGAATATGAAGATTTACCCCGATGAGTCTTTAGTAGACTTAAAAATGGGAAATCTTATGTTTGGAGGGTCTAGAGGAAAAATGGTCTTTTTCTAGGATAAGGGTAGTATTGTAATTACCTAAATATGTAATTAATTATTTAATTAATAAGGTAGAGGGGCATTTGGGTAGAATGGGCCGAAATTGGCCTTTGAGCAAAATCTTGCCCCACCTGAGTTTGAACCTAGGTGGGAGTAATTATTTAACTTGATTATTTAAACTGGTAAATTAATTTAATTAGATAATATTTAAATGCTGATTTGAGAAAAAGTAAAATCATATTATTATTAATAATTAATTATTTAATGGGACTGTTTGGGTCGGGTCGATCTGGAGGGACCTGTTTTGGCGATGGGGACGTCAATGGTTCAAAAATCGACGGAAGCAACATTTAAGTGGATTAAATTTAGTTTAATAATCTGATTTCTAAAAGGGCATTACGGTCATTTAACATATATTTCAAATAAAATAAGATTTTTAACATTTGAAGAAGACTTATTTTGACGAAGTGTCAACTAGAATCCTAATCCTACGGAACCTCTTTCTTTTTCACGTTTCATCCACTCTCACGATCTGCCTCTCTCTCTCTCTTTTTTTAATGTTCCCTCTACCTAACCAAACCACAATAACAAAAAAGCTACAAAATATCATCACACTTGAAGAATTTACACGAAAATTATAAACAAACAATCTAACCAAAAACGTAAAGCAAAGTTTAATCGGGTTTGTGTTGAAGTTTTGGGTTTTGGACGTGAGTTTGAAGGAGGTTTTTGGGCAGCAATTCGTGGATTCAATTTCATTGAAATTAGGTATGGGTTTCTCTCCTGGACTCCTTTCTTCTATAGAATTTCCTTTCCACTAATTCATAAATTTTTTAACTGGGATTGTTCCCATTCTTGTGGAACTCTTGTCCCTAGTATCAATCTGATTTCAATCAGAAATAGCTTAGAGATCATGTTTTTGGTATGTTCGCTTTTAGTTTAAGTATGAAGTGTGATTTTCTTTATAATGTGTTCATGATTATGTGTTTGCAATTGTAAGCGTGTTAATTTATTCCAACCGAAAATATGTGAAAGATGATCTTTGTGCAAATATTTGTGTAAATCATTATGTGCAAAAGTGGTGTAATGTTTCTGGATTTAATGGTAATTCTTTGCTGAATATAACCACTAAAAAATATACTTAAAAATACTCCAAATTATTCATGAAATTTCCTAAGATCTAATGTACAAATGATGATAACAAGTAACTAAAAATAGTGAACAATTTTCAAGCATTTGGAAGGTTGGGTTCGACCATTCAAAGTGGTATAAAATGCAATGAAAAATAAATGTAAAATAAGTTAAATCACTGAAGATTGAATCCAAGACATCATTACATGAAAGCTACAAACAAAATAATTAAAATAATTTTAATAGAAAATGGATTGGAGGATAATAAATTTCCAACTTGCTGGAAATTGTAGTCTCGGTCAATTTTAGAAAAAATGTATTTCGTTTAATTTTTTTTTTTTAAAAAAAAAGCGAGGTCATTAGTGATTGAACCCATGACCTCACCAAATATAAATTTCATTAAAATTTAAGTGAAGAAAATGCAAGGAAAAATCGATTTGGTGAATTACTTAGATAAACCACTTCCACTAGTTGATAAGTACTAATATGAAGAAGATTCTTATGCAGTGAATTATTACGCATGGGGTTTTCGGTTGAACTCCCAAGGCTCCATTAAAGAGAATTTGCACCAAAGTCAAGGAAATAAAGATTGTAAATATGGAAATTACAACAGAGAAGGCCAGTATGTTGATGAAGGGAACTACAACCTCAACAACAACTTCGACTGAGGTAACTATTGTAAGAGAAACGATCGAAGTGGGCCCTATGTTCTACCTCTTAATTGGGAAGCAGCTACTAGGGATTTTGGAGGTAGTATGGATCGAGTTGAAGATATGCTGCAAAAGATGATGAGGAGGTTTGATGCTAGTGATGCTCACGCCAAGTAGTTGAGAAGGGACTTAGCTAATGTTGGGAAACAATTGGATGCTCATATAATCTCAATCAAGAAACTTGAGTTTAAATTTGCCCAATTGTCTACTAGTGTGAACCCACGTCAACCGTGTACGCTCCCTAACAATTCTATCAAAAATTACAAACATTATTAACATTGTATGGAAGTCACTAATCGAGGGAGTAAGCAAACCATTGATCCACCTATGTCGTCTGGCATTGAAGATTAGGTAAGAAGAGTAGATGACGTAGTACAAGCTAGTGGTGAGTTGGTAAATTAAGTGCTAAAAGAAGGGGAGATACCCCAAAAGGGGACCCCCGTTCCTAGACAACTACCACCATTCCCACAATGATTAGTGAAAAAGGCGAAGAATGGCAAGGACGTGTGATTTATTATAATGTTGAAACAGTTTTTCATCAATACCCCTTTCATAGAAGATCTTGAACTAATGCCTAGTTATGCCAAGTTTATGAAAGATTTAGTTACTAAGAAGATGTCGGTGAGTGCTGAGGATGGTAATAGGATACAAGATTGTAGCTCTATTGCTACAAGGTTACTGGTGCAGAAGAAAGAAGATCTGGGAGCTTTCAGTATTCAATGTACCATTGAGTTGTTACATTTTTCCAAAGCATTATGTTATCTTTGTGCAATAATTAATATCATGCCTCTGTAAATCAACAAGAAGTTGGGTTTGTGTGACCCAAAACACACTGTGATGTAGTTACTCATGGGCGGTCAAATGTTAAAGAGGCCTATTGGGAAACTGCACGATGTGTTGGTGAAGGTAGAATCATTTATATTTCCAGTCGATTTTGTGATTCTTGATTGTGAGGTCAAATTTGAGGTGCCTATTACTCTTTGGAGGACATTCCTTGCTACTGGTCGTGCTTTGATTGTGATGGAAAAGGGGCAGATGAAGTTCTGGTTAAGTACTGAAGATGAAACTTTTAAAATTTTTAGATGCATGAAGAATATTAGTGAGCTCCAAATGTAATCTGCTATATCTCACAGGGTTGAGAGTACGTCAGAGTTTCTAATAGAAGAGAGCCTTTGTGCTGAGGAAATAGAAGCAGCGATCATGAATTTTAAGAGTGATGGTATTGAAGAGTATGGGTAATTCTTTGCGGCACTTGATCAAGGTGATTTTAGGTTCACACTATTGATATTTGAGTTTGGCATGAAACATCACGTGTCTCGATCCATGAAACTAGAGCTTAAGGCTCTACCACCAAATGTGAGGTATGTATTCATGGGAAAAGATGACCCTTTGCGAGCAATTATTGCATCATATTTGAATGTGCAAGAAGTAGAGTGTTTGGTCGAAGTGTTTGAAAGATTCAAGAGAGATATTGGGTGGTCTATTGCGGATATTATTGGGATCCCTCCCGGTATTTCTTCACAGAAAATCCAACTCATGCCCGATCATAAGCAATGTATTGGGCACCAGAGACACTTAAATCCACCAATGCAAGAGGTAGTGAAGAAGGAGATTATTAAGTGTTCATATATCCGATCACAAATAGTAGTTGTCTATGCCTTGTTAAGTGTGTGCGCAAATAAGGGGGAAGAATTGCGGTACCTAATTAGAAGAATGATCTTGTTCCAATGAGGACGGTGACCGGATTGAGAGTTTGTATGGATCATAGGAAATTGAATGTATAGACTGAGAAGGACCATTTTCCTATGCCCTTCATGAACTAAATGTTAGAAAGTCTTGTTGGAAAAAGTTGGTATTGTTTTCTTGATCGTTATTCGGGCTACAACCAAATCTCTATTGCATCGGAGGATCAAGAGAAAACCACTTTCACTTGCCCTTATGGAACTTTCACGTTCAGGAGGATGCCTTTGGGTTGTGTACTGTACTGGCTACTTTTAATAGATGTAAGATGTTGATATCCTCTGAAATTGTGAAAGACAACACACTACACCATTTTAGGACTACAACCACACTTTATCGTGGCAACGCTTATAAAGTGTTGCCTACAATATTTTTGGTTACACTTTTAAAGTGTATTCTAAGTTTTTTACTTTTGGCTTCACTAATATTTGCAACACTTCTAAAACATATTTTTTAATTATATAAGCTACACTTTATAAGCGTTGTAACATTATGATTTAATTGACAACACCTATTTACACATATGACCACACTTTTAAAGTGTGCTATTTTTATAATTATAAAAACAACACATAAAAAGTGTGGCCCTAGAGTTTTCACTTAAATTTTGAATTCCATCCACAAAAATTTTTACTTACCCTCCTATTTTTAGATGTCAAAAAAAATTATAAAACTTAAAATCTTTTTGAAGTCTCAAGTGTTTGCCCTAAATAAGAAAAACCCTCTCAAATTCATAAGAACTGTGTTTTTCCACTTTTAGAGATTTCCATAGCTCACATAACAAGAAGTATTTCTTCCATCAATACATAAATTAATGATATTTTCAAAGCCGGACGATGTACAAGAACAGCAGACGCAATGGATGCTTACACTTATGTGTCAGAGCTTTGGAGGAAGAAGAAGTCAGATGTTATGATGTTCTTGCAAAGGGTGAGATGCTGGGAGTACCGTCAACTACTTTCTATCATCCGTGTAACGACGCCTACAAAACCTGACAAGGTACGCCGCTTGGGATACAAGGCCAAGAAGGTACATTTGTATTTAGTTTAGTAATTTACTCGGTATGTTCTTAATGGTAGGATTCAGATATTGTATCTTTTTGCAATATATGTCCATAAAAAGAGTAGTGAGTCTGGATATCTAATGGTAGTGAAGTTTGAATCATGCTCTCTTTTGATTTGTATTTGTGTTCATTGGCTGCCTATGGGTTAAGTCTGTCTCACTGTTGGGTCTTATATTATTGTATTTGTGTTATGTTGGAGACATACATCTGTGATTGTTGAGTTTCTTGTGAAGGCTATATTGTTCATCATTTATGTCAAATTCTAAATGCAAAAGATAGAAACCCTTATATAGTATACTCTCTTTATCTTACTCATTTGAGCAATTGTAAGAAATCTTTTCTTCTATCATGTTAAATGCTACATTTTCCATTGTATAGACTAGTTCTGAGTTATGATTATGACTATTTTTTTCTAGGGCTATGTTGTCTACCGTGTTCGTGTGAAACGTAGTGGAAGGAAGAGGCTTGTTTCCAAGGGTATTGTATACGCTAAACCCACCAACTAGGAAGTCGCCCTACTGAAATTGCAGTGCAACAAGCGATCTGTTGCCGAGGAGCTTGCTGATAGGACATTTGGTGGTCTTAGAGTCCTCAACTCATACTGGATTATTTAGGTATGTGCCTTAACATATTACTTATTTCTTCTGCTTCCTAGTGCATTTTATGTTCTAACATGCTAGAGTGCAAAGCTATTCGAATTTGTAATTGAGACAGATCTGTATTTTATTATCCACTACCGACTGTTAAACTTGAGATCTTTATCCCTAATATGGTTTCCAAGTTGCTTGAGTTTTTTCTCAAAATTAGCAAGATAATTTGACATTTTTCTAAATTTTTCACATTCGTGGGTTTTTACTGCCTACGTACGAATAAACCTCATATTTTTCTCTTTGTTCATCAGGTACAACCAAAATGCTTCACTTAAGAAGAAGATGTCTTGATGTTGCATCACATTGAAAGGATTTTGTTGGAATAGAGTTTATCAGGTAGATATTTCTACCTTCAAATATCTGAATTTATTTTAATTTGGTTAGTGGGTATTTTTGTGTGTTGTTGATACGACTTGTGTTAATTGAAGTGAGTCCAGCTTGTAGTAGATATACACACAGAAGATTCTTTGGCATGGGCATTATTCATTATATCAGAATGAGAATTTCTTTATTATTAGACCAAGAAACTGATTCGAGCTAAAATCGTCTATGATAATGTAGGTTTTCATGTCAATCTTATTTGTAGCATACGATTTGGGTTGCTTTGTCTGTATTAATTTACGAAACTCAAGTTTCTTGTATTGGATAGAAAGAATTCTAGGTTTTAGTAGTATCAAACAATCATATAACAAAGCATATCTCCTTTTCACATAGATTTCTTTTTGACCAAAGGAAAATTAGACCAATCAAGGGTTTCTTTTTATGCAACTTTTTGATGAATTTCACATTATTCATGATTTCTAATTTATAAGGTAAATAAGATCAAAATGTTGCTGTTTTCTTTACCTCAATGGACTTATATATCCTCTATCTAAAAGGTATTATCAGGTAAATCCAAAAACATTTGTATCCCAATTCTAATTGGTTTAAAAGGTATCCAAATTTATAACTTTGTGTGTCTAAAAGAGATTGTACGTTATGAAATAATACTAAAAAGGAATGATGTCTTTGTTTATAACGACAAGAAGTTATTAAAATTTTAATAACGAGACAACTGTCTTGATTATCTTTAATCAAGAGAGTTTTGAATCCTCGTTTTTGTATTCATTGATTATCTTTGAAAGTTAAATGTTCTTGTTAGCACATAAAAATGAACAAGTAATAAAGTTTAAACCAACATAAATGTCGATAGTAAGTAAAAATATAATTTGACAAAATATTATTTTTACTTGATTCAAGTTTTGATATAATCATTGTGATTAATCTTTGAAAAGAAAATTATTTACAGCGATGACTAGGAAAAACTTTCCCTGTAAAGAATAACTCTGTTCTTCAGAACTAAGGAATCGTTTGAAAATATTTGTGGTTTCTATTTAGTTGTCTCACGTGACATTCTATCTCATGTTTCTCTGTTCATGTTTACCTATTGGTTTCATGAAAAAATTAAATAAGACAACTATGTCAACAATATTTTGCAGCGCTAGTTATTAGTGCGGAGCGGCTGAAAGAGTATGTCTTTAACAAAATTTGCAAGGAGCTGCTTAAGGGGTCATTATGTGTTCTCTACATGCATAATTCTATCCAGAAGGATAATAAAAATCCTGGATTGACCATCTTGAGGTGTTTCTTTGAAGAGCTCACTTCTGATTGTAAGGACAAGCTTCAGGCTGTATACTTTGTGTATCCTGGGCTCCAGTCAACGCTTGTTCTTGGAACTCTAGGCAGATTTTTTTGAGTGGAGGTTAAGTAGTTTATTCGTTAGTTCAAAATCTGAACATTGTAATTGTAGACATCACATTTGCCCCTGCATTTTTAGTCGAGATTGCATATATTTTAGTTACATTTTTTGGTTGATCAGTCGAGATTCCATTAATTTTAATTACATTGCACTTTTGACCCTCTTATTTCCGAGGAACAAGATTTTGCTCATCTTGATTTACTACAGTTCTTACGCCTTGAATTTGGATCTAACAAATTGGGTAATCAGATCTTTTGTATTGTTGGAAAATACTTTCCAGGTAATTTTTCAAAACTCCATATCAGTTATCTTTAGTATACTTAAATATTAATAACAAATTTTGACAAGTAAATCTATTATGCTCTACCTTAAGATTATTGTTTTCTTTTTGTTAAGTTTTATGAGCAACTTATTAATTTAAAGTGGGATTTTATGAATCTATAATAGTTGAGTAGTGGATGCATAAAATCGTGTATGTTGTGTTATAGTTATGTATATGTGGTGTAGCTTATGTAGAGATACAATGGTGTACCTGTATTGGTGTGAATATGTTCAATAGATGTGTGAAAGCTTAAAAATTAAGTCTTTAGGTGGTATGGTTATCTGGGCCTCAATTTGACGTTCTCTAATAGCTTAATGAACTATTTGTTTGTACTTGAATTGTTTTGAGTTTGTGTTAACCTTCTTGGTTGTTGTAATGAGATATTACTCTCTGTTACATTCTTATGATGTTGTTAATGCGTGGAAAGTCGATGATCCCAACCAGATGAGAAAGTGAATTCTCCATTTGCATTGGATTTCCAGATTGGTTTATCAGAAACCATGAGCTTGTAGTGAATTTGAGTTGCAATAATGGTAGAAACTTCAAGCTTTTTAGACACAAACTTTTTCTGCCTTTCATCTTTTTGATAATTAAAGAATATTTATGGTGCGTTGAAACGTTTATTAGCATCCGAAGGTGCAATTTTTTGTTTTAGAAGTCACCCGGCATTCGAATACTATCATGGATATGTGGATTAATTTCTTACCTTATTCTTACAGATTAGTATTGCTACTACTTAGAATGCAGGATTCTCCTAGTTCTGCTCATATTTAAGATTTAGCTTTCAACTCTTGAAACTAGAACTAGTGGGACACGGCCACCTGGTGATGTTGAAGGAAGTAGTTACAACATCTTCAGTCTTGGCAATTTCATTCAGTTTGTTTTTTAGAATAACTATCCAGAAAATATCACTGCTATGGCTCGCAAATATGTACAAGCATTGTCGGCTCTGTTCAGAGTGTTTTTATGGCTATTACACCCTCTCAAATGTGCTCACAGTTGACACCAAAATCATTCCCTGGCTCACCGTAAACTGTCACTTTGGGGTGATGAATTTGCAGAAGCTATAAGTATGGGTTCTAACTTTTATGGTCTTTGCAATAATAATTCATAGTTATCTGAGTTTGTACCACCAATTTGTGAATTTGTGAGTCCTGATGTATGCAGATAAATATATTCGTGTGTGTAGCATAGTATTAATGAATGATTCTCCATTTATATTCAAAGCTGAGGCCACTCTGATTCATTTGCACCCTTCTATTATGAAATGTCGAACAACCCATCCCTTAACTCGCAACCTGATGTACTCATGGAACACTTTTAACATTTCCCCTTTTTTCTGTACGTGGTTTTATTGATTTAATGTTTTTCATGAATCATACTGGTGAGAAATGCTACAAGTGAACTTTCAAGGTATAAGTGATGATGTACGGAAGCAATTATAGCATCATACTGATTCAATAATGTGTTGCACCATCAAAATGAATGTCAGTTTTTGCATGTTGTTGTTGCAAGATGAATTGGAGGCAGAACTTGAAGAATTAGAAGAGTAGCTGCTTCAACCAGGAGATATTGTTCCTGCTACTCCAGTCAATGTTCTTACTGGGAAGCAACCTACTCAGCCCATCTTTAGAACCGTACAGGTGAAGAAAATAAGCTTGGTGCGTTGCAATTAGAAATGGATCTTTGATCTAGTATGCCTATGATTTTTAACTAGTAACTGACTAATTGGTGAAATGTGAGGTCCTGTGTTTGAAAGGTTCCACCAAAAAAATGCAAACATGATTTTATATGAATTGTTGGAGTCCTTGCTTCCATTTGCATATAGTGTATCTAGTAGTATTTACAATCATTTGGTTTAGATTACTTGGATGAAAATGCCAGTATGGAATTGCTATATATGATCCTTTATTGGTTTGTGATCATATTTGTTTTTCTGCAGGAATTGTCACAGGTAGCTTACATAAAGAGACGCTCGTAAGCATGTCAGAAAAATACTTAAAATGCTTTCACATTTCTCCTTGCTATGGAAACTCATTTTTGTTGTTGTACTCATTATAAAACATATAGATTGAGAACATTTGCAGGCTGCTTGGAACATATTATAGCTAACATAAGCAGGTAACAAATTTACGCTATATAAGTCTACTTGGTTGCTCTCTCCGCCCTCTTCAAATTCTCTTTAACTTAAACTTGATTTATTAGCAAAAGAAAATAATAAATTGATTGTTGTAATGTTAGTTGTTCCTTCAGAAAATATATGAGAAATAATCCTCAAGCATAAGGGCTCAACTCAAAGGGCACATCTGGACTTGTCTCTCTTTAGTTGTTGTTAATGTATTTGGTTTAAATTGAGCTAAGGTCTTGCTTCTTTTGTTTCACTATTTTTTTGGCATTTGTATAGAACATTGGCATGGTATGGAATCTGCAATCTGCAGATGTGTAGTTAATGTTTTCTGTAACTGCTGGATTTCTTGCCTCTCTATATTGTTGCAATCTGAACTTCTTACCTCTTCTATATAACTGCTAATATCTTATTTGTGTAGGGAAATAGAGGTGATCAAATTTGTAGTGGATGATGAAGAGTTTTTGAACTGTTGTAAAAGTTTAAATACATATTTGATTTACAGTGTATACATTTAGAATATTGATGTATAATTATGAGTATGTACACAACACATACTATCTTTTAGTTGTACATGAAATATTTCTCGAAGTTTATTTGAAATATATATCTTCAATTTAATGATTAATAAGTTCATTTTTTGTTTTAGGTCACTTGTATGTATGTAAATATATTATATATATTTGTGCTACATGTAGGCTTATAAATGTTGAAGTTACACATTGTAAGTTTTGCTCTAGATAGATAAAAAGTTACACTTTGAAAGTGTTGCAATAGATGACCAATAAAGGCAACACTTTTTAAGTGTGACCAATAAATCTGAAAAGGCAACGCTTTTAAGTGTAGTCTAACAAAAAATAGGTGTTGCTAATGCACGTCTTCAAAGCGTGCCCTTATACCTATTTGGCTACGCTATATAAGTGTAGCCAAAGATGGCAACATTTAGACAATGTTGCCTAATGTCAAAGGTTACGCTTCTTTTGGGATGCCCCTAAAAAGTGTTGTTGAATATCCAAAAGTGTAGCCTTTTATCAAAGGCCACACTTTTTGCTAGTTTAGGCTACACTTACGTGGTGTTGCTGTAGGCCGAAACTGGTGTAGTGACATTGTGGTGTTTATGGATGATTTTTCTATTGTTGGAGACTCGTTTGATCATTTTTTGAGTCACTTAGCCGAAGTTGTCAAAAGATGTGAAGATTGCAACCTTATGATAAATTAGGATAAATTACACTTCATGGTGAAAGAGGGTATTCTATGGGCCATCTCTAAGGGTATAAAGGTTGATCGAACAAAAGATTAGGTAATCGAGAGACTTCATCTACTCATCACTATAAAAGGTGTGAGGAGATTTATTGGACATGCGGGCTTGTACCAGAAGTTTATCATGGATTTTCCCAAAATTGCACATCGTCTTTGCAAGTTACTTCAGAAAGAGTGTAAATTTTATTTTGATGAATCATGTCTGAAGGCATTTTGAGAGTTGAAGGAGAAGTTTGTCTATGCGCCCATTATTATTTCCCGAGATTTGAACAAACAATTTGAGGTGATGTGTGATGCTAGGGGGGTTGCTCTTGGTGTAGTATTGGGATAAAAAAGGGATGAAATCCTTCACCTCATTTATTACGCCAGTAAGGACCTTAATGAAGCTCAAAAGAATTATACTATGATTGAAAAAGATCTCCTTGCGGTGGTATTTTCTTTTGAAAAATTGCAGTCCTATTTGCTTGGCAGGAGAGTAATAGTGCATGCTGATCATTCTACTTTATGATATTTGATTGTAAAGAAGGATGTGAACCCGAGGTTTATTTGATGGGTATTGTTGTTGCAAGAGTTTGATTTTGAGAATAAAGACAATAAAGGAACCGAAAACCAAGTTGTCGATCACTTTTCTAGATAAGAGGATGAATCTATGCGAGAGTTGGGTGAAAAGGAAGAAATTGATGATACTTTCACTTGATTAGCATGTATTGGCTTTTTCTCATGACTTGATTCCACTGTTCGCCGATTTAGTGAATTATCAGGCAAGTGATACAGCCCCACAGGACATGTCTTTTCATCAAAGGAAAAAGATCATGTATGATGTAAAAAAGTTTTTTTGGGATTAGCCTTATTTATACCGGAGTTTTGCCAATGGGCTTACTCATCGATGTGTGCCGGAAGTTGAGATGCTAAGTGTTTTGGAGGCATGTCACTCCTCGCATGTGGGAGTGCATCATAGTGGTATCCGGATAGACCATAAGATTTAGTAGTGCGGGTACTAATGGCTTAACATCTACCAAGATGCTCATGAGTTCTCCAAGTCGTGTGATAAGTGCCAACAAGTTGGGGGTATTTCAAGGAGGCAAGATCTCCCTTTGAGTCCTATTCTAGTAATTGACTTGTTTGATGTCTGGGGCATTGATGTTATTGGCGCTTTTGTGAGTTCTCATGGGATGAAGTGCATTCTTGTGGCGGTTAATGATGCGTCAAAATAGGTGGAATTCGTAGCACTTGCAAAAAATGAAGGGAAGAGTGTTACCGAGTTCTTGTAAAAAGATCTTTTTTCAAGATTTTGCATCCCTTCAACCATGATTAGAGATGGGGGATACCACTTTTGCAACAAATTGTTCAAACGGATATTGGAAAAATATGGGGTTCTCCATGATGTATACACTGCTTACAATCCACAGACTAGTGTGAAAGTCGAGGTGTCAAACACAGAAATCAAGCAAATTTATGCAAAAACAGTGAATGCTAGTAGAACGGATTGGTGAAGAATGCTTGATTATGCTCTTTAAGCCTACCAAACAATATACAAGACTCCCATAGGTAAGTGTCCATACCAACTTGTATGTGTAAAGGCCTGTCACATATCTGTTGAGTTAGAGCACAAGGCAATGTGGGCGATGAACAAACTTAAGATGGATTGGAATGATACCACGAAATAGAGATTTAATGGTTTGAATGACATTGTATGTGAGAAGGTTTGTCACTTATCTGTTGAGTTAGAGTATAAGGCTTCTAGGTAATGTATGTTTCCAGGCAAAATAAAGTCCAAATGGGCTAAACCATTCTAAATCACTCAAGTGTTATCTCCTGGCGCAGTTGAGTTGGAAAACAAAAAGGCTTCACGGTTCAAGGTAAATACACAAAGAATCAAAATCTACCTCGAGCATGCAGAGAATGTGAATGATGTGGTTCAGTCATACAATCTTGATGAAGTCTAAGTAATCAAGAGTCTTGCTTCGTGCCGCAACATTACATCAAGCACTGATTGGGAGGCAAAACAATGTGTATCCTCCTGACAACAATACAGTTTTCTCGTCTTTGTAGGAATAGTTGTATAATTTCGTTTTTTAACTCAATGTCATGTATGAATTCTCTTTTATTTTTTTAGGTATGCTGTCTACAGAGTACTTTAGTGTCCGTGTCTAAATAGTGTCCAGAAAATCCAAAAAGAATGGCTTATTGGTTGCTGAATGTGTAGGGACCAAACAAAAGGAAATTTTCTTAAATTGGTCTGCTGCACTTATCTACTGACCAATCTACGATTCTCCATACAAACGACAGGCTGTCGATGGTATCCATGGATCTAAGGTAAGATTTTCAATGTCGTCTAAGATAGGGAACTATCGACGGAGTAGTCGACGGACAGTCAATTGTCTTATGGTCCGTCGACGAGGAATCCTTAGTTCCCAAGACCCATTACCCGACCCGAACAGCTATATATTAATAATAACCTTGCACTTATACTCCCCACCTTTTAAAATTCCCCCCCAACCGTTTCCATCCCTATATTCGCATAATCCTCCACTAACTCCCATATTCTTCCACTCTCATTTCTCTCAAATTTGTGATTCTCTCATCTTCTCAAAATACCCAGAACCCTAATTCCCCAGTTGCCCATTCAATCAATGATTATTTGCGGTATGTTTTTGTAGGCATGCTTGGTGGTTGTTGTTGCCATTTGTCTCAGTCCACTACAAATTACATGTATTTCCTTCTCATCTGCTCACTAATTTCATATCATTTTCCTTGAAACTGAATTACTAGCATGTGGGTGACTTTGGGACAACTTTACATGATAAACTTGTTAAATTTGGGTTCGTTGTCCCCTAGAATGACGGAAAATGAATTTGTTGGGGGCGCTAACTGCCTAAACAAACACTAAATGTGTTTGATGTGTTGTTTTCCGATTTAGGGCTTGATATTCACTTACAATATAGGATAAAATATACAATAATCGAAGCCCAAGGGATGAAAAAGTTGATTGATAATTCCTATTGAAAGCTTTGTGCCTTCAATTTCCTGAAATTATCCATAGTATAATCGCTACAAAAATATGTCTCTGGCCGATAGTACGAGACCCCATCTATGGACCGTCAGTCAATCGAAAGACCATCGATGATGTGTGTCGATACATGCACCATGTATTATCTCAACTTTGGGACAACGGAAGTGGACTACAGTCCGTTAATTGATCGACGGTCATTTCTTCTTGTTCGTTGTTTCTAACTGCAACCTTGTTCCCTAAAGCTTTTTGAATATTTTTAAAGGTCCAATGAAGGAAGTGGACTACGGTACATAGATTCATTAACGGGCCATTTTGTATGTCTGTCGTGTCTGAATGCATGTTTTATGGACTTTTAACTTTTGAATTTTTCTAAGTGTCCACCGACGGACCCTATCTACAGACCGTCGTTAGTAGTTGTCGCCCTACTCTGCAGTTCTGCACTTCACTGTATCTTTTGTTCAAATTTTTATTTTGCTTCTGTTAAGTGTGTCAGAAGATGATAATTGAACAAATAACTCACCTTTGCAGGTATCAATGCTCCCCATGTCATATATTGTCTACTCTAAAGGAAGGTTTAAGTCTGTTGCACCTTTACACCGGATGATAGGGTCGTCATATGATGATCGTGATCCTGAATACGTGCCACCAACCACTCAGGCACCGTGACAAACTACTAAGGCCACTAGGGGCACGCCCAAGAAGGTGGCATCATGTGTAGTCACTGCCTCCCAGTCGGATGAGGAGCACACACTGACCCACACACCGTCTGGGTCTTCCTTGGGTTTTGAGAGAGAGTCTGGTTACAAGGAGTCTACTGGTTTTGAGTCGGTCCACTCTACCGGGTCGAATGAGTCCACTAGCTCAGGTTATGGTTCACACGGAGCAACTGTTCCAGATGCAGTTTGACACCCTGCCTCGTCTGTGAGGCCCAGAATTTTAAGTTTGCTTTCACCCTCTATCTTAATGACCATGCACCGTTTGCTGATCAGCCTAGCCGTTTGTGCATACAGGGAAAGTACCAGGTCTATATGGACTTCATGGTGCTCAATTATAAGGGGTTGATAACTCGGATGCTTACAGTTGAGTGACACATTCTTACAAAGAGTCTACACACTGTCCCTGCCATACATGCCCTTTACACCGGCCAAGAGCTCGAGTGGATGGCAAGGAGTGTAGGGCGATACAGTGAGGAGTTGGTGCGAGTTTTATACGCCTCTTACGTAGTGACTCTCCGATGTCCTTTTGATAGGTAGTCTAACCCCGCCAAGCAGTCACCACTCTCAGACGTTCAAATCTATTGCAGCCGAGTGGATATCTGTATGATGTCCATTCACCGCTTATTATATGGTGCAGACACTGATGCCAACAAGGTTCCCCTCACTGCCAAGTTTGACTATAAGTGGAACGTTGTTAAGCAGGGCCAATTCCAGCGCGCCAAGTATCTGACAGAGACCATCAAGAGGTGGATGGCATAAAATATATTTGTAGACCATGAGGGCACAGACTGGGTGCTACATCCCAGAGGCCTTATAGAGAAGGCCAACCACATATATGCAGCAAGTTCATGTGGTTGTTGGTCCTCCAATGTCTATCCCCACAGCTGCAGACAATAAAATTACATGTGATAGAGCGGTATTGGTAGTTGCTATGGTCACCGGGTTCGAGATGGATTTTCTGAGGTTGTTTTTGTATGTCATCCATGAGAGGGCTTTTAAGATCTCGACCAGTTACCCTTTTCCTTATATGATCTTTCAGTTGTGCAGGGGTGCTGGTGTGCCGATCTGGCACATAGGTTTCCTCTATACGTCTACCGGGAGAGTGGACATAGGTCTCATATGGGATGAGGCCAATGAAGCAAAACCGAACAAAGGGCCTCAGTTGGATGTAAAATCGCTGGGTGAGAACCTTGCTTATACGGTAGAGCAAGCAAAGGGGCTAATCAGGATACTTCAAAGCCTACCGACACAATCACAGTTGAGTCTGCCCCGGGTAATAGCAGAGAAATGATTTCCTTTCGGTCTACACCTTCATTATCAACACTAGTGCCGATTACTAGGATCCCGAAGCTAGAGGCCCAGATGGCCACATTGTTTCACCACATCAATCCTAGAATGGAGAGGTCCATTGACGAGGCTGAGGACCAGATTGAGTTAAAGATTGCTCAGCAGACGGAGAGGTTCATTCAGGCAGTCTACCAGCGCTTGAACGCTTAAGAGTTGATGGTCCTTCCACGCCCAGCCCGCACAATTAATTTAACGACTCCTCAGGAGGCTATGTATAGTCTGTCGGTGGATGTGGATGTGATGCAATATGTGAGGGTACCTGAGACAAAGGTTTCACCTGCGGAGCATGCCGAGGATATGGTGCTTACTATAGTATTCCAAACTACCACTTCATCACTGCCTCCGCCACTTGAGCATTCCAAGAGTCACCATTCCAGCCACACTAGTGAGGTGAGGGTTCCTGATCGAAAAAGGGGGAGAGTTTAGAGATGGAGGCTGCGAGTACAACCTCCCTGCTTGATGAGGAGGCCCCGAGATGAGGGCTTAGGAGTTAGCGGCTTGAGCGTCTAGCTCCCGATTGGAGGCTATTGAGCAAAGCACTACAGAGGGTGCATACATTGTTTTGGAAACTATCTATAGTGTCTGTACTATTGATGTATCAGGTTCTAAGAAACCAGACCCGCCTGTTTGTTGATCTTTGTCACTATGCGCCTCAAATTTGCTTCACCTACCACCTTGTTTTAATATTTTTTTTTTATGTATTGGGGACAATTTCATGTTTTATTGTTGGTGTTGCGGTAAATAAAAACTGAGTTTTAGAGTGGTCTTAGTAGCCCAACTTATGATCCTCTCTTGGTTGTTTCCTTGCCTGTGTTCTTTTGTCCAAAGAGACTTGTTATTTTTTCTGTTGAACAAGCATGTTAATATCTTGTAGAAAGTATGAACTGTGAAGTTTGAAGCATGATCTCTAACCATAGTGTCAAGGAAAACAAGTCCCTAAAATGTATCAAGATGTACCATACCTTACCCTAAGCCTATGTTACAAGCCAAAAAAGTCCTATGGTGATCCTAACAGTCTAATTTGGTGAACTTAAAGAAATGAAAATAAGGTCAAGCCTATGGAGACAAGTATCAATTAGTTTTAATGTTTTTTGAGAGTGAGTGTAGAATAATAATCCTTATACTGGAAATTAAAAATCACTTTGTGAAAAAAGAGGATAATGTTTTTAAAGTGTGGACATTCGTTGCAGTAACATAGGAGAGGTGTCAGTGCATGTTGATTCTCTTTCATGAACTCATCCAAATTAAGGAGTTTAATAAGCCTAAGAGTAAAAACATGCACTAAAAGATCGGGAGTGATATAAAGTTGATTGTAAAATATTAAGAGAGAGTACTTTTGTACAAAATTGTGTGGTGAGGCTAGTGCATCGCTTAAGTTTAGTGTGTATCTAGGGCCTTTTTGTAGATATTTAAATGTTTTTTTATCTATGTTTTGCAGGAAAATTGTCCTAAATGGAATGTATAAGACTATGCAGAAATCAATGCAGAAGTGACCATCCCCGAAGCAATCGACGGCCCGTCATCTCATTTATAGATCGTAGGTGATGTCCGTTGATTGAACGTTCTAGCATTTTAATACAACTCATGGAATTTTGACTAAGTGTGATGCTACAAAAGGATCGACGGTCCGTCAAAAAATCAATGAACCATGCTTGCCAATTGTCGGTATGATTAGAGACAGCCCTAGTGCGCGACAAGAATCTGAGAGAGACCATCAATAGGTGGATTGCCGAGCACCTACCGTAGACTGTGATGGCGTACACTGGGGGATTTGTCCCAGAGGCCTTATGAATAAGTTCAACCTCACATTTGCAGCAAGTTCATCTTGTTGTTGGTCCGTCACCACCTATTCCCACAGCTGCATACAACATATTTACATGGGATAGAGCGGTATTGGTTACTTCTATGGTCGGCGGGTTCGAGATGGATTTTCCGCGGATATTGTTGTCAGTCATCAATGAGAGGGATTTAAAGACCTCGACCACTTATCCTTTTCCTTATATGATATTTCAGTTTCGCAGGGCTAGTGAGAGCCTATTTGGCACATATATGTCCTCCGAACTTCTACCGGGCAAGTTTACATAGGTTTCATATCGGATGAGGCCAATGAGGCAAAACGAAAAAGAGGCCTCGAATGGATGTACAACTGCTGGTGAGAACCTCGCACAGATATTGTTCAGCAAGCCCAAGGGGTTGATCAAGCTACTTTAGAGTCTACCAACACTAAAATGTAGGAAACTTAGCCGTACTGTCGATGAGGCCAAACAAGTTACTAAAATGTATCCAGATGTACCATACCTGAAACCTAAGCCTATGTTACATGCCAAAAAAGTCCTATCGTGATCCTAGGAGTCTAATAAGGTGAACTTAAAGCATTGATATTAAGGGAAAGCCTGTGGAGACAAGTATCAATTAGTTTTGAAGTTGTTCTGAGCGTGAGTGTTGAATAATGATCCTTATATTGAAAATTTGAAATTACTATGTGATAAGAGAGGATTTTTTTTTTAAAGTCACGAAATTAGTTGACATAATTGGAAAGATGTTTCTTTGATGAGAGATAACATAGGAGAGGTGTCTGTGCGTGGTGAGATCTCTCATGGTATGATCCACATGAAAGATTTTAGTAACTGTATGAGTAAAAATATCGACTAAAAGATCGGGATAGATAGACAGATTATTGTAAAAGATTAAAAGAGTTTACTTTTGTATAAAAGTGTGTGGTGAGTCAAGTGAGTCGCTTAAGTTTAGTGTCTGTCTATGGCCTTTTTGTAGTTATTTTAATGTTTTTTCTATATCTGTTTTGCAGGAAAGTTGTCCAAAATGGAAATGTAGAAGACTGTGCAGAAATTAGTGCAAAAGTGACCACCCACAAAGCCATCGACGGACCGTAGGTGGTGGCCGTCGATTGAAGGTTTGAGCATCTCAATACAACTTGGGGAATTTTGAAAATCTGTGGGGCTACGGAAGGATTGACTGTCTTTCCACTAATCGATGGACCATGCTGGAAAATGATCAATGTAATTAGAGACTACCACCTAGTACCCGGTGTTGGAAAAAAGCTAAGTACGGAACGACAATAAGCATCGATGGATCGTCAGTGCCTCGACATACTGTGATGTTGGTCCGTCAATTGGATCACAGAAGGTTTGGAGGCTTGACGAAGATGCTAAGTGCACACAAACGCATCCGTCAACTAATTAACGTACCGTTAGTGGAGTCGTTGATTGAAGACACATTTTGGGACAAACTTTGCTTATTTTGGAATATTTTTAATTTAGGACTTTGTTATTATAAATAGGATTAAAAACCTAATTTTTGGTGTTAGACGTTTTATTTATTTTTTCATCTTTTTGTTCAGGGGTTGTTGACTTTGCAATTTTGCAATTTTGCAATTTATTCAATTTCCGGGAATTCATTATCAATGGAATTTTTCTATTTCAATTTTTATTTCTAGATTATTTTCTAAATTGTCAAAGTAAGTATATGAATTATTGTTTAACAAACATGAATTCCTTGTTTCTAGGCATGGTTAACTAAATCCCCAACTAGGATTGTGGGAACGATGGGTGATTAACAAGGTAAAACTAGCTAAATTACAATTCTAGAATAGATTCTTTCATATATTGACAATTCTTTCGTCTAGAAGTATTATTAACGAGTGCACGCATTAGAACTTGACCTATTTCTACTTATCGGATAGAGGGGGTAGTTCTAGGAAAATAATTATCAAAGCATATTTAGTGGACACTATCTAATAGACTAGTTTCGATTGGTGCAAAGTATTAACTAAGACAAATATCGAATATGATGTTTAATATAAGGTAAAGGTAAGGTTTAGTAACTTATACACACATAGCCGGACCAAGGTACAGGGTGAAATTTTCTAAATTCCGTAATAAGGATTTAGAGATACATAACTTAACACTTTGCATGCAAGACACTAGAAAAGAATTGTTATAACTAGGAAAACCGAGTTAGGAACTTATAGGAAACACTTACACCGTAGTTTCTCTCACCACTTGATAAATACAAAAGTTTTATTCTTGCTACTTGTTTTACTTAGAAATAATCAAACACTTTAGTTTAATAGAAAAACCCTCTTTAATTAACTATTTTCGGAACTAACTTGACTAAATATACGTAATAGTAAATAATAGTTAAGTCTAAATTATTTTGCTCGTAGAATCGACTCCAACCTACTTGTTGGGTTCTTTACTTGATACCACTGCTTATACTTCTTTACAGAAGTATAATTTTAGTGTTCCAATGAGATTTTTTTGGAATTGGTTTTGGATGAGTCAAATGACATAAAAAGACTGTTAGGCTTTAGATAATCACCCTCTAAATTACCCAAACCAAACCTCACATAAATTAGTCTTTTTGTGAAATCTAAATGTCAAAAATACAATTTTACCAAATATGGGAAGTGGCTCCGTGTAGAGGAGACAAAATACATTTCATTTCCCAAAAATAAATTTTGGGACTATGTGGTCCGCGTGGGCTGTGCATCGTGCAGCAGCCCATTGATTCTTTACTTTCGCAGGCTACGCCTGCCCGCCCATGTTGGTGTCCTCCTTCATCACCCTTCGGGTGGTCCTCAAGGTGTCTTTTTCGAACTATAAGACCCTATTTACTACAATATACCTAACCAAATTCATTTTAAAATTTTTAGACTTCATGTTATCCTCTGAAACCATCCCCAAAAGTAGCGACGTCAACTAGTTCAATTAGGCTATTTTCGGACGTTATGGATGTTATTTAACGTCTTGGCTCTAAAAACTTATCAGATGACATTCAAATATTATTTGAGGTCATAAAAAGTTATCTAAACCTTTAGACACTCATATTAGGCTCTATATTAGGTCTTGACTTTTCAAAGTGTTATATTATCACCCCATAGGAATATTCGTCGCCGAAAGACACTTAACTTTTGTAAAGGGAAAGGATACACTCAAGACAAGCAGTCCAACAAACAATATATAACATACTCATGATTTATAACTCAAATCTTAATAACAATGTGGAATTTACATAATGACTCAAAACATCAATTCCTAACACATAAGGCTCAAAGTCACACATTGAATAATTTCCTTCTAACAATAACAACATGAGCTCAACATATCATTAAAGAGTTAATTATGACAAAGTTCATTTGTCAACATTTCGAAATGCTCAGTATAACATTGTGAAGACAACAATATACAAAATACACAAATAAGTGCAAGTAAAGTAAAAGAGCATTTTTCCTTGATAATTCATTTTAGCATAAACTTTTTTACCATAATTATTCATAATTTGGCAAATAAAGGACAAAATCACATTAAGTCATAATTTTAATTTTGAATAGTAATAAATAACCTTAATTAGAGAAGATATGAGCATAACGGGGCATCATGTCGGCCTCACCCTCCAATGTCGCCCCTTCAACTAGAAGTTTCTCCATAGAACCTTCACGGAGGACATCTCTTTGTTCCTCAACTTTTTCACTTGTCGATAAAGGATTTGAACCGGAACCTCCTAATATGATAGGTTCTGATCCACTCTAAGACCACCAAAAGGAAGAATGGACTTGGGATAACTAATGCACTTCTTAAGCATGGACACATGGAAAACCGGATGAGCGAAGATATCTTAGTAGGTAATTTAAACTTGTAGGCAACCTTGCCCACTCTTTGCAAAATTCCAAAGGGACCCACATAACGAGGAATAAACATCCCTTTCTTGCCAAACCTCATCACCCCTTTCATGGGTGAAACTTTCAAATACACTTTATATCCTTCTTAAAATTCTATCTCTCTTATCATGTTGTCGGCAAAAGACTTTTGCCGGCTATAGTCTGTTTTCAATCGGTTCGTTTTCAAATGGACACTAATTAAAGAATTATAAAAGAAGTCGGGAACAAAAGGTGAAAACTCACCAACTTTTAACCACTCTACTAGTGATCTAAATCTCCTACCATACAAAGCTTCAAAAGGATCCACGGATATGGATGAATGGTAAATATTGTTATAAGAGAACTCCACCAAAGACAACTGATCATACAAACTTCCCTTAAAGTCTATAACACAATCTCTAAGCATATCCTCAATAGTTTTAATAGTACGCTTTGCTTTATCATCCGTTTGGGGATGAAAAGCGGTGCTCAACTTAACTGTTTACCTAACCCTTTTTGAAATGATCTCAAAAGCATAGATGTGAATTGTGCTTCTTTACCTGATATGATGGATAATGTAATACAATAAAGACTTACAATCTCTTTTATGTAGATCATTGCATAATCCTTCGCTGAGTAATTAGAGTTAACAAGAATAAAGTGAGTTGATTTAGTCTATCTATCCACTACTACCCATATTGAGTCAAGTTGCCTTCAAGTATAAATTCTATGTTAATGTCTTCCCACTTCCAAGAAGGAACTTGTATCTCTTCAAGTAAACCACTGAGCTTTAAGTTCTCCGCATTCACTTGTTGGAAATTTGGACACTTTTCAATAATATCCGCTATGTCAATTTTCCATCCATCCCCCCAAAACACTACTCGAAGGTCATGATATATCTTATAAGAAATTGGATGACTCAAATAATTGGACCAATGAGTTCCTCAAGAATCCGGTTTCTCAAATCATCAACATTAGGTACACATAATCAATCTTGGTACCTTAAAACACCATCCCCCCTAAAGAGATTGTCTCATTAAGCTTACAAATAACTGATTCTTTCATATATACCAAGTCAAGGGGTTGATTAGACTTCACCTTAACTATAAATAACGATTCGGTGTTATGGTGGACCAAACAGCCACCACTAGGGGAATCTTCCAACATTACACCCAAACAAGCTAACGTATGAACATCTTTCATAGGACTTTCTTGGATTCTTCTAGATGGGATGCAATACCCATATTCATACGACTTAGAGGCTCCACAACCACATTGGCCTTGCTGAGCTAGTATAAAAGACTCATATCATAGTTTTTTTAACAACTCAAACCATTCTCGTTGCGGGAGATTTAACTCCTCTTGAGTGAATTTATATTGGAGACTTTTATGGTCGTATACATATCAACATAAACCCCATAAGAATAATGCCTCCATATTTTCATGGAAAATACCACCGCCGCTAACTCAAGGTCATGAGTGGAATAATTTTTCTCATGAACTTTGAGTTTCCTAGAGAAATTGGCTACAACTTTTCCATGTTGCATGAGAAAACACCCCAACCCGACTCGGGATGCATCACAATATACCACAAAACCCTTTTTCCCTCCGGTAGGGTAAATACCGAAATGGAAGTAAGCCTACCCTTCAACATTTGGAAGCTCTTTTCACACACCCCCAACCACTAAAATTTCACATTCTTTTGAGTCAAGTTTTTCAAAGGGGAAGCAACAAATGCAAACCCATCGATAAACAATCTTTAATAGCCGTCTAGGCCTAAGAAACTCCTAATATCCATACGATCCAAAGTTCTAGGCCAATTTTTCTCCTCTTCGGTCTTTCTTGGATCAACCTCCACTCCTTTTCTTGATATAATATGACCAAGAAAGGATCTCAAACTCAACCAAAATTCACATTTGCTATACTTGGCAAAAAATTAGAGTTCCTTAGGAACTTGCAAAACCACTCTCAAATTGTCCATGTATTCACCCTCATTTTTCTAATATTCAAATATGTCGTCAAAGAAGGCAATGACAAATTAATCTAGGTAACTTTGAAACACCCTATTTATCAAGTCCATAAACTCCGCTGGGGCATTAGTGAGACAAAAGGATATTACTAAGAACTTTTAATCACCATATCTAGTCCGAAATATTTTCTTGGTATTTCTTCACCTCTCACACTAAGTTGGTAATATCCTGATCCCAAGTCAATCTTCAAAAAGTAACTCGCACCTTTGAGTTGATCAAATAAATTATCATACCATGGGAGAGGATACTTGTTCTTGATTGTGACTGTTGAGTTTACGTTATTCGATACACATTCTAAGGGATCCATGCTTCTTCTTTACAAAAAATATAGGAGCACCCATTGGAGAAATATTAAGACGAATAAAGCACTTGTCTAGTAAATCTTTGAGTTGAGCCTTCAACTCTTTCAATTAAGCCAAAGCCATCCAATAAGAAGGAATTCAATGGGATTTGTATGTAGTAGCAAGTTGATATAAAAAAAGATTTCCCATTCAGGAGGAATACCGGGAAGATCATTAGGAATAACCTCCAAAAATTGCCTCACTATGGGGACCAACTAAATGGGAGGAATTTTGTAGTCTAAATCTTGGACTTTTACTATATGGTACAAACATTCTTTAGAGATCATCCTACAAGCTTTCTCAGAAGCAATGTTAAGACTTCAACTAATAGAATTTTCCCCCTTCATCTAGAAAACGGCTTCATTTGGAAAGTTAAAACTTCAAACTCCTTGTTCTACAATCAATTAAAATTAAAAAAGCATGCAACCAATCCATACCCAAGATAACATGAAATTAAACCATATTGACTTTTACTACTCTGCATCAGTAACTCTTTAGGGAAACATTGTAGGAAGATTTGTTTATACTCTCTTAGCAACAACTGACTCACCCATCGGGGTAGTCACCATAAAAGGTTCATTTAGGATATCGGGCAACATGTCAAACTTTTTAGCTTTTATAGGAGTAAGAAATTACAAAATAGTACTTGGATCTTGTAAAGCATATGCATAAATAGAATAGACTTTCAACATACCGGTCACCACATCGGGAGAACTCTCTTGCTGAACCATAGAGCGGAAAGCAAAGAAGTGGTTCTTCTTCAGAGCATCTATATTAGAAACACTTGTTTGTCCACTCTTCTTGTATTTCCTGTTAAAATTTAGGCAATATCAAACTTTGTTCCCACTTTTACCAAAACTAAAGCCATTGTCCATCCAAATGAGGCAATCTCCATAATGGTTCTTGCCACACTTTACATAAGTTGTCTTTTTACTTAGTGAACTAGTACTCCTTCCCTATTGAGGCTTAGGGTTAGAAACACTATACTCACAAGACTTAGAGAAATTTGAAGGAATTTTATTTGAGAAAATCATTTTGAATATATGCTTATCATGGATATCAAGCCTATCATTTGAAGAACCACCATCAAAAGACCTTCTCCTATTAGCATCTCTACTCTTCCTATTCACTCTAGTCTTTTCCGTTTGTTAAGCATGAAACATAAAATGATAAATGTTCATATTATCATGTAGCATAGCCGAATTACATTCTTTTTAATGTCATCTAACACTACAGTCATAAGGTGGTAGGAAACAAAAAATGGAGCATATTTTGACGATTTAATGAATTTCAAAAAGTAGTCAAGTACACTCATACCTCCTTAACTGAGGTTTATGAAATATTCTACTTTGGCTTCTCTTTTATCTCTAGGAAAGAACCTATCAAGAAAATCCTTCATGAAAATCTACCATGTCTATGGTTCACCTATTATAGGCATATTGTCCCTTCATTAGAAGTACCATGTTTGGGCCACATCTTTGAGTTTGTAAGTGGCTAACCCGACCTTCTAAAAAGTGTTCAATCCTATAGCATAAGTATATTGTAAATTTCATAAATGAACTCTTGGGGGTTTTCCTTAACATTGGACTCATAGAAAGAAGGAGGATTCATCCCAGTGAAATCGCTCAAACGGAATGTCATGGTGCTAACTTGTTGGTTTCCTTGGGGTAGCACCTCCCCATTAGCTTGGGCCGTCATAGCTTGTGTTAGAGTTGTGACAACTTGTTCTTTGGTTGTAATGACTTGGGCCTTTTGGAGAAAAGCTTCCATTATATACGCATCCGCCATGGGAGGAGGTGCTACCGAAACTTGATCACCCATCGCAACTTGTTCAATTGAAGGCACATGGTTGTCTTATGCTCCAGTATTAGCAACTACATCTTCGAACCTTTTTGCGGTTGCTCTTCGGGTATTCATACCTATAATCGCCATGCTAGATTTTAGTGAAAGAACACATAAAGTAGAATCTAGACGCACGACATAGAATTATAAGAAGATAGAGTTTCTTAAGAATCACATAGTTCCTCATTCATAAGTGTGGCGCGCTTTATAATATTGAATAATAATCTGCATAGATGTTGTTTAATTAGACATCAATCCTAAAGGTTAACCTCATGCTCTGATAACAAGTTTATCACATCCGAGGAGCACCCCCTAAACGTAACCATGATCGTTGTCCTCTTTGAGGACTAAGACTAGCCTCTTAATATACATCATTACAATTATAGGTTAAAAATAAGGAAAATTTAAAACTTTTCTATTACTTATACATTGAGGTTTACATAGACCTCTATCTTAGACACAATATGTATTTTTCGAGTATACATAGACTCTTTGTATAAAAAGATTGCATAATCTAGTACTTTTATTGTACATAAGTATATTATAAAAGAGTCTCATAAGAAGTTGATAACATTCTCTAATACTACACCATCTGGATAAGAGTATCACAATTTGGGCATAACCCTTACATAAACATCTATAGCAACATATAGGCTTTAAAATTATAGTACCAAAATGAATGAAAATGAAGAAAATGTCTTTAACACTAAATACCATCCAATAGGTATATAATGGCATCATTCCCAAAAACAGAGGACCTACCAAACATGGAAGATAAGAATCAAAGTAGTGTTCAAATCCTTCTCTAATATCAACCGTCGGATCCTAAATTTGTAGTAAACATCAACAATGGGTTAGTACACACTTGTACTATGTATGGGTATATGCACATAAACAAGTGAAATCTTGCTAAAGAGGACATTTTATCAAAATCATGCTAAAGTACTTTCAAAAGCCTTGTGCACAATAAAGAATTCACATATGCCAATAATCACGTAATTCATAAATCAAACCCATGTACAACACAAGACCAACATCAACATGTCATAGCAAAGTTAACATATACAAGACTTCATAAAATCATTATATAAGCAATGACACTTACTCTTACCCCAACATTTAGCCCACAAGTGCAATGACCAAGAAAATTCCCATAACCTTACTCAAAAAAGAAAATCAAACAAAGGATCACAAATAATGCCTAACTCAACATAACATAGAATCAATAATAACTATTATCATATTTAGCAATATAGACCAATAACATATTAAAAAATAAAACTATCATCATAAAGGATCATAAATATGTAAGGATAGCATATAGATTATAATAAAAAAAGAATAACCTCATAATAATAATCATAGGTACCTTAATTAAATAAATTAGTGATTTAATTAATAATTTAAAGGGGCAAAACGAAATTCTTAGGAAAATTTTTTATATTTGACCAAGTATTGTATTTTCCTAGTTCTAGTCAATCTACGAGGGGATATTTATTAATTAGTTAATTAATTTATTTAATTAAATTATTAAAACCTATGTTGAAAGAGTAAAGATAAGTTATTAAACCCAAAAATCACGTTCAAACTCATAAACAAAAATGATGCAAAAACAGTAAGAAACGAACGAAGAAAAAGGCAGGAAACTTATCAATTTCTCTAGGGCGATTTGAATGTTTCTTCAAAGTTTCGTTCAAGGTGGTCTTCGTAGATTAACTTCTACATAAGGTATGGATTTATCTCCTGAACTTATTTCTCCAAGAGGACTTTCTTTGCAACGATTAAAAGATCTTGGAAACTAGGGTTGTTCTCGTGTTCTCGTCGAACTCCTTTGTCCCTTGTATTCTTTTCGGTTCCATATTTACTATGTTAGAGATCATGTTGTTTGTTTGTGGTGCGGGCTGATTATATATGTAATTTTATTTAATTATAAATGTCGATTAACCTATGAAGTTGTGATTGTATAAATTTAAGTGCTTAAAACGTCAATCATGAATTGACGATGTCTTAGTTACACCTATAATTGTTGTAAGTGTTGATGTGTTTGTCTGAATGTTCATTGTTGTTATAGTAACGTTATGAAGGTGTTAAATTCATGAAATATTAATATGATGATGTTCAATACGTATTAAAATGTTACCGTAAATTCATGAACCAAGATAAGTTAAGAGGATGATACTATGTTAAGATGTGTCCGAAACTGTTATGTATGAAGATGATTATGATTTGTTGTGCATACCTACTGTAAATGTGACTAGTTGATGATGTTGTTTTCTTTAAATGATCATACTATGCTTTTCAATATTTTTAAAAACGTTTTTCCTTAAGTTATGTTATAAGGTTGACTAAAAAGTTCTCCATGAAATCATAATTTGATTGATTGTTTGGCTTATGCCAATAAAGTGGCTAAAAATACATTCTCCAAAAGTTATGCATAAAAATAGATATAACATTATCTTAAACAATATAAATATTGGCTAATTAATAATTAAGGTATCAAACCAAGCATGAAAAAATGTAAAATTTGGCATATGCCAACAAAGAAGGTTATGTAATTTATACCCAATTGTTTATGCCAACACTCGTTATATATATGTCAATAGAATGGCAAATGATACAATGTCTAATAGTGATGCATGTAAATTGGTATAATATTATGTTCAAAAATTAAAAGATTGGTCAATGGTTCATACATATTAAATTTAAATGTGTACAGACGTGAAATTGGCACATGCCAACAAACGTAGTTATGTAGTTTAATATTCAAAGGTTGTGGCCAATACTAATCATATGCCAATCTTGTGTTGCTAGAGATATCAAATGATAATATAAACACTTCTAAGCTAATTCAATGAATCCATAATCAAGGGCATGCTACTCATTGGGACAACTCCCAACATACTCTAAAAGAATGACATATGAACTCATGAACTCATTAAATGAAGTGCTCATCGTCCATAAACTATGAAATGAATCTACACTAAAATAAGTAAGTAACTTGAGTTATAAAATAATTAAAGGGGTATAAAGTATTTAAGTGAACAGAATGGAGTGTTAAAAGAAGTTAGACAAGTCTCACTTACACCTAAGCTTCTATGATAAAAGAATACTCACGCATGAAGGTGTTAGAAGGTGTGAGCAAGTCTCATTAACACCAAAGGATGATATGTAAGGAAAATTCACATTTAATCAATGTAATGTAAGGATGACCTGTAGTCAATAGCGTAAGTAAATCTCAATCTAGAATAAAGCCTCCATAATTATTGTGTCAACATTAGAAAATAAAGAAGAAATGAGTATTAATGTAAATGATGACTAATTATCAAAAGAAAATGTCCTAATGTTAATGAATGTGGTGAAAACATGATAAGAGGCTAATGTGGAAGATAAGAACGATCTCAAATTAGCCTAAGTAAATGTTGCCAAAAAGTACTCACCTATGAGAGTGTAAAGCTAACAAATAGACCAGTCTCTATGAACACTCTAAAGAAGGTATTGAGATTAATGTATACTTAAAACTAATGATGAGATGAGAAATTATCTATTGGGATATGTTTTCCTCATACTAGAAGCCATCTTTCATGAGTTATGAGTTCAATATAATGGAACTTTATAATTAGCACAGATAGGCTCGCTATGAGCGATGATACCTTCTTTCGGGAACGGCGGAGGTTCACGTAACTATCATGAAATGAGATTTTCCAGCATGCCGGGTGTGGGTCTCTTTATATCTCCTAGTCTTTGAACCTATACTGTCAATATAAGGATCTACCAGGGTTCAACTCCATATATACGCTAGCATGTTGGGGTCACTTTGACAGGTGATTCTACATATTTTCGGTGTGGGGAAGACACTGGATTTCATGATGCTCACATGATATATGTCGGTTAAGATTTAAGTTCCCAAATAAAGAATGAGGTCAGCCTCAAAGTATGAAAGGTAATAAAATGAACGATATTGAAGGGGTTTGTGTAAGACAATCAGGAGGTGAAATCAAATTCAAGTAATGACATTAGGTCATTCTTGGTCATTTCACTTCATGATCCCGATAAGAGTCTTAAACTTCATCCTAGGTATAGCAGGTGTTTAGATCAGCCTATAAATGAACGAAATAAATAATTTAAAGTATGAATGAATGAATGAAGCAGACTCTATGTCTTCTAAAAAAGGCCCTCGCGTTGAGGTCCCATATGTTGGGCCCTCACTTGAGATATCTTAATGTTAAATCAACGGTTCCAAAGTCTCGTGTATATGAAATGTATAATATATAAAACATGAAAGTAATGAAATCAATGGCATGATCAATAAAGAATTTCTTATGAAAGGTAATGAATATATAGTGTTAAGAATGACTCACTATAAGGTACGGAAATCATTGCTAAGTCCCTTTATTACTTACTTGATTCATTGTGGGTATAAGACTACGATGAATCATTGCACTTATAGGTAAAACATAGGAGCAAAATAACTATTGAACTACACAAAAAGAAGAAGAAAAAGGGTGAAAAATAAACGAAGGCTTGTGCCAATATTGGAGTATTAATAGATGCCTCAAGGTATATAACAGGATTAATAACCAATTAATGGGCATAGCCAATAAAGATTGGCTTATAAATACATTCATACCAAATTTAAGAATGAAATATTTATCTTGTAAGTAAGGTAGCCAATAATGGAGCATGGATTATGAATCAACTAAAGAATGGCATAGCCAATAAATAATCATACCTAGAGGAAATAAGAATGAATGATCTAAAGTAGAGTAGCTAAATCATCTCCTTCGTCTTGTGAACTACTTACTCGTTTCATTGAAGGTATGAGAATACAATGAACCATTGCACTTCTAAGTGAACCATAAGTTTAAAGGAGATCATTTAACTACATAAAAAGAAGAATTAATAGGCTGAAAAATAATCTAAGTGTCAAAAATATGGCTCTCGGGTTTGGACTATCAAATTTCCAAATCTTTACTCGAGTTATTCTAAAGTTGTGTGGATGATACTAATGTTTTGTAATCATATGGAAAATGAGTGGTGTGCTTTGAATGAATTAAAATACAGCTTATTCATACCACAATTCATATCTAACAATTTAGGAATGTCAACTAAGTGATGTCCACATGGCACGACCAATGCGGCCGTCCATGAGCAATGTCAACAGGCAAATATAGTTTGCCTTTGGCCTATGTCAGTTTCCTAAAGTACGTAGGCCTTGGATAATACTATCTATTGTTTAACGACAATGATGTCTCCATTTGATGTGTTCCCACATTACGGCTGATACGTGCAGGCCTTGGTTGATGGTGTGTGTTATTGGTAATCCTCCCTTGCTTAATGTGTACGGTCTTGGTTGATGTTTCCTTATGGTATCCACCAAAAATATTGACTAGTCGATGCAAACACGCTGTGACTGATGCATGCACGCCTTGGCTGATGCTTCATTCAATTCGCCAACGAAGCTTGCTAGATGCGCACATTTTTTGCCGACATTGCTTTCCTAAAGTGCACGAGTCTAGGCTGATGGTGCGTGCCTTTTACCTACGTCGATGTCATCCGATCAATCCACACAATCCACCGGTAATGTGTGCATGCCTTTGATGACATTTTATTTTAGTGGTTGACGTCGCTCGCTAGATGCGCATAATCCACATTAGATGGGTAATGACCTTGGTTGATGTTGCCTTCCGTTGGAAGAAGTTTCTTTGTAGATACATGCAAGTCATGACCGATGTTACCCAATCGATGCGCACACACCACAACTGATGCTTACAAGCCTTCGCGGATCTCGCCTTCCATTGGTCAATATCATCTTGTAGATGCGCTTATGCCATAACCAATGTCATCCAGTTGATGTGCACACGCCACGACTCATATGTGCAGGACTTGGCTAATTTTTCCTGTCACTTGGCCAATGTTGCTCTACCAAAGTGTACAAGCCACTCCTGATGCGCTCACACCACGGTTGAAGTCATTCAACAAATGTTCACACGACAAAGTTGATGCACGCAGGCCTTAAATAATGTTGCATGTCTTGGCCAACATTGCTTGCTACATGTGTCCATGAAGGCATTGGCTTATGCCACATTCCATTGGCAGGCATCGCTTGCAAGAGACGCGCATTCAATTTATGTGCGTGCATGCCTTGTCTAAAGCCGCATGTGATTGGATGAAGTGGCTTTCCATATGTGCACATGCTATGTTAGACTATGTAGGCCTTAGATGATGTTGCCTGCCATTATCTAACATTTACAAACTTATTTGTGAAGGCTATGAACGATGTTGGCAGGCCTCATCCAACGTCGACAGACAAATGTGTGAAGGCCATGGAGGATACATGTATGCCACTATTCAAGCCGATAGACCTATGTGTGAACTCTACCATCAATGATGTCACACCATGTTCCACATTTGAAAATTGATGTGTGTAGGCTAAGAAACATGCTGGAAGCCCATGTCTGACTTCGATAGACCGTTGTGTGTAGGCCAAAGGAAATAAACGTAGATCACATTCAAAATTGGTTGAGCATTATGTGCTATCCAAAGGAGATGCACGAAGGTAACCCCCGACGTCGGTTGACAATTGTGTACTGGCCAAAGGCGTGCTACAAGGAAACACCTGATATCGGATTACCTTAGTGTGCAGGCGAAGGGCGATCTGGGAATTTCAAGGCTGACAATGACTGAGCGATGTTTACAATTTGCAATCGATGCGGGCAGTCCATGACAAATGCTACATGAGCGATGTGCACAGGACACCACCAATGCGGGTGGTTCACGACAAATATCACCTTGTGGATGCCGCTTGTTGTTGGCTGACTTCTCTTTCCTTAAGCACCCATGCCTTCGTTGATGCGGCTTACCATTGACCGAAGCTACCTATTGTTACCCGACGTTGAAGTTTCCCAGCTAATGCGCATGCGGTATAGCTCATGCGTGCAGGCATTGACAGATGTTTCCTCTCTTTAGGCAACGTCGTTTGCCTGATGCGCACTAGCTATGAACGATGTTACATGTCATTGGCCGATGTTGTTGTCTCTTACCATATGCACACATGCAATGTTCGATGCATGCATGCCTTGGTTGATGTCCCATGTAGTTGGCCAGCGATGCTTACCCTTGGACCACTTGGAGCTCTTGATTCCGTGTCATGGATTCATATTTAGAGGAGTATACATCATTTTTTTCCACATATTCATGATTAACATGTTAAATCCAAATATGCTCATTCTGAAGTCTAAATACACATTAGCTTCCACAAATAAATTTTTTTGTAGACAAAAAATAGTTCTAAAAAAAATTTAAATGATTTTTTCCGATTAATCCCGAATATGACTAATTGAACATAGAAAAAGATTAACAAAATATAAAAATGATGCAAAAAATTCACAAATAAAATTTTTAACCTCAATTTCAAAAATTTCAACAATTTTTTTTTTAATTTATGTTTGAAATATCCCAAAAAAGAGTAATTGATGAATAAGATTTAGTAAAAATATATAATTAATGCCAAAATTTCACAAATAAATATATTTACCTTAAACTTAACAATTATTACAATTGTTTTTAATTTATAATTTGGTACGATCAATCTCGAAAATGGGGTTGAGTCATGAATAAAAATTAGGAAAATATATATAACAAAATAATTAAAATGAACACAAAAAATCACAATTAAATATAGTAACTTTAATTTCATCAATTTAAACAATTTTTTTAGTTTTGCTCGACAAATCCCAAAAATCCGTGATTATCTAAAAAGTAAAAAGAAAAATATGAAAAAAATTATACAATTAACTTCAAAAAATTAATAATAAGTATAATAACCTTAAATTTAAAATTTTCAACAGTTTTTTTTTAATTTTTATTTTTGTTCGGTAAATGAGGAAAATGACTAATTCATGGATAAAAATACATGGTTCTATCCTCGAACTAGAGGACCTCCAAAGCAACCTTGATACCTCAACGGCCCGAACCTATTTTTTTGGGAAAAAGGGAAAGATTATGGGTTCGTACATCCACTTGTACGAAGTATTGAAACATATGCACATATAATCTTTGAAACCATGCTGAAAGTGACATTTTGCTCAAAACCATGCTAAGTTACTTGTGAAAGCCTTAATGCACAATTAAGAACACATACCAACCAATGATCACATATTCATTAATACAAGTCCATATGCAACACAAGACCAACATCATCAATAAAGTCAAGTTAACATAGTCATAACCAATATAAGGTCATATCAACATGAATAGTTGAATATCGAGAGCATATAACCAAAACAACTCCAACATAATGTCATAACCACAAAGAATGTACAAAAGTTCATATCATCTTAACTTATAAGACTCTTACTCACAATCCCATCCCAATCATACAAGTGCAATGTTCATATGAAGTCCAATAACACCACATAATCAACTAAACAAGGAAAGAAATCATAAGTAATGTCTAACATTATATGACATAGGATCATGAGTAGTTAACATATTATATAGCAATACAGATCAATAACATTTTCATAAGTGAAACTAACATCATGTAGGATAGTCAAAATGAATAGTCAACATACATACTTTATAAAAGCATAAGAAAAACATCCTAGGACTTATCTCAAGGCCCACTAGTGCAATTCATAGGTAGAGTACCATACCCTACCTATAGAAAGAATAACCCTTTAAGTCACCCTAGTTAGAGTTCACTTTATTACTTTCATTTTACTTTGGGGACCAGCTATCTTAACCGACGTAGAACTTATGAGCTAAATATGGAATACGGTACCAAAAAAGGTGGTTTACTTGCCAAGGTAGTACCAAAACATAAACAGAGTATTCTTGATAGAGCCACCACCTAGTATTGCTATGGGTAAAACGTAGTTCAAGTACTAGGAGACATGCTAGATATCGTCTCTATGCACAATTGCATTATAATCTCTATCTCATGATAACCATTATGAACCTAATTCACCACATTAGGAAGGGACACCTCTGTTAACTAGTTCACTCGGTGATAAGCTAATGTCTTTTTTCGAAATGTATTTAAGTCATTCTTAATCATCATAACTTAATATAGGACACAGGAATCAAAAACCTTGTATATTCATAGTCATTAGCTCATTTGATATTGCTTGAGAATGTCCTTTCGTTACAGCCCTTCATTGGTGAGATTAACACATCATAATCATCATATCATAGTAAGGCACATAAGTTATTCACAATCTACCTTATATCGTCATACATTAATCATAATCTCACAATTCATATAGTAAATAATTACATTAAATTCATCATTCCATCACCTACGTAATCTAATGACATGTAATACTTCATATAGTAAAATTTGATGGGGTCAGGGAAAGTCTGATGTCGCCGTCTAATTGTTTTCATGCCATGGGAGATGTTGGAAGTCCACACATGATGAAGGCTAAGAGATATGCACAAACTAAGCCCACAGGGGAATTTGATAGTTTACATTCGTTGACAATGTGAAGGCTATGATGGATGCAGGTTGCCCATGTATGTCATCGGCTGGCCATTTAGTAGGCAAGGGCAATGCGTGCAAGCGAAGCCCCATGCCCGTTGAGTGATGTGCACGTCCACAACTGATACAGACGATACACGCCGGACATTGGTTGAGCATGTGCATAAGCCACGGTCGATGCGGCAGTCTATGATCAAGATGCCTGGCCAATGCGTCTTGTCGTTAGACAATGTCACTTTCCCAAAGCAGATAGGCCTTAGGTGATGCTGCAAGCTATCGGTCGATGTTGATACAGTCTTGTCGATGCCCACACGTCACAACTTATGTCTCCTACTGTTTACCAACGTCTCTTGCCTGAAGCAAACCGTCCTTGGGTTATTCTGCCTGACATAGGATGATGATGTAAAGGTCGCTTAAACAATGCACACACATCAGAACCAATGTATACAGGACATCTCTGATGCTACTTTCCATTGGAAAACGTCGACTTCCAGATGCACATAAGACATGTCACATGCTCTTAGGTATTGGCTTATGCTGCTTCCATTGGCCGACGTCGCTTGCCCAAAGCACACAATAATTTGCTAATGGTGCATGTTATTTTCGACGTCGAGGTCACCAAGTTGAAGCACACACACCACAGGTTATGTGTGAATGCCTTGGAAGATGTTGCATTCCCTTGTCCTATAATATTTTCCAAATGTGAACAAACCACGACAGATGCGTGAATACCTTGGCTGATGTTGCCTGTCGTTGGTCGATGTCTCATGTCAAATTCTTGAAGGCCAAGGCCGATGCATCCCAATCGATGTGCACACATCATGGATGATGTATACAAGTGTGGGATTATGATCCTAGATATTAGTCGATGTTACCTAGAAAATGTGTGTACGCCACGACCGATGTCGCCAAGTGAATGTGCAGATGCCTGTGTTGATGCTGCCTACCGTTGATCGACGTTGTCTATCGTTACCCGATGTTGATGTTGCCCAGATGAAGCGCATATGGTATAGGTTATGCGCGCAGGCATTGACTGATGTTGCCACTCTTTTTCCAACGTCCTTTTCCTTATGCGCACTTGCTACGGACGATGTTGCCTGCTGTTGGTTGATGACGTTTGTCGCTTTCCATATGTACATACAACGTTCGATGCATGCATGCCTTGGTTGATGTCTCACGCAGTTGGCCAGTGTTTCTTGCCCTTGGACCACTTGGAGATCTTTATTACGTGTCACGGATTCATAATTAGAGGAGTAGACATCGTTTTTTTCCAATACAACCCAAATATGCACATTCTGAAGTGCAAACACACATTAGCTTCCACAATTAACTTTTTTATAAACAAAAAAATAGTTTTCATCAATATTTTAAATTATTTTTTTCGATTAATCAAGAAACGACTAATTGAACATAGAAAATGAAATTAAAAAAAATCCAAAAATTCACAAATAAAATATGTAACCTCAATTTCAAAAATTTCAATAATTTTTTAGTTTTTATTTTTGTTTGATATATCCCAAAACTGAGTAATTAATGAATAAAATTTAGTAAAACTATAAAATTACAAAATATTCACAAGTAAATATATTTACCTTAAACTCAACAATTATTACAATTGTTTTTTAATTTATATTTGGTACGATAAATCTCAAAAATTGCTGATTCGTGAATAAAAATTTGGAAAATATATAAAAATAATAATTAAAATTAACACAAAAAAATCACAAATTAATATAGTAATATCAAATTCATAAATTTTGAACAAATTTTTTATTTTTGTTCGACAAATCCCAAAATGTGTAATTATTTAATAAAAATAAGAAAAATATGAAAAAAATTATAAAATTAACGCCAAAAATTTAATAATAAATATTATAACATTAAATTTAAAATTTTCAAGAATTTTTTAATGTTATTTCTGTTTGGTAAATCAAGAAAATAGGTAATTTATGGATAAAAATACATGGCATCATCCTCGAACTAGAGGACCCATCAAAACTTGGGAATGTCCAAGTCTTCTTGAAAAGGGACCTTGATACCTCAACGGCCCGAACCTATATTGTTTCGTTAGAAGGGAAAGAATATGGGTTAGTACATCCACTTGTACTATGTATGGAAACATATGCATTTATAATCTTTGAAACCATGCTTAAAGTTACAGTTTGTTCAAAACCATGCTATGTTACTTGTGAAAGCTTTAATGCACAATCAAGAATACCTACCAACCGATGATCACATATTCATTAATACAATTCCATATGCAACACAAGACCAAAATCATCAAAAAATTTAAATTAACATAGTCATTACCACTATAAGGTAATATCAACATGAATAGTTGCATATTAAGAGCACAAAACCAAAGCAACTCCGACATAATTTCATAATAAAAAAGAATGTACAAGAGTTCACATCATCTTAACTTATAAGACCCATACCAACAATCCCATCCGAAACATAGAAGTGCAATGCTCATGTGAAGTCCCATTACCCCACTTAATCAAGTAAACAACGAGAGTGATCATATGTAATGTCTAACTCCATATGACATAGCATCATGAGTATTTATCATCATATATAGCAATATAGATCAATTACATGTTCATACGTGAAACTAACATCATATAGGATCATCAAAATGAATATTCAACATATTTACTTTGTAAGAGCATAAGAAAAACCTCTTAGGACGCCCCTCAAGTACAACTAGTGAAATTTTTATATAGAGTCCCATACCCTACCTATACCAAGAAGAACCCCTTAAGTCACTCTAGTTAGAGTTCACTTTATTACTTTCATTTTACTTTCGGGAACAATTGTCTTGATGAATATAAAACATGTGAGCTAAACATTGAAACCAATACGAAAGAAGGTGGTCTACTTGCCTAGGTAGTACCAAAACATAATAGAGTATTCTTGATGGAACCACTACCTAGTATTGCTATGGGGAAAACCTAGCTCATGTACTACAAATCATGCTAGAGACCGTCTTTATGCACAATTGGATTATAATCTCTATCTCATGAGAACCATTGTGAACCTACTTTACCACATTGAGAAGGGACACCTTTATTAACTACTTCACTCGGTGCTAAGCTAAAGTCCCTTTTTGAAATATCTTTATGTCATTCTTAATAATCATAACTTAATATAGGTCATAGGAAACTAACCCCTTGTATATTCATAGTCATTAGCTCAATTGGTATGTCTTGAGAATGTCCTTTTATTACAACCCTTCATTTTTGAAATTATAACATCATAGTCATCATATCATAGTAAGGAACATAAGTTATTCATAATCAACCTTATATCACCATACCTTAATGATTATCTCACAATTCATATAGTCAAGGCATTTACATAACATTTATAATTCCATTACCTAACTAACCTAATCACATGCAATACTTCAAATGAACATCATTATCAAGTATAAGGCATCATAATTGAAGGAAGAATTCAAGATCACAAAGTCTTACCAATTAACCTTCAAAAAACATCTTCAAGATCTTACCATTCAACCAACCATATTCATTCATCAATATAATTAATAGCATCATATAATAGTAATTAAAACAAGAACTAAGTCAATTGTGTCATCAATAAACAATTCAACATCAATTCGTAACCTAGGGTTAGGGTAAAAAAAATCAGTTCATGAATTCTTCCATAGAAATAGGTCAACTACCAAAGAAACCATAATTAAACAATAATAAATCATAATATATCCATAATAATCAAAGGAATCGACTTCAAAACAAATTGAAAGACAAATCACGAAATTGGAAAGAAACCCATCATTTTGAAATCTTTAAAATCAATTTTGAAAAAGCCTCTTCAGGGAAAGGAGTCCTAAGAGTGAAGAACTTCCACAAATTAAAAATCCTTGAATATTGATGGACATAAAGTATAAATCTTGCATGTCTAATTCCCTAGAACTGTAGTCTTAAATGGTGTTCTTTTGGGGTAAGAGAGAGAAAGTAGAGAGAAGGTATAGGATTTGATTTTAGGAATTGAGGGATGTTGGGTTAGATTAATTAGCTTTATGTATTATATATTCCCTTAACTAACTTAATTAGACACCCATTAACCCTTAATTAATTAACTAACCAACTAAATAATTAATTCCCTCAACTTAAAATTGGACAGTAAACACAGACCCTGACCTACAAGACCTCGACTTATGGTCCGTAGGTCCATTGACGCCAGCATACTGGCAAGTCATTGATGAGTTTAGAGATCATGTTCTGGGAGAATTTAGTAAACTCTTAACTTTTGTCCAAAGACCACATTTGATGGGTCGTAGAACCATAAATGGCTCGTCGATTGACTCGTGGTTTGGGTAATGTCAATTTGATAGCTTTTGGCCAAATAAAAGGGTTCTCTCCAAAGACCTCTAGGGTGGTCCTTTTGGGAGTCGTACCCGGACGTTTCAACCCTAAACAAACTCTAACATATGTTTAATATCTTTGTACCAATTTTCATTATTTTCAATAATTCATAAAACCCCATGAAACATGCCAAGGTACACTAGTGCAAATTTCATAATTCACAGAATGTCATGGGGGCAAGAAATGCCCGGGGTCATTTGATTATTGTGTAGGACAAATTAGATGTGATCAAGCAATGTCTGATGCTACCTTAAAATTGTTTACATTCCATCGGATATGCTGGAGGTCCACGCCCGACGATGTCTAAACTATGTGCACAAACTAAGACCACACATGCATTTTATGGTTGACGTCTGTTGAGCAATGTGTTGGCTACGGCGGATGCAGGTGGCATATGTCTAACTTTGGATGTCCATTGTGTGAAGGCCAAGGCCAATGAGAGCAGGAAAAGCCCCATGACCGCTGAGTGATGTGCACAGTCCAACCGATGTAGCCGGTACACGCCCGATGTTGGTTGAGCATATGCATAAGCCACGATCGATGCAGCAATTTACGACAAAGATGCCTGGCCAATGCCTCTTTTTTTTGGACAATGTTGCTTGCCCAAAGATGATCCTTGGCTGATGCTGCCAGCTCTCGGTCGACGCTGATATCCCCCTGTAAATGCCCACACGCCACAACTTGTGTTGCGTGCTATTCGTAACGTCTCTTGCCAAAAGAAAATCAGCCTTGGCTTATTCTACCTAATGTAGGACGATACAAAGGTCACCCAGACGATGCACACACGCCAGAACAATTGTGTGCAGGACTTCACTAATGTTGCGCTCCATTGGCAAACGTCGCTTATTGGATGCACATAAGCCATGTCAGATTCACTTAGGCCTTTGGCTTATGTTGTCTACAATAGGCCGACGTCGCGTGCCCGAACAACACAAGAATTTGCTAACGGTGCCTATTATTGTCCACGTTGATGGCGCCAAGATAGAGCATACACGCCACGGGTTATGCGTGCATACCTTGGATGATTTTGCAGTCCGTTGTAAGATGATTCTTTCCAGATGTGAAAAAACTAAGTCAGATGGCAGAAGACCTTGGCTAATATTGCCTATCATTGTCCGACGTCTCATGTCCAATGCATGAAGGCCAAGAACGATGTCTCTCAATCGATGTGCACACGCCATGGTTGATGTGTACAAGTCTTGGATGATGATCCTATCCATTGGTCAATGTTGACTAGAAGATGCGTGTAAGGCACGACCAATGTCATCGAGTCAATGTGCAGATAAGGTGACTAATGTGTAAAGGTCTTGACTATTGTTCTTATTATTGGACAATGTCTCTTGGTCGATGCGCGAAAGAAACAAGTGATTCCACTTAGACGATTCACTCAGACCACGACGGGAGTCACCCAACCGATGTTCACACGAAATTGCTAATGTTTGCACGCCTACAATGATGTTGCATTTTGTTCGCCGACGTATCTTCCTAGTTTCCCACAAGCCATGTTTGTGCATGCAAGCCTTGGCAGATAAACCATTCCATTAGGTTATGTCTCTTGCCAGATGCGCACATACCACGTCTTATGGGTGCATATCTTGGCTGTTGTGTTTGTCGTTGTCCGACATCTATAGATCGATGTGTGCAGGAATGGACGTTGTGCTCTGGACACATTAGATGTCGGAACACCTATATGTGCAGGTTATAAATGATTTGGTAGGCCATGTTCGACGTCAGTAGAACAAATTGTGCAGTCTACACAAGATTCTGTTATTTCTTATTTGACATAAGCACACCAATGTCTATAGGTAGTGGACGAGGTTTGTTGACTGTTTTACGCAGCCTAAAAATGATCGAGGCAGACTACATGTGACGTAATCAAACCATTGTGTGCAGACCAAAGGCGATATGATCATGCAAGGCTTGATGTCGACATACCATTATGTGCAGACCAAGTATGATTCAGGCATTCCACGCCCAAAAAATTACTGAGTGATGTGTACAAATCGCAGTCGATGCGGGAAGTCCAAAACAAACATCGACTAAGTTATGTGCACATGCCACGACTGATACTGGTGGTCCATGATCAATGTCAATGATTGATGTCACTTTCTTTTAGCTGCTGTCATTTTCCCAATTCATACAGGCCTTGGTTGATGGTTCATGGCATTGCTCGATATCTATATCTCCAAACTGATGTGCACACACCAAGACTCATGCGTGTAGTCCTTGGCTTATGTAGGCTTTCGTTGGACGACGCTTCTATTTCTTGGATTCTAATTTAGGGAAGTAGGCATTATTTTTTCCGAGATTTATAATTAACATGTACAACCCTACACGTTCAAAGGTACAAACACACATTTAACTTTTTATATAAAAAAGAGTAGTTTTCCACAATATTTTAGATTTATCCAAAAAATGTGTAATTGATTAATAAAACATTTCAAAATATGAAGAAAAAATATAAAAATATTGCCAAAAATTTACTAATATATATAATAACCTTAAATTCAATAATTTTAACAATTTCTTAAATTTATTTTTGTTCGCTAAATCTAAAAACTGAGTAATTAATGGATAAAAGTTGGGAAATCTATGAACAAAATATAAAATTAATACAAAAAATACACAAATAAATAGTAACTTTAAATTCAATAATTTATTAATTGTTATTTTTGTTTTGTAAATCAAAACGGTTAATTTATGAATAAAAAATATGATAAATCTTGAAAAATTATAAAATAAATTCCAAAAATTCACAAATAGGTATAGTTACCTAAAATTCATCTATTTAAAAAATATTAAATTTTTTTTATGTGCAATGAATTTCAAAAATTTGTAATTTATTAACAAAAAATATGGAAAATGTGGAAAAAAGAAGTAAAACCAAATATTCAAAAATAATATAGTAACATTAAATTCAAAAAGATCAACATTTTTTTTTTATATTTTTACTGTACTTCGGTAATCCCTAAGTGGCAATCATTATTAAAAAAACATAGGAAAAACATTTTTTAAAAAAAATTAATAATGCAAAAAATTAAAAAATTAATATAGTAACCATAAATTCAACAATTTCAACAATGTTTTTTAGTTTTATTTTTATATAGTGAATCTCGAAAAAGGGTAATTCATTAACAAAAAAATAGGAAAATTATAAAATTAATGCCAAAACTTCACAAATAAATATAATAATCTAAATTTCAACAATTTCAACAATATTTTAAATATTAATTTATGTTTGGTAATTCTCAAAAATGAGTAATAAAGTAAAAACAGGGGAAGTATGAAAAATTATAAAATTAACACCAAAAAGTCACAAATAAATGTTGTTGCACGTCGCTCGTCTAACAAGTGCAAGCTGCGAATGATGCTGATAGGCAACTCCTACATCGCCTGATCGAAGTGAGCATGCCATAGGGGATGAGGCAAGGTCACGTCTGACTTCGGCAGACCAATGTGTCTAGGCTGCAAATTATGTTTGCTAGCCACGTACGATGTCTACAGACCGATGTGCGCACACTACAGATGATGCAAGAAGGACACGTCCAACATAGGTTGGCCGATGTGTGTAGGCCACACAAAACATAGGTATAGCCCACATATGACGTCGGCTGACCATTCTGTGTAGGAAAAAGGGAATATTGTAAAGCCATGTCTAACATCGACTGGCCATTGTGTGCATGCCAAATGTGATGGAATAGGGTCATATCTCACACCGACATATCATGTGTGTGCATGCCTAAGGCAAATCCCGATGTCAACTGATCGTTTTGCAGGAAAAAAGGATATGGGCGCAGCCATTCCCCATGTCGCTTATCCATTATTTGTAGGCCAAGGGCAATATGGGCAGTCTATGCCTAAGGACATCTAAGTGATGTGTGAAATCCATGGCGTATTATGGAAGTCCATAGCTGAAGTCGGTTGCGCAATGTGCAGGTTACAGCTGATGTTGGCACCCCACATCCAATGTCGGCTAGGTGTTGTTTACAGTCCAAGGGCGATGTTGGAATGCCAAATTGTCGACCATTGAGTGACGTGCCATGCTTTGCTAATGTGGCTGGTCGACGCTTGACGTCAACTGAGTGTTATGCACAAGCCACAGCTGATGCGGTAGTCAACGGATAATGTTTCCTGGACAATACCGCTTGTCATTGTCTTATGTCTCTTGCCTGAAGAAAAGTAGGTTTAGCTGACCCTGCCTTCCGCTGGTCGACATTGATGTCACCCTACGGATATGCAAACGTATGCATGCAGTCATTGACTGATGTTGCCACCCATTGGCTAACGTTTCTTTCCCAAAGAGCATAGGCCTTGGCTGATGTTGCCTAATGATGGAAGATGAAAATATCGCCTAACCGATGCAAACAGGCCACGCACGATATGTGCATGACATCGCAGATGTTGCATTTTATTGCCAGCTTTGGATTCCAAATGCGCACATGCCATATCTGATAGGTATTGGCCTTAACTGATATTGCTTTCCTTGGATGATGTTGCTTCCCTAAATTTAACAAGCCTTAACTTACAGCTCTTGCTATTGGCAGACATCAATGTAAGCCAATTGATGCACACACGCCAAGGGTTATGCTTGCACACCTTGAAAAATGCTACATATTGGTGTCTGACATCTATTGTCAGATGCGCACAAACAAGGTTAGATGTGTGAAGACCTTCACTGATGATTCATGCGGTTGACCGACGTTGCTTAGATAATCTATGAAGTCCTACACTAATGTCGCCCAATCGATGCGACCACGCCACGACTTATGTGAACAAGCCTTGAATGATACTACATGTCATTGATCGATATCTCCATGCTGATGCGTGCAGGTCACGACAAATATTAGTGATTCGATATTGACAAGGCATAGGTTATGCATGCATTCGTTGGATGTTGCTACATTCTGTTGGTTGATTGTGCTTTGCTGATGTGGGTATGCCTTTAATGATGTTGCCTGGAAGATACAGTGAGACTATGGCTGATGTATTAAATTTGATGTGCACACAACATAACAGATGCATGAAGTCATTGGCTAATGTTGCATGTCGTTGGATTATGTCACTTGCTTAATACGCGCGTGCCACGTCCGTGCATGAAGGCCTTGGTTTATTTTGCATGCCATTGGCCGACGTCTCTTTTGAGATATGCACAGTATAGGTTTTCTATTGTAGGCCTTATATTAAGTTGCATGATATTGGACAACGTCGCTTGCCAGATTCCCACCGGTCATATCTTATGCGTACAGGCCTTGGTTGATGTACCCAGTCGTTGGACGACATCAGTCGACTGATGGGTGCTGTCTACAGACAATATTGGTAGGCTACGTCCGACGTCAACAAATTGATGTGCAAAAGCTATGGACGATGTTGGGAGGCCACGTTCTATGTCAGCAGACCAATGAGTGCACGCTACGGATGATGTTGTCACGCAAGGTTCAACGCAGGCTAACTGATGATGTCTACAGGCTACGCGCGATGGTCGCAGCCCCTGTATGTCGTCGGCAGTCCATAGTGTGTATTCAAAAGCAGTGTGGGAAGACCACATCTGACGTCAAATGACCGTTATGGGCAGGACAAGGGCAATGCAGGTTGGCCATACTCGACGTTGATTGACCAGTGTGTGTAGGACAAAGGAGATGCGGTCAGGCAACACCACATTCAAATTGTACATTGTGTTCATGCCAAGAGTGATTCAGGTAGTTCACACTCGACAATGATTTAGCAATGTACACAAGTCAAAAGGGATACGGGCATTCCACAGTCAATGTCAGTTGAGCGACAGGCACAAGACACGACAAATATGGGCAGTTAATGACTTATGTCTCCTAGATGATGTCGTTTTCCATTGGTTTACATGGCTTGCCTAAAGTACATATTCCTTGACTGATATTGCCAATTGTTACCTGACATCAATGTTGCCCACGCGATGTGCACACACAACATCTCATGCGTATAGTCCTTGGATGATACTTGTTATTATTGGTCGATGTTACTTGCCTGATTTGGACTAGCGACGGGCGATGTTGTCTTTTATTGGGTGATGCTAGCTTAGCAATGTGCACAAGCACGATTGACAATGGAGATCCATGACAAAAGTTGGTTGAGAAATGTGAAGGCATAGGACGATGTGAGCAGTCCCTTTATGATGTCAGCTAGACATAGTTTGCAGGCTATGGCCCACCCTGATGAACGCTGAGTGATATGCATAGGCCACGGCTGATGCGGAAAATTCACACCTGATGGCTAAGCGATGTGCACAAGCCACGACCGATGCAGAAATCCATAACCAATATCGTACGGCTTATGTCACTTGCCCTTTGTTGGTTATTCTTGACCAAAGAACATATTCCTTGCTTGAAGGTACCTACCATTGGTACATGGAAATGTCGCCTTGATATTATGAACACATTATGTCTGAGTCGTGCATGCTGTGGATGGTGATGCTTGCCATTGGCTAAGGTCACTGGCCCAAAGTGCACATGCATAGGCTGACGCTTCTTAACATTGGCCAATGCGAATGTCGGTTAGTTGATTCACACACGCCATGACCAATGCGTGTAAGCCTTTGGTGATGAAACATTCCATTTGCCAAAGTCACTTTCGAGATTCCCATATGTCATACCAGATGTGTGCACGCCTTGACTTATGATGTCTACCATAAGAGGACATCATTTCCCGGAAGCCAAAAGTCTTGGCTGATGGTGTCTGTCGTTGGATGACGTCAAAATTACCCACCTGATGCACACATGCCACATGTTATGCATTCATGCTTGGTTGATGTTGTATGACATGGTCTGATATCGCTCTCTTTATGCCACAAAACACATAAGATGCATGAAAACCTTGGTTGATCTTTGATGTTGTTTGTTGATGTCGCCTAGGTCATGCATGCAGGCCACGATCGATGTCTCCAAGTCATTCTAAATAATCCACGATCCATGCGTGCAAGTCTTGGCTGAAGCAACCTTCCATTGGTCGATGTCGTATGGAAAATACATAGGCCACGACAGATATCACCGAGTAGATGCACACATGCCACGATTGATGTGAGCAGGTCTTTGATGTTGCTGCCTGACGTTTGGCCAACAATCACAACTCAAAGCCTACATCGCCTATCCGATGCGTTTAAACCACAGCCAATGTCGCCCAACTGATGTGCACACGACATTGTTGCAATATGAGCACATAACACATCCGTGCGTGCAAGCCTTAGTTGATGCATTTTTCATTTTCAGACGTCACTCTTCAATACACACATTTCATGTGCGTGCGTGCAGGACTTGGCTTAAGTATGCCATTGCCTAACAAAGCTTGCAAGATGTGCAGATGACATATTAGACACATGTAGGCTTTGGCTATTGTTGTTGGAAGAAATTTGAGACCAATGTGTCCAGGCTACAAATGATTTTTACAGGGTAATCCAATGTCGGTAGACCGATGTGTGCTGGATTGCAGTCAATTTTTGACATCATCAACCGTATGCGTGCAGGATATGAATGATGTTGTCAGTCCACGTTAGACACAGACAAATTGATGTTCACATGCTACAAATGATGCTAGTATCCCACGTATGACGTCTGCAAAACATTGTCTGTAGGCCCAAGGCGATTAGAGAAAACAACTTGTGACATTGGTTGACCATTGTGTGCATGAAGGCGATGCGGGATTGCCAAGCTCGATGTCGGCTAACCATTGTGTGCAGGACAAAGCCGACGTATGTAGGCAACGCCTGACATTGGTTGATTGTTGTGTACATATCAAGGGCGATCCAAGCAATTCTCGCTTGATAATAACACTACAATGTGCGCAAACTACACCAATATAGGAAGTCGATGACTAATGTAGGTGGAGCGATGTGCACAAGACACGACCATTTAGGGTAGTCGATAACAAATGTTGAGTGTCCGATTTCGCTTGTCGTTGGCCCATGCCGCTTGCCCAAAAAGCATGTCTTGACTAATGTTGCATGTTGTTTCACAACGCCGATGTTTTCCAACAGATGCACACATACCACCTGTAATGCATGCAGGTATTGTCTTATATTGCCTATAGTTGGTCGATATTTCTTCTTCGATGCTCATTGGCTATGAAAAATAATGTTTCCTACCGTTGGTCGACGCCGATGTTGCTTTCAAGATGCACATGTGCCTTGTCTGATGCATGCATGCCTTGGGTTATGCCTCCTGTAATAGGTTGACGTTGCTTACCCGATGGCCACATGCCACGTTAGATGCTTGGTTACTTGAAGCTCTGAATTTCGTATCACGGATTCTTACATAGAGAGTAGACATAATTATTTCTAGTGATTCATAATGAACATGTAGAACCCAAAGATGTAGTTTCTAAGGTATAAACACACATTAGCTTCCACAAATAAATTTTTTATGCATCTAAAATCCTTCTAAAGAATAATTTTTGTATACTTTTTGGGCAATCCAGAAAATGAGTAATTGATTAATTAAACATTGGAAAGATATATAAAAATAAAATAATAATACTGCAAAAAGTTCACATATACATATAGTAACCTACAATTCAACAATATAAACCTTTTTTATAATTTTATTTTTTGTTCAGTAAATCACCAAAGTGAATAATTGATGAATAAGGAAAAGGAAAATATGACAAAATATAAAATTAATGCAAAAAATTCACATATATATATATATATAGTAACCTTAAATTGAATAATGTCACTAATTGTTTATAATTTTTATATTTGTTTGATAGGTCCTGAATAACGGATAATTTATGAATAAAAATTTGAAAAATATGAAAAAGGCATTAAATAACGCCAATAATTCACAAATAAATATTGTAACCTTAAATTTTAAAAATTCAACAGTTATTTTAAATTTTTAATTTTTTAGTTAGCCATGAAAAATGGGTGATTAATTGATAAAAAATAAGAACATTATGAGAAATGAATATAAAATTAATGTAAAAAGATAATAAACAAATATAATAATCTCAAATTAAAAAATTTCAAAAAAATTTAAAATTTTATTTTTGTTTGGTAAAACCAAAAAAATGGGTAATTAATTTATCAAAAAGAGGAAAATGTGGAAAAATTTAGAACTAAAGAAAAAATTCACAAATAAATACAGTAACCTTAATTAAAAATTTTCATAAATTTTAATTTTTAATAGTGTGATGTAAATAATAAAAAATAGTAAAAATACATTTTAAAAAATTAGTGAACTCGGAAAAATATGAAAATGATCAAAATTACTTCTTAACATGTGAAACTTATGATGGAGTACACATTTGTACAAAAAAAAATGTTTTAATAATGTATGAACCGTAAACAAAATGAAATTGGTATGAATGAACCATGTGAGGCGATAACGTTAAGAAAAATTGATAGAGAATACATGAATATGTTGTTTTGCAAGATGAATGTTTTAAACTATTTTGATTTCCCTACATCATGGACATCCGCATGATTTCGACTAGACCTCGATCAATGTCACCGCATGCATTATTGCTCGTCTACCAAGTGCAATCCAATATAGAAGATGGTAAGCACATTCGATGTAAGCAGATCAAATGTGTAGGCCACAGATTATACGGCCAGACCATGTTTGACGTTAATAGACTGATGTATGCAGACTATGAATGATGCTAGTAGGCCACGACTGACGTCGGAGAACTGATGTGTGCAAGCTACGGATGATGCTAGAAGGTCACGTCCGACATCGCTTCACCATTGTGTTCATTCAAATGGCGATGCTTGTAGGCTATGTAAAATGTCATTTGACAATTGTATGTAGGTCAAAGGCGATGCAAAAAGGCCACATCTGAAGTTGATGTTTTATTTGACAAGGCCAAAGTCAATGCAGGAAGGCCACGCTTGATGTCGACTGATCGATGTGAAGACCCTAAGATGATCGATGCGGCAGTCTACAACCAAGATGCCCGGACAATGCCTCTTGTCGTTAGACAATGTTGCTTGCGCAAAATTGATTGGCCTTGACTGATGCTGCCAGATGTCGGTCGATGCTGATATCGTCCAGTCGATGCCCACACGTCACAACTTATGTTGCCTACTGTTTACCAACATCTCTTGCCTGAAGAAAACTGTCCATGGCTTATTCTTCCTAACATAGGCCGATGGAAAGGTCGCCCAACCAATGCACACACATAACAACCAATGTATACATGATGTCGTTGATGCTACGTTCCATTGGAAGACGTTGATTTGCATATGCACATAAGACATGTCAGATGCGCTTAGGTTTTGGCTTATGTTGCTGCCATTGGCCGACGTGTCTTGCCCAAAGCACACAAGAATTGGCTAATGGTTCATGTTATTTTCGATGTTGATGTCGCCAAGTAGAAGCACACATGCCACATGTTATGTGTTCATGCCTTGGATTATGTTGCATTCCATTGTCCTATAATGTTTTCCAAATTTGATCAAACAACGACAGATGTGTGAAGACCTTGGCTGATGTTGCCTGTCGTTGGTCGATGTCTCATGTCAAATATATGAAGGCCACGACCGATGTATCCCAATCGATGTGCACACAACATGGATGATGTGTATAGGTTTTAGATGATGATCCTAGATATTAGTCGATGTTACCTACAAAATGCGCGTAGGCCACGACCGATGTGGCCGAGTCAGTGTGCAGATGCCATGCCTAATGTGTGAAGGCCTTGACTAATGTTTCCTATCATTGGTCGATGTCTGTTGGTCGATATGCCCAAGCAACAACTAATGTCTCCTATCCGATTTGCTCAGACCACGATTGAAGTCGCCGACGCCTTCAATGATGTTTCATTTTTTTGGCCGACGTATCTTTCTAGTGGCCCATATTCCACGTTTGTGCGTGCAAGCTTTGGTAGAAGAACCATTTGATTGCCTGGCGTCTACCCTTCTTGAGTTGAGATGTGGTGTCCATAACAAACCCTAGAGTAAATACTCTTACTTAGTTGATATGTGGTATTAAATATCTATCCCTTAACCTATAGTCAATGAATATTAAAGACTCCATGGGGGAGTTATGCATAACACTGATAGGATTTGAAGAAGGGGTGATACACATCGTGAGTAGAAAAAAAAATCCTCTTGAGATTAGTGCTCCTAGGTAGAGGATGAATGAGTCACATAGAAGAAATCTCCTTATCCCTTAACTATGCGTTGTCATAGGAGTAATTATTTGGAAACTGCATGAATAGGGTCAGGAATGACCCTACCTTGGGAAATAGGGGATCCTGCATTTGGTAGGGGTTTATTCCATGACCCTACCTCGGGAAATAGGGGATCCCGCATTTGGTAGGGGTTTATACCAGGATTCCATGTCTAGATCTCATGGTCCATTTCGGCTAAAGCTAGATCCCGCAAATGAATTCTATGAACTAATTCTTCTAAAGGGTATACTACTTTGGGAGATAGTGGAGTGGGACGCTATATATCCATTGCATAACTAGGCATTTGGAGGCAGTCTTAGTGTGTCCTTTAATGAAATGTATGAATGGGTCATTATATTATAGTCTAAGGTTAATAAAGTAATGCGACTTTTTGTCTTATGTTTATGAAGTATGTTGATTCTATGCCTAACGTTCATGAAATATGAAGTTCAAATGTCTAACGTTAAAGAAGCATAATTAACCTTAAGGGGAGTAGCTAAACATCAATGACAACATAAGTAAAACAAAGCTTAAAGACTACGAACCCAAGATCATTTAACCCATTTCTTATTCAAAAAATTGATAAAAAAACTTTAACATTATTTCATTAAAGTTGCCTTCTAACCTTTTACTTCCCTCCCAACCTATATTTATAAAGTTTACAAAAGTATGGGTTAGTAAAAAACATGTACAAAGTATGGGATATGCACAACCATACAAAAGGGGACATTTTAGTAGAAATAAAGATTTCATTCTAATTAAGTAAAACTTCTATGAATGTAGAAGAATAAAAATATATGAATCATCATTTAACTCATAAACTAAAACTTCCATAATCTTAGCATAAAAATGCATATTACATGGATGGACCCAACCTTTACTAGCTCAAATAACTCATTAAGTTTATTTGCTTAGCTGATGCATAGGTTCAGAGGTCTGGGTCCACGCACATCAATCCGTGTGAACGCGGTCTAATCTACGCATTCTAGGTACATTACGCATTACTTAGCGTACTCAATTTCGGGTTGTTACAGTTAATGCTTATGTTCGTTTTATGGTTGAATGAGTATGAATGAAGGTTTATTTTTGCATGTTTTTATGATGTGATGCAAATTATTGCTATGTATGAGATTTATGTGTATAAGCATGTTTTGTTGAAGGATGTATATCATGATATAGTTAAAGCATGTTAGAAGATATTATGGTATACATGAGTTTCTTTTGAAATGATGTGTTACTATATGGGTTTATATGTTTGTAGCCTAATGATATAATTTGAACTTGGAATCCTTAGTGACTACCTATGGAAGCATGCTACACTACGAATATGTGCTTAAAAGTGTTCAATGCTTCCCTTAGTATATATGTGGTCCTTGATAAGTTACCTATTATGGATTTGAGTCCATTGTATATAATTGATCCAAAGTGTAAAGGTATTATGCATAATTTTGTAGGGTGATGATATGGGTTCTAGTGATCTAGAAGTCACCTTATTGTAATGTTCTAGGGAAAAGAAGAAATTTGATGGCTAAGTATTATTGTTTTCTTACCCTAATATTGTATGACCTTAGTGTCTATTGTATGGTATGAAAACATTATGTGGTTGAATGGTATGACCTAGCAGGATGATTGGGAATAAATTGCCTAGGAAATGAAGTTTAGAATACCTTGCTTGACTTATTCTAAATTCCTTCTAAATGGTAATAACTTTTAAGTTTATGAAAAAATGAAGGGTGCTAAGTTAGAATCCTCTTAAGGTTGGGTTAACTTGCTCCTAATTGGGTTTACCCTAAATGGGGGATGGTGATGGAAATGGTAAGGTTGTATATATTGTCTACCTTGATCTTCTATTTTTACTTGATCTTGAATTTAATGAAGTCTTGATGAGCTTGTTCATGAATAGAGTCCTGCATAAAGTACGAGTTGCATGAACTTTATATGTTTTGTATGTATTTATTGACATTAACTTATGGATATTTTTAAGATTCTAAGGTGTATGAAAAGAAATTTCAATTAAATACATGTTTTGTTATGAATATTGTACATCTAAACATGCTAATGATACACTTAACTTTATGAGATAAAGTAGGAAACTTGGTTTAAGTCACTTGTAATATTTAAGGTTTAGCCTTATAATGAAAAGTTGAGTCTCTTTAAAATGAAATAGAAGGAGTCCCTTGAAACTATGTAACATGTGTGGTTGGGAAAGCATGATTGTAGGATCATTCTTGAAAAGTAAAAGCATTTTTAACTTAGTATTCATGTGATTGCCTATGATTTGTATTACTTTTCCAAATTATGCTTACTGTGAAGGTGAGTACTATGCTATAAATTTACATTGTCTGAAATGGATTCCTAATAATTGTGATGCATTTTTTGTGAATTACCATTTGGACTTCAATACGAAGAAAACATGAGCATGTCTTTATTTGAAAAGTTGAGAAATTCTCATAGTACAGTAAAAGGTGGCCTTTGTGCATTTGCTTCAGTATGAGCTCATGATACATGTAAGTGTGTTAAGGAGAAGGATATTCCTCCATGGATACTACTAAGCATGATATGGTTGAGTGTGACCTTCATGGCACTAGGTCTAACTAATAAAGGCCCTTGTTGATTCAATTAACTCAAGTCTATGTGCATTGAAACATGAGTGCCTACTTACTTTTGAGTGATGTGGAATCTGCCTTAGCATGGTTAAAATAAAGGAGTATGATGAATTCTTAATAAATTGATTGTAATGACCATGTTATGATTAGGAGAAGGATTTTCTTCCAATGAATATGATAAGATCCTTGTAATTGATGTGTTAAGGAGTGGGTGAATTAAAGTTTTGCTTGTTTGTATCATTCAGTGCAAAATGATGTGAAGTAGTGTACCTTGTAGGTTTGGTTCATTCACTTCTATGTGTTGATGTTATGGATATGATTACCTGATCTATGTTGCATTGTTGTTGTGATTCAAATTTTCTAAGTATTATTCGAGGACTAATGTTCCCAAGTTGGGGATATTGTAGACCCACAAAATAAGATAGAATGTCTAGATCCTAACATGTTTGTATTAAGTATATAAGGTCCTAAAATTGGTCTTAGTATCGTTAAGAGGCAGTGTGTAAAGTTTGAGGTGATTTGAAAGTCAAACATAAAGGGTCGATCAAAATGTTCGACGACTAGTCAGCTATGAGTCTCATATGTCTATGCATCCTTACAATTGTAATAAATAGTATTAAAATGAGTTATAATGATGTTAAATTATATAATATGATGTTTTGAGAAGTTAAGAGGTCAAACATCAAAGAACGTCCAAGACGTTCGAAAGCTAGCCCTTGAGACATTCATTTACGTCTTGATGGGGCCATGCATGTTTGGACATGTCGCAGGTGTTTATTTAAGGGTTTTTCTTACGTTGTAAACATCAGGGTATGAGTTCTAAATGTCCCCACAAAAGTACCAAGAAGAAGGACCCAAGGCTGGCTGAGACAGTGCCTTGGCTTTGTCAACCAACGGACCAAACAACGGCCAGTTGGTCAACCAATGGCCGGTAGGGGAAGTATCTTCGATTCGTAATTAACTTTGTAAGTTATCAAGCAAAAAATTGCCAAGTACAAATCCACAAAATTAAAAGCACGGCCTGTCGACTGACGTACGGCCCGTAGATGGCTCCGTCGATGGTGGCCTGCAATATGTTGCTGCATACTAATTCATTAAAGGGGTGAATGGGAAATTCACCACACATCCTAAACCAACTCTATTCATGTTATTTACCTAATTTTTGGTGTATATAAGTCATCAAACACGTGAACCTCCCCCCAATCCCATACACACATAAGAAATCTTTCCCTTAAAAACACTTCTCGCTAGAAACTTCCATTGTTGTTGAAGCTCAAGAACAACATGGATATTTGAATGGTGTGATTTCTTAAACATTTTTTATAGTTCTTCATGCAGATACAGGTATGGCGATCTTCATATCTAGTTATCCTTCCATATATGGAGTTAAATCTGAAAGTTTCAAAAGAGTAAAATATGATCAAACAACTTCTTCTTCAATCTGCCATGGGTTCGTTCTAAAAATGTTTTGAACGATTAAAGAATGCTTATTTGAAGTTAATACAGTGTTTTTAACGTGAATTTTACTTCAATTGCATGATGAACTCATGTCCCTTCCAAACATGCTTTAGCCTTTGCATGGGCTTTATTATCTTGATTTGTTGTCTATTGAATTATTATTCTATTATGTTGAAGTGGTTATATATACTGTTATTTACAGTAATTAACGTTGAATTGGTGTTGAAGGATCCATACGGATTTGAACATGTTTAGTCTAGTTCCATGGTTCACTCTAACATTGGCTACTTACTGATTTAATATGGATTTCGATCATGTGAAGTTGTTTATATTTTGCTGTTTTAGGTTAATATCATTATTGAATTATGAATAGGAATGTCTTATGATTAAAGTAAGGAAGAATTGGTATGAATTGATCTAGTCTCTTTTCGTCTACCGATTGATAATATTATGTATATATGTAATCTTGAATGGTGGATAGATGAAGCATGATTCCTTTAATATAGTGATCTATACAGATACTGCCTATAGTGTACATTATTGTTAAAGTATGATTGATGATCAAGGCCTTAGATAATCAATAGTGTTTGTTAATTCCTTTCTAATTTAGCGAATTAATAAGTCTAATCCCTATGTTCGAAGCTTGATCTTGAAGTGCCTTAAGCGTGATTTCATTATGATTAAGTGTCTGATTATATACTTCCTTAGATTGAAATTATTGATGAAATATGATCTATAATCCATGTAATTAAAATTTGCTAATGGTCTATGTTCTTCTACCTTCTAGTATGCTAAGGTGTTGTGTTAGTTTTAGTATGACCTTGTAGTAGATTGTAATTGAATGCTAAGGTGTTGTGTTAGTTTTAGTATAACCTTGTAGTAGATTGTAATTGAATTCATGTATGATTATGGAAATAAATCTACTTCCCTATATGTGATTTACTTTTGAAACAACAGTAAAGGTTAAAGATGACCAAAGGCTAAAGGGTTGGTAAGAACCTCTACTATTCTACTTCTCTATTCTTCAATAAAAATGTTGATGAAGCCTTGTATGACATTGTGTGGTATGATCCACTTATGGTGGCGCTGTTTACATTATGTCATTATATTTGTGTTGAGCATGACCTTGAAGGAAAATTGATAATTATATGAATGAGTTGTTATGATGATCACCTTATGTGTAACTTGTGCCTAGTCTTCTATTATAGTTGTGAATCTAGGTTATAATTACTATTGTTATGAGCATGTCAAAGGGTTATGAAAGACCATGTGTATACGATTCCATTAATGAAGTGTTAAAGATTTATGACCTCTACCCATTTAACCCTATGTGAATGTGTGAATATCTAATGTAGGAGCCTTAAAGTATAACATGAAGATCATGTTGTCTCCTATGATAAACTATGTTGTGTGGTCTATACTTGAAAGTGTAATATGGTCTAAGAGGGTGTTTGCCTCAATGAGTTATTGATAGCCATTACGTGATCATATTGACCAATATACAAACACAGTCTCACTTCATGCATGCTTGGGTGTAGTAAAGGCTAATGGTTTCTAAATGAAAGGTAGTTCTCATATTCACTAGTTTCTACTACTATGCATGTTAATCTTATATGATATGATGAAGTATGAATATGAATAGAGTCTTAGTAGGTTTTGTATGAAAGGGTTGCTCATATAGTTATACCTATAGACTTATGCATTGATGTATGAACATGTGTGATATCTATTTGTGATGTCTATAAACACACACACACATGGATGATAATCTAGTAAGTAAGAGGGGCATTGATAGGTGTGCCCAAGATTACTCCAAATAAAGATAGGTACTTGAATATGATATAAGCATATATGTAATGAATATCTTAAGCCAATGTTTTATAAAAAAAATATAATTAAAGGCTTTTCAATAAAGGGAACTTAGCTCAGCACCAAGTGAACTTGACATTGAGAGGGATAGACTTTCCCTTAAGGAATATTCACCATTTGTCCATTATAGAGTGTTTACTTCCCTTTGAGAAATATTCAACAATGGATCCACATGAGGTGTTGACTTCCCGTGAGGAAGGGATCACCCATGTTTTCTCATGATATGAGGCCCCAGTTACCAAATGGTATGTACAGGTAATATCTACTTCTTATATACATAAACTATTCTTGCCACATAGGATCTAGAAAAGTTATTTTACTTAGAATGCTATGATATATGTTAATGTTCTACCTTGTCTAGGTAGGAACACCTTCCATTGGTTTAAGGCTCTACAACACCAAATTTCATGTTTAACACCCATCATCTTAGTGTCGATTAAGGCTATAGTTTCCCAAATGTAAAATGCACAATGGAAGTAAATGAATAGAATCCTAATTAGGAGAACTTAATGTATGTTACTTAGTATAGGTGGAAGTAATAAACCCATCTAGACATTCCACAAGTGGCACCTTAGGAATCCTACGAAGATGACCTAATATTTATTATTATGATGCATGATATTGTAGAAGTGGTCTACTTGTTATGAAGATGTGCATGATATGAATCGATGTGATATTATCTATTCTTATGTGCACTATGTTGGTCTAAATGACTATATGATGAAAGTCTTGTATTGACATGAATGAAGTTGTCTTTACTTGTTATATTGACGTATGAATTGAATGTTAAGGTTTATAGTCTCATGAAGAGTTTTTTAAATATGTGTGTTGTTATGGGGCTTCACATGTACATTGAACTAGTAGGATAAGGTTTGGGGTCATGAACAATGACTTATAATGATGAATATGAAAAGAAGTAAAGATATGTGTAAATTTATATAATTCAGTGTAATGCCATATGGCCTTGACCTAAATGTTTCATTGATAGGTTGTGCTTATATGATGATATGTGTTGGCTTGTGTAAGTTTTCTGTATGTTTCCTTGTGTCCTTAAGGTGATGAATTGCACCAAGTATAACTAAAGAGTTGTTTGGGAAGTTAATGAATAAAGGAAATAAAACTCACTGCTAAGGAGAATGAGCTCATTGTAAAGTGACCTCAAATGGGACTTAAATTCTATATGTGATGTTCGATGATGTTTGACCTTATATTATGTTTCTATGAACTATGTGATTGATATAAATGCTATTGGTAAAAAATTTATGATAATTTACTTAAACATGAAGTATAATTTCAAAGATAATGTCCCTTTTAGATGCATGTTTTTGCATGGTTTCCATACTTAGTACATTTTTGTGCTAATCTCATTCTTCTCTCTTTTTTTACACAAAGTGTAGGTTATGGATGCTTGAAGGATGTATTGAATGGGGAAGATCTTCATAGATTATTCCCAATCTCAATCAAAGGAATCCTTAAGTTCAAGGATCTCTTGCTTATGTATTTAATGTGAAGTCTTTAAATATTGTATAGTTATGAAATGTGTATTATGGGACGTGTCCCTAATGTACTCTAATGTTGTTGAGTCTAAGTTGGAAATGATACTTAAGGTCAATATATGTTTTATGACTTATGCTTTATCTATATATGAGATGAAGTTTCTAGCATATGATGTTCTATGAAAAGTTTTATATTTTCCGCAAATTTACTATGTCAATGCAATGAATGATAACTATGGCCTTGTATAAGACCTCCAAGAGGTCAAGTACGCCATGTTACTTATAGGCGGTGCTCTCCGGATGTGACATTTACAGATCATTTGGCATGCTTCAAGAAAATAGATGATACGACCTATAGGAATAGAATTTCCCCCCTTTCATCCTAAAATAGATTTTTGTGGAAACTTAAACTTCACCACCCTCCTTCTACAATCAATAGAGGCAAAGAAAGAATGCAACTAATCCGTACAAAAAATGATATTAAAATCAATCATATCAAATTCTATTAGTTAAACATAAGAAACTCTATCGGGTAACATTATAGGACTATTTCTATACACCTTTTTTGCAACAACCGACTTACCCACCAAGGTAGACACTATAAAAGGATCATGGAAGATATCGGATAAAATTTCAATCTTTTTAGCTAAAAGAGGAGTAACAAATTCCAAGGTAGAACCAAGAAAAAGTAAATCATATACATCAATAGAGAAGACTTTCAACATACCGATCACCACATAGGGAGAAGTCTCTTGCTCACCTGTAGAGCGTATAGCATAGAAGTGGTTCTTGATAGATGAATCATTAGAACCACTTTCTTGAGTTTGACCACCACCCTTGTCCTGACCCTTCAGATTAGGGAAATACTTAAACTCGTTACAACTCTTGACACAACCAAAAAAATTACTCGTTCAAACCAAGAAATCACCAAGATGACCCTTTCCACCCTTGACACATGTAGGCTTCTCATTTCGTGACTTTCCACTCCTTCCCTTTTGTGTCCTATTTTTTGCACCTTATCATCATGAGCCTTAGGGAACTTGGATGTCACTTGATTATAGAACCTCTTCTTGAAAGTAGGATTGTCTTGGATATCAAGCTTACCCCTTGAAGAACTACCGTAAAATGGTCTTTCGCTCTTAAAATCTCTACTCTTTCTCTTATCCCTTGCCTTTCCCCTTGTTGAGCATGCACCATGAGATGAGAAATGTTCATATTAACATGTATCCTAGCCGAACGACATTTTTTTCTCAAGTCATCTGATACTCCCATCAAAAATTGACTCATTTCATCTATAAGGTTTGAAACCAACCAAGGAGCATACCTTAAAAATTTAGTGAATTTCAATGAGTAGCAAGTACAATAATACCTCCTTGACGAAGGTTGACGAATTCTTCCATTTTTTCTTCCCTCCTCTTATTAGGAAAGAAGTGATAAAAAAAGACTTTTTGAAAATCTCCCATCTCACTGGACCACCATTTAGAGGCCTCTTGTCTCTCTATTGGACGTACCATGTTTGGGACACAACTTTCAGTTGATAAGTGGCTAACTCGGCCTTCTAACTTGTAGTAAACCACATAGCATAAATGATCTTGTGAATTTCATCTATGAACTCTTGGAGGTCTACCTCCAATTTGAACCCATAGAAAGAAGGGGGATTAATCCTAGGCAAATCCTTCAAATGGGAGGTCATGGTGCTAACTTGTTTGTTTCCTCGGGGTACTAGATCGCGATTAGCTTGGGTCGTCGTAACTTGTTCTTGACTAGTGACTACTTCTTCTTAGATTGTAATGGATAGGGACATTTGGAGAAAATCTGCCCTTGTATCGCCATCATCCATGGGAGGAGGAACAATAGGAGCTTGGTCACCCATAGCAACTTCTTCAAGTGGAGGCACTTGGTTGTCTTGTGGTCCTGCATTAGCAACTCCTTCTCCAGACCTTCTAGCAGTTGTTCTTCGGGTATTCAGACCTATAACCACATATAGGTTTTAGGTGAAAGCACACATAAATTAGACTCTAGAGGCACAACATAAGATTACAAGAAGATGAAAGTTTCATAAGCATCACATAGTTCCTCATCCATAAGTGTGGCGTGCTTCCCTGTTAAAAATATGAATCTATGTAGACGTTGTTAATGACAAATCAATCCTAAAGGTATTCAACCTCAAGCTCTAATACCAAGTTTGTCCCATCCGGGGAGCACCCCCTAGACATAACCGGCGTTGCCTCCCTCTTTGACGACTAAGACTAACCTCTTAGCATACATCATTACTTTCATATATTAAAATTTGTGTAAAATTTAAAACATTTTTATTACTTCTACATTAAGGTTTACATAGACCTCTACATACACATATTATACTCATATCGAATATACATAGACCCTTTGTATAAAGAGATTACTAAGTCTTCTACTTTTGTGGAACATAAATAGTATAAGATAATCACATTAGAAGTCGATAACATTGTCTCATATTAAAAAATCTAGAAAAGAGTATTACAATTTAGGCATAGCCATTCAATAAACAATTATAGCGACATAGGGGCTTTACAATTATAGTACCAAAATGAATTAGAAATAATGAAGTGTCTTTAAGGCTAAAAAACATCCAATATGTAGATTATGGCATCTTTCTCGGAAAGTGAGGCCCTACAGAACTTGGAAGATAACAATCCAAGTAGTCTTCAAAGCCTTTTCTAATGTCAACAGTTGGATCTACATTTGTAGTAAACATTAAACATGGGTTAGTACACACTTGTACTAAGTATGGGCATATGCACATATAGCAAGTGAAATCATGATAAAAAGGACATTTGATCAAAAAAATGACAAAGTAAATTGAAAATCCATATGCACAATCAAGAACCCATATAAGCCAATTATCACATAATGCATAAGTCAAACCCATGTAGGACACAAAACCAACATCAACAAGTAATAGTGAAGTAAACAAATAAAAGAGTTCATAACATCATAGTATAAGCAAGACACTTACTTATAACCCACTATTTAGCCTACAAGTGCAATGTCGACAAGCAACGTCTAACTCAACATAACGTAGAATCAATAGAAACCATCATCATATTTAGCAATATAGACCAATATCATCTTCAACATTAAAACTAATAATATATAGGATAATCACCATGAAAACTCAACATCTTTAAGGAATATACATTATAATAACACAAGAACAACCTACTAAGTTTCCCTCAAGGAAAACTATACAGGGCATAGGTAGAGTCCCATACATGTACCTAGGTTAAGTCAAACCTCTCAAGTCTCCTTAGTTAGTGTATAGTCCATTACTTCATTTTACTTTTGGGAAAACTTGACTTAACCTACCTTGATCACAACAGCTAATTGCAAAATCTGGTGTTGTAAAACTTTATACCGATGAAAGGTAGTCTACCGGCAAAAGTAGGACCAAACAGGAACATAACGTCTAGGTGGATCCACTAGCTATTATTCCTATGGTGGAAACATAGTTTATGGAGCTTGGAATATGTCATGGAAACATCACTCTATGGCCTTTTTGCACTATTTCTTTTAGAAATTTCTGGCTACGACTCCATGTAGGACACACAAGGGACTTAGAGAAGGACCCCAACATGGAGCTCAACATTGCTAGTTAGTGGCACTCGACTGACCCAAACGATGGCCAGTTGTCCAGGAAACGGCCTGTATATGGGTATCTTCGATGGAGCATGTGGGATGCAGGTTTAAGAGGTGTTGAAGCAAACCAGGAGACCACATCGACAGGGTGTGGTTTCACACAAGAACCGTCGATGGTGCTGTAAAACATCGCGTCGTCACTGTAATGTTAGGGGTGAAGTTCCGAATTCAACCCAAGTTTTTTAAAAATATAAGGATGGTTATATTGGGTTTTAAGGGTAAGAATATAGAAGTCCTAAAACTCTAATTTAAACCCTAAAACCTAAATCATAACACATTCCCTCCCAAAGTTTCTTAAAAATCTCTATGAGAGTTCAAGATGAAGATGGAGCTTCAAGATGGGTATTTAATGGAGTTTGTTCTTCAATTATTATTGGGTTATTCTAATAAGTTATGGTCTTTCTTTATATAAGGCTTTCTCTCACCTTATAGACAATTTCAAAGATGATTTTCAAAGATTTCTAAAAGACAAAAACTCTAATTTCTACTCTAAGCTTCTTGCCTGAAACCTTTTTAAATCTTAAGATAAGATTTTATTGATGTATAATTGATGTTTTCTTATGAAATTCTCCATGAACTCTTGACCTTCACAATTCTCTCAATTTTACTAAAATATGGGTTATGTGATCATGCTTTGATATTGATTAATTAATGTGTACATTGGTATGGGCTTTTGATTCATGTAAAGATTATGATTATATAGTTTATAGGATTCTTAAATATTATCAATTTAATATTGTATATTATTATATCTATTCAAAATAAAGCCTAATGAATTGATATTGACTTTAGGCTTATGAATTCAAATGTACTTTTCGATATGTAATCTAATGATGAGATAACTATATTCAGTTGATATGTAGGATGTATTATATTGATAAATATATATTTAATTCACTTATATTCATTGAGTATTATAGTTTATGTATTGTATTGATGTTCATGGCCATGGGTAAGGGCCTTATGATACCGATTTGGATGATTTAGCTTTGGAATCAAAGTGGTTAGAGGAAGTAAGGGTTTGCTACCCTAATTCCCTTTAATTCATGTTAATAAGACTTCAATTATGTCTTGACTGGTATGGTCCACTTATGGCAGCGGTCCTATGTGAATTGTTGCGGCCTTGTACACTTTACTTTATGTGATATAATGATCATGTCCTTGTCGGCACAACTTGTAGTATTATTATGATTTGTATAGTTGATTTATGTGAAGTATGAGCATATCTATATATATGTGAAGTAATGTGAAAGTATGTGTTCTTTGTATGTACGTTAAGAGATCATGTAGACTTGTTATATGTGTATATGTGTAGTCTTAGGGTTGATGTGTGGTTGTTCCTAGTTGATATGACTCTACAATGGTTATGTTGATGATGATATGGTACTGTATAGGATGACATAATGATGATAATGGTTACCCCTGAGTGTCTTAAATAATGACATGTAATATGTTTTAAGGTGAAGCATGTCATGTCTCGTATTGGTTAATTTTTGTCCTTAATTGAGGCATGTATGAGGGTTAATATGTGATGTCTAGACTTAGGATTTTATATCCTCTTTGTATTGAATGTATGAATGATATGTGAGACCTTGAATGATGATAAGAAGGTTCTTTATGTGAAACCTTGAACCTAGCAGTAAGGTTATGAAACTTGAAGTCGAAATTCGTAATGGTATCGTTCATGTAATGAATGATGGACTTAAGGTTGATTGGATGGAACCGAATCATATCAATACTTAGGAAAATCATTATGATATTTTTGTCGCCATTAGAAGGAATCCCCTGCAGGACCTCTTTGATAAGGTAAATGTAATTGGGTTATGAACATGGAATGGATCCCTTTTGTATGAACCTTAATGTTAATTAATCTATGAGAACAAAGTCTAGAACTGAGTGAGTATGATAATGCAAGTAGCTCTAGTTGAAGGAGGAGGCTAGAGCACAAAGTAATCCCTTCATATTCCTTAACCATGTGCCTACATGGGATATGTCCAAGTTCTATCATTGGCAAGTATAACAACCTCCATTGGAGTAGGTTACAACTCCAAATTCAATGATTTTATACCATGTTCTATGTCATTTATTACCTATTTTAATCATATAGGATACCTAATAGCATTAGAGAAGTTCTATGAAGTTTAGGTGGTGGTGTGGGACACTATCTAGACATTGCACAATAGGCTTTGAAGGTGTTAGTTGGAGTCCCTACATATTGTCCAAGACCATTACATGATTGTCCTTATGCGATGAATAAGACTTAAATTAATAAATGAATGTAATTACTCAAGATAATAAAGTAGGTTAAATGAATAAGTACTTATCTAGAGTAGTTAGGGTTGTCTAGTTAAGGTGTGATTGGGGCATATGAATGGTAATTTATTATCTTACCTAGACAAGTCTTATGAATGACTCTAGTTAGGGAACAGGATTGATTATGTGGAAATGAACCAAACTTGGGTATTCTTAAGCTTTACTTAGGCAATCTTGAAGAGGTAAATCATAAACGTTATCTTCTTGATTTTCTTAAGTAAGTATTTTGATAACCCTTTGAAAGAGAATTGTCATATCTTATATGTTATGTATGTTGGTGTATTGTAAGTGTGTGTGTGTCTCATTATGAGTAGTCTTGAAGATCGTTAGGCATAGATAGAGAGGGTGTATGGGCGGTCTCTCTTTGTGTGACTTAAGTGAATCTTAGGATATCTTTTTGTGAGAAGACTACATGCTAGAAGGTGTGTTTAGTGAAGGCTAAGCACTTCACTGTACAGTGAAGGGACTTGACTGTAAAAGTGAATCGAGTTACTGGAATATGACTCATAAAATTATGATATTTGATTTAAATTATTTCTTATGTGTTTCTCAGTTGTTAAATGTTGTTCTTATGATTTTAGTATGATGTTTTGATCAAAATTCATGAAAAGAATGTTATTTACTAAATATCCGTTTTCATGGTTTTTGCAAGGCTTCCATACTTAGTGAATCTAATGTGTTAACCACTTCTTTTCCCTTTTTGACTAAAGTGTAGGAAATTGTAAGTTTTGATATGCTATGGAAGATGGATAGGTTTTTAACGGTTGTAGATGTAGTATTGGTGAGTCCGCATCTATTTGAGGACAATATTCAAACATTTTCCTTTATGTCTTAAGTCTTTATTTTCTGTTTTTTATGAGTTTAGCCCCAAGTATTTTATACTTTAAAGTATTGATGGTTCAAGGCGATGTTGTAATGGTTTAATGTTGTAAATGAATGTCTTTTGCTTGTGTAATGATTATGAATAGAGTTCTTCATTTGTGAAGAAAATTTTAAATTCTTACTCATTTTAGTTTGTTTATTAGGAAATGAATGATACGAGTGGCTTCGATGAGACTTCTTGAAGTCTCATTTGGGTTGTGGAGACACAAGGAGACTCTAATTTCTAGGGTGTACTTGCGGGTTGTGACAAGCTTTGTATCAAAGCATAAGGTTTAGGGAGTGTCTTAGTTGTCTCATTAACCACATCTAGTAGAGTTTTCTTTATGATTTGAAGCGCGCCACCTATGGAGCTTGTGATGGTCCGTCGTGCCCGCGACGGTTCGTAGGACGCATCCTAGTGCAGCTGCTGAAGGAAGATGGGGAAATCTGACCAAGTGTGGGGTTACGGAGTGCATGACGGAACATCGTAGCCATGACGGTTGGTCCTGTCGGTTCGTCATGAAGATCAGAGAAGTAGTCCAAGTACCCAAATTCAAAGAGTTCAAGTGTTACGGAACGGAGATCCCCGACGGACCGTTATGCCTGTGAGAATCCGTCATACCTGCCGTTGAGGTTAATGAACAGAGTAGGAGAAAAAATTGCACAAGTAAGGGACGACGGAGTCCATGATGGTCGTTCATGACCACGACGATCCGTTGCGAGGTCCGTCGACCCAACCACGTTTTGAGAGATTTCCAGCAAATAGCGTCCTTATTTATTAAGGTTTTTATTTTTTTATAAATAGTTTGAAAAACCTCATTTTTGGGGTTAGACTCTTGGTTATTTTACCTTTTTTGTGGATTAGACTTGGTGATTATTATTACACTTTTAGAGAATCTTTAGTCTTCAGTTAATTTCAATAATTGATTGTTGGTGATTTTTGTTGATTAATCAAGTGAACTTCTGGATTTTTTTCATTCTCATTGAAGTAAGTACATGAATTCTTATATTACATATTTGAATATTGTGATTATGACTATGGGTAACTAAACTCCATAACTAGGGTTGTGGGAACCATAGGCGAATAATGAGGTAAAACCTAACTTAAATTACAATTCTAGAATAGTGTCTTGCATGTATTGATAATTCTTTCATTTAGAAGTCTTTTTAACGGATGGCCAATGTTAGAACTCGTCTTAATGCTACTTGCTAGACCAAGGAGGTATATAATAAGAAAAGAATTATCAACATAGATTTAGTGTATACTATCTAATAGGCTAGTATTGATTGGTACGAGGTAATAACTTAGTCCCATATCGAATACGATACTTAATATGAGGTAAAGGTAAGGGTTAGTATAGCAACACACGTAGCCGTACCAAGGTGCGGAGTAAAATATTCTAGATGCTAGACCAAGGATTTAGAAATACATAACTTATAACTTTCCTTGCAAAATACTAGGAAAGAATTGTTATAGTTATAATTATAAAGTTATGAACCTGTGGGGAACACGTAAACCCTAGTTACTTTTATTAATTGATTAAACTCCAACAGTTGAAGCTGTAAGTTGTCTTCTTTAATTTAGCTAGTTTTTTTCATTCATTTACAAGTAAAAAAAAACTTTTATTGTCTCTACTTTCCAAGGAAATAATTGAGTAAATAGTAGTAATAATAGATTGAAGTTAAGTCTGAACTATTTTCCTCGTGAGAACGATCCCAACCCCATTAGTTTGGTTCTTTACTTGATACGACCGCTTTACTTCTTATTTGAGAAGTAAGTTTGAGTATATGAAATTTTGGCGCCGCTGCCGAGGAAAGTAGCTTTTAGATTAACTTAAACTTATTACTAAAGTTTAGTCAATATTTTCTTGATTTTACTCTGTTTCATTGTTTTTTATTCTTGCAGAACTATCTTCCTTGTATGCCAAATACATGGAGAGGAAGAGAACCCTTGTTTACCTACGATCACGTATTAGAGCGTACACTACGCAACATGAATCGAAACATGGGTATTAATGATCATGATCAAAACAAGAACATCCCAGCTCCGGTTTATGTTCATGGTCAGTTGTTACCCGATGCTCTGGGTGAAAACCAACAGAGGGGAAAAAATCCCGCTCCACGACCCCAAGAATACTACAGAGGCTATGACAATATAGCAGACTCCGATGGGCCACTTTTTTTGCCCCCTTTACTACCAGGCTACACCTTTGTGGTAACTAGTAGCCTGATGCAAATTCTCACTGCCAGAAGGTTTTTTTCAGGGCTACCTTCTGAGGATCCACATGACCATATAGCTAAGGTAAGGGCAGTGTGTAAAAGTTTTATAGGGAGTCCTGACTTGGACATGGATGTAATAGGGATAAGATTGTTTCCTCTCTCACTGATGGGAGAGGCTGCTATTTGGTTCACTGAGCTTCCTTACAAATCTATTTTCACTTGGAACAAACTAAGGGACCTTTTCTTAGCACGCTACTACCCGGTCTCCAAGAAACGTAACCACAATGACAGAGTGAACAACTTTGTGGAACTATATGGAGAGTCAGTTGGTAGTTCTTGCGATAGATTCACCTCATTTTTTAGAAGCGTCCCCAATCACCGTATAGATGATGAGTCACTGAAGGAATACTTCTATCGGGTACATGATGATAATAATTAAGCGGTGTTGGATACTATAGCAGGTGGTTCTTATGGGGAGTGTCCTTATGTTGAGATTGTTGAAAAGTTAGAGAAAATCTCCTGGAATAATAAATCTTGGAGTACTAGGAAGTTAGATACTAGGAGAAACACCTATGCAATGCAATCCACTCACAACCCAGCCAGATATGAGATTCGTGAAGTGATGGCTCAGATGAGAACTGAGCTTGGGTTGATATTAAAACATGTCACTGGGGTGCAGAAAAAATAAGTGCAGTAAACTACTTTTCTAAACAACCACCACCAAATGATGAATACTATTATGCGGACGATTCCTATGCAGTAAATGAGCAGACGGGGGGTTTTCGACCGAGTGCCCAAGTCTATAATCAGGATAATTGGCGCCAAGGTCAAAGGAACCAACGTCGGATCTAAGGTAACTATAATCGTGAGGGTCATTATGTCCGAGATGGAAACTACAACCGCGACAACAACTTAAACAGGAGTAACTATGGTAACAGAAATGATAGGAATGGGAGCTATGTCCCTTCATAAAAACTTGAAGTTACTCCTACGGATGGTGGAGATAGTATGGCGCGAGTTGAGGATATGTTGCACAAAATGATGAGAAGGTTCGATGCTAATGATGAGTACATTAAAGAGTTAAGGAGTTATTTAGCGGGTATTGGGCAGAAAGTCGATACACATGCAATATCAATTAAGTAGATCGAGTTGCAAATGGCCCAATTATCTGCGACTGTGAACACACGGCAACCGAGAACTCTTCCTAGCAACACTGTCCAAAATCTGAAAAAGGATGGACACTGTATGACAATCACTACTCGGGGTGGTAAGCAAACCATTCACCCACCTATGTCGTCTAATGAGGAAGAGGTGAGAAAGGATAATTTAATGGTAGTAGAGGGTAATGGTGAAGCAGATGATAGCACTGGAAAAGATGCAGAAGTCCTTATAAAGGTAATTCCCATGCCTAGACCACCACCCCCCTTTTCTCAGAGATTAGAGAAAAAGACCGAGGATGGTAAATATCAGCGTTTTATAACAATGTTGAAGCTGCTTTCTATCAATGTATCTTTGGTAGAAGATCTAGAACAAATGCCCGGTTATGCAAAGTTTGTGAAAGATCTGGTTAAAAAGAAAAGATTGGTGACGTTCAAGGATGATAGAAGAATGCAGCATTGTAGGCTATTGCTACAAGATCTCTCGTACAAAAGAAGAAGATCTAGGTGCGTTCACTATTCCTTTTACAGTCGGTTAATTACATTTTGCGAAAGCATTATGTGATCTTGGGGACAGGATAAATGTCATGCCCCTCTCGATTTACAAGAAGTTGGGTTTGGGTGACCCAAAGCCCACTGCGATGCGGCTACTGAAGGCCGATCGAACAATGAAAAGGCCTATACGGATACTCCACGATGTGCTAGTAAAAGTGGGGTCGTTCATATTTCTAACAGATTTCTTTATTCTTGATTGGGAAGTCGATTTTGAAGTGCCTATTATTCTTGGGAGGCCATTCCTTGCTACGGGTAGAGCCTTAGTTTATATGGAAAAGGGGCAGATGAAATTTTGGTTGAGCAATGAAGAAGCGACCTTTAACATTTGTAGGTCCATGAGAAAGAGTGGTGAGGAGCTCCAATCAGTATCTACTATATCCTAGAAAGAAAAGATGAAGAAGGATAATGACCTAAAAAGTGAAAAACTAGAGATTATGGTTAGAGATTTGGTGCTTTTAGATAGTTCTAGGCTGCGTTGGCTTCCGGGAAATTTCAAGTCCAAACGGACTGTCCCTTACTTGATTATCCAAGTATTCCCTCATGGACCAGTTGAGTTAGAAACCAAGGAGGTAGTGCGGTTTAAGATGAATGGACAACACATAAAAATCTATTTCGGGCATTGCTGAATCGGCGAATGAAGTGATCGAGGCATACCATCTTGATGAAGTCTGACTAATCAAGTGTCCTCAGTCATACCGCGACGTTTAATCAGGCGTTTGTTGGGAGGCAACCCAATACTTATAGTTTTTCTATCGAGTAATGGTAGCATTTTCTACTAATAGGTTTTAAATTTGCAGGCACATCGCTAGGATATTCTGCAGAAAATCACTATGCAGCAGTCAATGACGGACCCATCGACGGCCCATCACGACCGCGACGGACCGTCGCATGAATTTGTCGTGGCAGTTACGTATTTCTTTTATTTTCAAAACTAGGTCACACGCGACGGAACCAATGATGGACCGTCACAACTCCGACGGACCGTCGTCGAGGAATCATCGCGTCATTAATGAAATGTACCCGACCCGATCTAGCTGGGGGTTTTTAAAATTTCTTAACATTTAAAAAATGCACTCCCTTCCTTTCACCCATTTCCTTACCTCTTCCTCCCATTTCCCTCCTTTTTCAACTTCCAATTTCCTACCTATCTTTCTTTCAACCGATCATTTTCCCAAAATCCCCAATTTCTATAATCAACTCTCTACTAGTCGGAGTCTGCTGCTGTGGTTCTCTACTTGACCACCAAGTACCTTCCTCGCTTGTTTTTCTCAATTCTCAAGTAAGTGTCTCTTATTTCTACCTATTTACATTGCATTTTTGTATATAAATTAGTATAAGACTATTTCTTATTGATAGGTACATTCTTTAATACATTTGCTGACTAACCTAAGTTGAGAATCCTCAAAAATTCCTTGTTAAAACTCTAGAAATAGGTGCTTTAGCATTGCTAGTTTACTAGGTATTTGGGTTAGACAAATGTAGGTTAAAACACTAAAAATTCCATTTGGGTCATAGGGTATGAATGGGGCATCCCCAGTTATGTCACTAAATCACAGAACGAGACCCCGATTACGAACCATCGTACCCATGACGGGCCATCATTTGGTCCGTCCCAACACCCCTAACACCCCAATCTCCAATTTTCTCCAAGTGTCCACCAACGGACACATGCGACGGACCGTCATTCTAGGACGGTCCCGTCCTGCACAACAGTTCTGGTTGTCAGAGACCTATTCCTAAGGGTCTCTTACTTTTTCCAAGTTTCCTCTTACGGACATCTACGACAACCTTCATACCCTCGACGGTCCATCCCGCATAACCGTTATGACGGTCAGAGATCCCTATCCTAAGGGTCTCCATACTTTTTTTCAGTGTCCTCTGACAGAAACCTACGACGGACCTTCATACCCTCGACGGTCCGTCCTGCACATACCATCATGACGGTCAGAGACCCTTCTCCTAAGGGTCCCCATTCTATTTTTCTATGTGACCCACGACGGACATCGATGATGGACCATGATCATCACAACGGTCCGTACTGCTTATCCGTCATACTTGTCAGAGAAATTTCTTCAGGGGTCTCCACGTAAACATAGTGCAAGTATGACATGACGGACCCCATGACGATCCGTCATACTCACGACGAACCATCACCTAGTCAGTCATGTTTCATAGTTACTATAGAAATGTCATTACATCTTAACTCTTTTATATATTTTTTGTCGTTTTGCTTGTCTTGTTTGATCCCTCTAGTACTTATATTGATTTTTTACAGGTACTATCTATTATGGCACCAAAACAAGATTGAGTCTACGCACGTGGGCGATTGAAGTCTGGCACCCCGTCTCCTTGCCTGGTCATTGTCTCTAATGATGAGCGTGATCCCGAGTACATGCCCCCAGGCACTTCCACCCCATCTCGAGCTGCACGTACTGCCAGAGCCACACCCAAAAAGGTGGCGTTCGGTGTAGTCACTGCCTCCCAGTCTTATGAGGAGCCCATACTGACCGGCACACCTTCTGGCTTCATCTACTAATGAAGAAGCAGCCTGGCTCCTTAGGATTTCATGGTCGGAGGAAGCCTTCGGATCTACTGAGGTCCCTACACCCGCCACAGCGGCACAGTCTGCCTCGTCTGATGAGGCTGACAGTTCTGAATCCACACCTGGCTCATCGACTCGTGCTCTCACCCGGGTTGGCGACCAACCCAACCGGTGGTGTGTCGACGGGCAGTATCAAGTATATTCAGACGTAATGTTTTTGAATGACAAAGGAGTCATGACACTGACCCTTACATTGGAGCGGTGGGTCCTTACGGGAAGTCTCCTGACTATGCCATAGATCCACAATCTCTTCACCAGACATCGACTTGAGTGGACAAAGCGTTCTTTTGGCCATTATAGTGAAGAGTTTGTCCGAGAGATCTATGCCTCCTACGTGGCTACTCTCAGATCATAGATTGATAGGCGGGCTACCCCCACTAAACAGTCCCAACTGGAGCATGTAAGAGTATGTGGCATTCAGGTTGCTATCTCCCTACGTGCCATCCGTCGGTATCTATACGGCGAGGATTTTAATGCCAACCGTACCCCTCTCACCGCCGAGTTTGACTATCGGTGGCAAATAGTCAAAGATGTCCAATTCTTGCATGAGTCATCGCTGAGAGAGACCACCAACAGGTGGATGTGTCGACCCTTCAGGAAGTGGTCGATAGTCTTTGCGCAGACATCAATATGATCTTAGAGTCTAGGGTGCCTGAGTATGAGGCCCCTTCTTCAGAGCCCGCTGAAGACACAGTGATGTCAGTCTTATTCTCCACTTCTCAGATTCCACCACCTCCCCCTCGAGAGCATGCCGAGAGGCGTAGGGTCAAGAGGAGGATGAGGCTCGACCACAGGAGAAGGAGCACCGTGAGATGGAGACTGCGAGGAGAGCCTCGCTTGCTTATAAGGAGATGCGTCGGGTGAGGGCCGTAGAGTCAGCTGCTGGGTCATCTTGCTCCAGAAATGTGGAGATAGCGGGAGGCACTGCTGATAGTGTTGTTGATGCAAAGGACACTACTCAGGGTGTCCAGATTACAGAGGTAGTGGGTTCCGGGGAACTGGACCCACCAGCTTTCTGATCGTTGGCGCTTTGAGCCCCAGGTTTGATTCACCTACCACTCTTGTATATCATTTTTTATGCATTGGGGAAAATTTCATGTCTTTTTGTTGAGGGTGGGGTAAATTGAAAGTGAGTGCTATGGTGAAGTCTGAGTATCCCAATTCACTATCCCATTTTAAGGTTTTCTTGTCTATGTTCTTTTTCACCAAGAGACTGATTATTTTTACTGTTGAACCGGCATGTCTATATCTTGTGTACATAGTTTAATTCTGAAGCATGATGGCTAAAATGATATACTGATGAATTAAAAATACTGCATGACTAGGCATAGTAATTGATAAATGTGTCTCTCTAAGCATGACATAGAGGTACACCACTGCATGACCCTAAGTCTAAAATTCAAACTAGGTGTCTGATAATCTGGTAGAGTAATGAGATGTCAAGTGAGTGTGAGGAAGATTTGAATAGTCCACTATTTGTACTGAGCTAGAACTTTCCTGGTTAGTCCTGCTAAAAGTAAGCTGTAATAGACAACTAGGAAAGGATCATAGGCCCTTATTCAAAATAGCCCATTTTTAGCCTAAATAAAAACAACAAATGAAATTAATCCTTTTTTGATCCAAGTGATTTGAACTTAAACAAGACCTTTCTTTTTCACCCCAACGAATCTTTTCAAGGAATAATGTGTTGGCCCTTGTCCCTCTTTGGACATGTGCACCTCAGCTTATGCCAAAAGCATAAGTTGAGGGTGTCTAATGCAGTAAAGAACCTTTTTATGACCCTTACCTATGTTTGGGTATTGTGTTCTTCGACTCATGGCAAAGCCATGACTTGAGGGTGGCTATTTTGAGGAATGCTCTAGAATGTGGGCTTGAAAGAACAAAGAGAGAGAAAGAAAAAAATTAAAGTGACTCAAGAATCAGTTGAAAGAAAAGTGAAATAAAAAAATACAATAAATACAAGCAAGAAAAGAAGAGAGTCACTTACACAAATGAATAAAGAAGGGAAAATAGCAAGGTAAAAGAATATGGAAAATTGGGAGAAATAAAATGATGAAAAGAGGTATGTTTAGCCGATAAGTCAAGGAAGCCAAAAAGTCACTAAAGTAAACCTAAATATACCCTACCTAACCCTTAGCCTATGTTACAAGCTAATAAAGTCCTATCGTGATCCTAAAAAAAGTTGTATAGCGAACTTAAAGCAATGAACATAAGGGCAAGCTTATGGCAATATGTATGAATGAGTTGTGAATCTATTCTGAGAGTGAATGTTGAAAAGTAATTCTTATACTCAAACTGAAATTGCTGTGTGAAAAATGAGGATGTTGTTTTGAAGTGAGGACACTAGTTGCAATACCGGAAATATTAGCACCCCAGTGAGAAATTGAAGAAGATAGGTGTTAGTGCATGGTGATTCTGTGTCATGGTCTGATTCCATTTAATTCAAGCCTAATAGTGATAGCATTCATAAATATGATTAGACTAATCATAATCGATAGCCAAATGATTGCAAAAGTTAAAACATGTATACTATTGTACAATGATTTTGTATTGAGTTATAGTGTGTCGCTTGAGGATAAACGACGAATTTAAGTTGAGGGTGTTGATATACCAAGGCTTCATGGTATTTTAAATATTTTTACCTTAATTTTAGTGTTTTCAAAAGCCTTTTTCTACTAATTTTTATATAAGTTTCTCTTTATTTGCAGGAAATCTGTCTAAAAGATGAATGCGATGGTTTTTGAGAAAGAAATGTAAAAAAGTACCATCTACGAAGCTTGTGACGGTCCGTTGTGCCCGTGACGGTTCATAGCTGGCATCGTAGTGCAGTTGCTGAAGGAAGATGGGGAATTCTGACCAAGTGTAGGGTTACGGAGTGCGTGACGGGACGTCGTAGCCATGACGGTCCGTCCTGCTGGTTCGTCATGAAGATCAGAGAAGTAGTCCCAGTACCCCATTTCCAAGAGTTCAAGTGTTATGGAACGGAGACCCCCGATGGATCGTTGTGCCTGTGATGATCCACATACCTGTCGTCGAGGGTAATGAAGGGAGCAGTAGAAGAAATTGCATAAGTATGGGATGATGGAGCCCATGATGGCCCGTCGTGCCCACAATGATCCGTCGCGAACTCCATCGACCCAGCCACGTTTTTACAGATTTCCAGCAAATAGAGTCCTTATTTTATTAGGTTTTTATTTTTTTATAAATAGTTCGAAATACCTCATTTTTGGGGTTAGACTCTTGGTTATTCTAGATTCTTTTTTTGATTAGATTTGGTGATTATTATTACACTTTTGGAGAATCATTACTCTTCAATTAATATCAGTAATTGATTGTTGGTGATTTTTGTTGATTAATCAAGTGAACTTCTGGATTTTATTCTTTCACTTTAAAGTAAGTGCATGAATTCTTATATTACATATTTGAATATTGTGATTATGACTATGGGTGACTAAACTCCATAACTAAGGTTGTGGGAACCATAGGCGAATAATGAGGAAAACCTAACTAAAATGACAATTCTAGAATAGTGTCTTGCATGTATTGATAATTCTTTTGTTTAGAAGTGTTTTTAACGGATGGACAACGTTAGAACTCGCCTTCATGCTACTTTCTGTACCAATAAGGTAGATAATAGGAAAAGTATTATCAATATATATTTAGTGTACACTATCTAATAAGCTAGTATTGATTGGTACGAAGTAATAACTTAGTCAAATATCGAATATGATGTTGAATATGAGGTAAAGGTAAGGGTTAGTGTAGCAACACACGTAGCCGGACCAAGGTGCGGAGTGAAATTTTCTAGATGCCGAACCAAGGATTTAGAAATACATAACTTATAAGTTTGCATGCAAGATACTAGGAAAGAATTGTTATAGTTAGAATTATCAAGTTATGAACTTGAGAGGAACACGTAAACCCTAGTTACTTTTATTAATTGATTAAACTCGAACATTTGAAGCTATTAGTTGTCTCCTTTAATTTAGCTAGTTATTTTTATTCATTTAGAAGTAAAAAAAACCCTTTTATTGTCTTCACTTTCCAAGGAAATAATTGACTAAATATTAGTAATAATAGATTGAAGTTAAGCCTGAACAATTTTCCTCGTGGGAACGATCCCAACCTCATTAGTTGGGCTATTTACTTGATACGAGCGCTTTACTTCTTATTTGAGAAGTAAGTTTGAGCGTGTCATATATGCATAATAATAACTTCCTAAGGCTCCTATAAATGCAAACTAGAGCAACGCATAGGTAGATTCCCACATCCCTAACTAAGCTAAGTCAAACTCCTCAAGTCTCTTTTGTTAGTTTATACTCCATTACTACATTATAGTTTCGGGGAATCTTGACGTAACTGTCATAGACCACATGAGCTAAATGTGGAATCCGTTTCATAAAAACTTACACCAATAGAAGGTGGTTTACCGGCCAAGGTAAAACCCAATATAAACGTAGCTTCCTATATGGATCCATTAGCTAGTCTTCCTGTGGTGGCAATATAGTTCAAGAACTAAGAAATAGGTATTCCCTCTTCGTACTTTGTGGTAGTTGGTCCTCTTCTCATGGGAATCCCTCGAATGAAATATCCCTCAAAAGGGAATTTAACATCACATGGGAAACTATAAGGTGAATCTTTCCTCTTCATGAAGGTCATTACATCCCGTTCTCAAGTTCACTCGGTGCTATGCTAAGTTCCTTTAATAAAATGTCTTTAAATATTCATTGACAATTCTAACTTAGTTTAGTTTATAGGGTATATCCCTTGTATAAACATAATCATCATAGCTAAATAAGAAATGCATGAGTACTAGTCCTTTCATCACAATTCATATAAGTGAGGTTAACACTTTACATATCACATAATAATAGGGCAAAATGATACACATAACAATTCTCATAATTCAACAATAAACATGATAATAAAGTTAGAAGAGTCACCATATTATAATTCAACACTAAACAAAACCTTTGAAACATGATACTTACCCCAATCTTCTTAACCTAAATAACTACTCAAGAACTTAGCATAAGAGACTACAACTAGTCACAACATATTTGTGATCAGTTTAATAGCAATAACTAAGTATGATTTAACCAATAATAAAGTCAATTGAATCAACTCCAACATAATCCACAAAAAGATCAAACCTAGGGTTAATGGTTAAGGGTCATATTCTACAATCTAGAAAAAACAATCTCAATTCATGATAATCAAGTTACATTAGATGTTAATCAAATTATTATACCCTAATTAAACCATAAACAACTCAATTCGTAGCATCAATTTCGTAATTGGATGAACCCATATGAAAACTCAGTTTTTAGCAAACCTTTAAAGGAATCATTTGAGGAAAGAAGTCTCAAAGGTGAATAGATCCCATACCTTAAAGTTTTTGCAAGAATTTGAAAATGCATTCGTACATTTCCATCCCCCAAATCCCTTCCTTAGCCAATTCTCAATGATGTCTTATAATAGAGAGAGAAAGTAGTTACAGATAGAGAGTTGATTTTTGAGTTATAATTTAATTGATTGGGGTTGGGGATTTTATATGGGAGTTTAGTTAGTTAATTAGTGTCCCTTTAATCCCTAACAAACTCCTAAACCATTTACTTTTTTAATGTATTTATCCTTACAAAACGTGCAGCACATAAGACCTTCACAGATAGAACCCCGTCGACGGGCCGTCTGTGAGTCTACGGACCTCCCCGCTCTCATCCTTTACATCCGTCGATGATTTGAGAGAATTTTCAGGCTAGGGGATTCCTCATTATGGAAAAGTGTGGGATAATGGTGGCATCGACGCCCTGTTTATCCACACACGGGCCGTCTCTTGCTCCGTCGATGCACACATCCAGACAATGTTACTTCAAACGTTAGGGTCCTCCTCAAGGGCCCTTGGTTGGTCCTTGGGGATTCTTACACAGACATTTCGACCATGAAACAACTAAAACAACTTTAAGCTACCTTTTTACCATTTTTCATACACTTCCGACTCCTATAAACTTGTCAAACATGCTAAGATACACTAGTACCCGTTTTGAACAAACTTCTGTTCATCATGGATGTTCTTGAAAGGATTGGTTCTTATGCTTATTAACTAACCTAAATTCATCAAAATGGACTTAAAACATTACTTAGACCTCATTATCTATATGTTAGGATTTACTACACATCTTGAGATTTCAAAATGTTTATAGATGATGAGATCTTTGAGAGTCTTTAGTCTTCATGAGATAGACTTTTGTGTGAAAGCACTAGTAAGGTATAATTTTCCTTTAAGGAGTTCCTTATATTATATATTATGTTGACCTTATAATGGGTTTATCCTAAGTGGTGGATTATGGAGAAGAGTATGGTTGTTGGGAGTTAGGTACCCTTATGTTTTCTTTATGTGTTTATTCAAGCCTAAAACCAAGAGTTCTTAGTAACTTAATTTGGTAGGATTATTTTTTCAAATGTGTGTTCCATTTGTTATCCATATAATATGAATTTTTTGGTTAAAGTTTTATTGAATGAGAAAATGAGTTTTCATGCATGATATCTTCCTCATGATTCATGTGCTTCGAATGTAGGTTGCAAATTGTTTCATATAGATGAATAGAGAGCATGTATAAATGACTATACGACATTGATTTGTTGAAAATTTGTAAGGAATTTCTTAAGTTTTGAATTGTTAGATTTTGAATCATGTTCACTATAAAGACTGCCTACTCACTGTAACATGTTGCAAAAATTTACTAATTCATCTTTGATTTAAAATTATTTTAATATGGTTTTAATCGATTTATATGAGAATGATATTGAATCTAAAATGAGTTTTTTCTATTTTGAATGAAGCATGTGAGTTTTGTAATATAATGAGATATCGAATGTTTTCTAGTTTCTTACTGTCTTGTAATTCTCTTAACTATGTGATATTGATGTTCTCCTCAATATTTGTATTGTATGAGATGTTATATGTTATTTTCATGAGTTGAATATTTATTCTCTACACTTTGAAGTGTTCAGAGAGTGGCAAGTGTCAATGGCGGACGAATGTTGTGCAAGTGTAGCACTATGTAAGATACCGAAAATGACCTAGCTGAATCTAGATCATAAAAGGGTTGTCGTGATTGTATAAGGTACTAAATTGGTATATAATGTGGGTTGGAGGAAGTGTCTAACAGTTTAGGCGCATTGGAAGTCAAATGTCAGGGGACGATCAAGACATTCGATGACTAAGTCACATATGTGCCTCATATGTGGTTTTATGTGTTTATGTATGATTTATGAGATTATATAGTTTTTAAATGAGTTATTATTGTGTATATAGGAACTGTGTCAAGTTTCCTTAAGTTTGGAGGTCAAACTTCAAAGAATGTCTATGACGTTTGAAAGGTTTGTCATGTAACGACCATGTGTCTCTATGTATGTTTCGTCAAGATTTATGTTTTTTTTGGATGAAATTTATGTGGTAGGTGATTAACTCGTATACAAACACATTTTTGTTGGAAATATCCGGGTCCGACTCCAGGTAGAACCCACAAGGTACCCCAACTTTGAGCTCAACACTGCCAGGCAGGGGCAATCGACTGACCCAAACGACGGCCAGTCGACTAGACGACGGCCCATCGATGAATCTTGTCGATGGATCCATGTGTCATGCAGGTTGAATAGTTGTTGAATGAAACCACGAGACCCCATCAACGGGGTGTGATCTCAAACACAGACCGTCGATAAAGGGGCGTCAATGGTGTTTTGAAACTGTGCTACTTCACTGTAATGTTAGGGGTGAAGTTGAGAATTTACACAAAGACTTTTAAAAATAGGTGGAAGGTTATTTATGGTCTTAACGGGTATTTTAAAAGTATATAAGTCCTAAAACTCTCATTTAAACCCTAACACCTAAATCAAAACACATTCCCTCCCAAAATTCTTCAAAAACCTCCGCGAGAGTTCAAGATGAAGTTGGATCTTAAAAGATGGGTCTTCAATGGAGTTTCTTCTTAAATTATCATTGGTTCTTATAATAAAGTATAGTAGTTATTCATCAAAGTCTTTCTATCACCTTAGAGCCAATTTGAAAAATGATCTTCGAAGATTTCAACAAGATTAAAAAGTCCAATTTCTACTCTAAGTCTTGGGTTCTTGCCAGTATTGTTTTCACAGCTTAAGATATGATTTTGTTGATGTATAATTGATTTTTTCTAATGAAATTATCTATGAACCCTTGATCTTGAAAATCCTCAATTTTACAAAAATATTGTTTATGTGATCATGCTTTGATATTAATGAATTCATGTGTAGATTCTTATGGGCTTTTGATTCATGTAAAGATTATGATTGTATGGATTATAGGATGCTTCAATTTGATCAATTGAGTATTGTATATTCTATGATCTATTAAATATTAAGCTTATTGAATTTATATTGACTTAAGGCTTATGAATTCTAATGTAGTTTTCGATGGGTTATGTAATGATTTAATAATTATACTCAATTGATATCTCATTTGTCTTAGATTTATAAATATATACATTGAATTGACTTAGATTATTTGGTTTTTATAGTTAATGTATTGAATTAATGTTCACGGCCATGGGTAAGGGCCTTATGCTACTGAATTGGATGATTTAGCTTCGAAATCGAGTGGTAGGATGGAGTGGGGGTATGATGCCCTAATTACCTTTAATTCATGTTAATTAGTCTTCAATTATGTTGTTATTGGTATGGTACACTTACAATGGCGGTACTATTTGAATTCATGAGGCCTTGTCGGCGTTACTTTATGTAATATGATTATCATGGCCTTGTCGACACTACTTGTAGTATTATGATGGTTGGTCTAGTTGATTTATTTTAAGTATGAGTATATATTTCTATATGTGAAGTAATGTGAAAGTAAGTGTTCTTTCTTTATACGTTAGGAGATCGTGTAGAGTATGGTTATGGTTTTATGTGTAGTCTTAGCGTTGATGCATGGTTGTTCCCAGTTGACTATATGAATCTTCAATGGTTATGTTGATGATGATATGGTAGTGTATAGGATTACATAAAGATGATAATTGTTACGCCTAAGTGTCTTAAAGAATGAAATATAATATGTGTTAAGGTGAAGCATATAATGTCTTGTATTGGTTGACGTGTGTCCCTTACTTAATGCATGTATGAAAGTTAATATGTGATGTCTGGACTTAGGATGTTATAGACTATTAGTCATGAATGTATGAATTATATGTGAGAACTTGAATGATGATAGGAAGGTCCTTTATGTGAAAGCTTTAACCTAGCGGTAAGGTTAGGAAACTTGTCGTAATCCATAATGGAATCCTTCATGTAATGAAAGATGAACATAAGGTTGATTGTCTGGAACGACATCATATTAATACTTAGGAAAGTCATTTTTATCTTCTTGTCGCCATTGGAAGGCAGCCCCTAGAGGACATCTTTAATAAGGTAAATGTCACGACCCAAAACGGAGCCATGTCAATGCTGGAGTGATAGCTATTATTGTATGAAAACTCTGCTAAGGGTAAGAAACTATCCCAATGGCCACCAAACTCTATTACACATGCGCGAAGCATATCCTCCAACACTTGAATTGTCCTTTCAGACTGACCATCGGTCTGAGGATGGAATGCAGTACTAAGGTCCAACCTAGTACCCAATTCCGCATGCAATGTTTTCCAAAACATAGAAGTAAACTGCGCACCTCTATCTGATATGATGGATAGTGGAACCCCATGCAATCGAACGATTTCTGAGATATAGATCTTGGCTAACTTCTCTGCATTGTAAGTCACCTTGACCGGGATAAAATGAGCAGACTTAGTTAATCTATCAACAACCACCCAAATGGAGTCATACTTACCCATTGTCTTTGGAAGACCAACCACAAAGTCCATAGCAATTCTTTCCCACTTCCATTCCGGGATGGGCATTCTCTGAAGTGTTCCTCCGGGCCTTTGGTGTTCATACTTTACTTGTTGACAGTTTGGACACTTGGCAATAAAGTCAACAATATCGCGCTTCATTCTACTCCACCAAAAGTGTTGCTTTAAGTCGCGATACATCTTGGTTGCATCCGGATGTATAGAATACCTTGAGCTATGAGCTTCTGCCAGAATAGTGTTGATCAAATCATCAACTCGGGGTACACATACCCTTCCCTTAATCCTCAAAACACCTTCCTCATCAATTGTTGCTTCTTTAGCCTCTCCTTGCAATACTTTGTCTCGGATTCGCCTTAGTTTCTCATCTTCAAACTATTTTCCCTTAATCTTGTCAAGAAAAGAAGATCTCGACTCCACACTAGCCAACAATCCTCCCTTCTCATTTATTTCTAACCTCATCAAGTCGTTAGCCAGAGTCTGAACCTCTCTAGCCAATGGGCGTCTAGAAGCTTGCAAATGAGCTAGACTTCCCATGCTTCCCGCCTTTCTACTTAAGGCATCTGCCACAACATTCGCCTTCCCCGGATGATACAAAATAGTGATGTCGTAGTCCTTCAGTAGTTCCATCCATCTCCTCTGTCTCAAGTTCAAATCTTTCTGAGTAAAGACATACTGAAGGCTACGATGATCCGTGTAGACCTCACACTTAACCCCATATAAATAGTGCCTCCATTGCTTTAATGCAAACACTATCGCGGCCAATTCCAAGTCATGAGTTGGATAGTTACGTTCATGCACTTTTAATTGTCTTGAAGCATAAGCAATCACGTTCTTCTCTTGCATTAGCACTGCACCCAAACCCGAATAGGATGCATCACAATAAACAATGAAGTTCTTACCCTCTACCGGCAAGGTGAGGATAGGTGCAGTAGTCAACAAAGTCTTAAGCTTCTGAAAGCTTTCCTCACATTCATCTGACCACACTAATGGAACATTCTGCTTAGTCAAGTTCGTCAATTGGGAAGAAATAGAAGAGAATCCCTTGACAAATCGGCGGTAGTAGCTAGCTAACCCAACAAAGCTTCTTATTTCTGACACATTAGTGGGTCTTACCCAATTCTTCACTGTCTCAATTTTAGAAGGATCTACCATTACCCCCTCCTTCGAAACCACATGCCCCAAGAAGGACACTGCATCTAGCCAAAACTCACACTTAGAGAACTTGGCATAAAGCTTTTTCTCCCTCAACGTTTCCAATACCATTCTCAAATGCTCTTCGTGTTCTTTCTTGCTCTTTGAGTATACCAATATATCATCAATAAATACAATCACGAAGAGATCCAAATATGGCTTAAAAATCCCATTCATCAAACTCATGAACGCAGCAGGGGCATTCGTAAGACCAAAGGACATCACCACAAATTCATAATGTCCATACCTAGTTCGAAAAGCAGTCTTTGGTACATCCGTTGCCCGTATTTTCAATTGATGATAACCGGATCTCAAGTCAATCTTAGAGAAGACACAAGCACCTTGTAACTGATCGAACAAGTCATCAATTCGAGGAAGAGGATACTTGTTCTTGATAGTTACCTTGTTCAACTGCCGGTAGTCTATGCACATCCAAAACTCCCATCCTTCTTCTTTACAAACAAAGCTGGAGCACCCCAAGGAGATGCACTTGGTCTAATGAAGCCCTTGCTCAACAACTCTTGAAGTTGAGCCTTTAACTCTCTTAATTCGTGAGCCATTCTATACTGGGGTTTAGAAATGGGGCGTCTGCCTGGTTCAAGATCGATCGTCTGAGTCAATATCCCTATCTGGTGGCATACCGGGAAGATCTGCAGGGAACACATCCAAAAACTCACGGACTACCGAAACCGACTCAATTGAGGGTACTTGAGTAGTGTCATCCTTGAGATGTGCCAAGAAAGCTAAACACCCTTTACTAACCATTTTCTTAGCACGAAGAAAGGATATGATACGCACCGGATTGGAAGTGTAGTCGCCCTCCCACACTAACGGATCTGCCCCAGGCTTGGCTAACGTCACAGTTTTAGCGTTACAATCCAAGATCGCAAATTGCGGAGAAAGCCAAGTCATACCCAGAATTACATCAAAATCTCCCATTTCTAAAATAACCAAATCTACATAAGTGTTGCTCCCCACAAAATTCACCAAACAAGACCTATACACTTTTTCAACTACCACAGACTCACCCACCGGAGTAGAAACACGAATAGGCATATCAAGTAATTCACAATGTAGATTTAGACCATTAGCAAATGATGAAGATACATAAGAAAATGTGGATCCAGGATCAAACAATACGGAAGCCATGCAATCACAAATCAAAAGGTTACCTGTGATGACAGCATCAGACGCCTCCGTTTCAGATCTCCCAGGGAAAGCGTAACAATGGGCCCTATCACCCGTCTGTCCATTGCCCCTACCATGTTGCGTAGTAGTGGCTCCAGTTTGCCCATCTCCTCGGCCGTTTTTGGTGACCACCATTACCTCGACCACTACGTCCTCCAGAAAAACGGCCTCTACCATGACCACCTCTACCTCTAGCTATTGGGGTTCTGTAACTCTGGTTTGGACAATACCTCTTAATGTGTCCAACCTCCCCACATCCATAACACTCTCGGGGTTCATGCATAGGTCTCTCGGAGTAGTGTTGACCGTTCTGAGGTGGACCCCCAACTACAGTCTGTAGTGAAGATTGAATTGGTCGACTTGAGTAACCTCCGGAGCTCTGTCCTCTGGAGTGAGAACCATTAAACTCACCTCCCCTTCGAAACCTTTTTGGTGTCGATGTAGTGGTGAAGTCATCTGGCTTCACTCCTTCCACTTCTATCACAAAGTCTACCACCTCTTGGAAGGATGTTGCCGTAGCCGCTACTTGTAAGGCCGAAATCCGCAACTCTGATCTCAACCCCTTCACAAACCGGCGAATCCGCTCTTGTGGGTGAAACAGAGTTGAGTGGCATACCTTGATACAAAGACGAAACTTAGCCTCATATGCGTTAACCGTCATCCTACCTTGCTCGAGACTCAAGAACTCATCCCTTTTTCTATCTCTCAAAGTCCTGGGGATATACTTCTCCATAAACAGGGTAGAGAAGGATGCCCAAGTCATGGGTGTGGCCTCTGTCGGTTGACACTCGACATGTGATCGCCACCACATTTTGGCGTTCCCTTGAAACTGATAGCTTACGAACTCAACGCCAAACCGTTCTACTATCCCCATCTTGTGTAGTAGCTCATGACAATCAACCAGAAAATCATAAGCATCTTGATTCTCGCACTTTGAAGGCTGGAGGTTTCAATTTCAAGAACTTACTGAAAAGTTCGTGCTGATCGTTTGTCATTATCGGTCCAGTAGTCAGACGTGGAAATGTGCCTATCTCCAATGAGGCATCCATGCGGGGAGCCATAGTAGCCGCATGTCACACCTCTGAAACCGGAGGTGTTGGTGCAGAAACCATTGGAGGTGCCTGACCGTGATCAGATAACCCGCTAATATAAGCGAGAACCTGATTGATCATCTCTGGGGTAGGTTGGGGTGGCAATTCCTCATTCTGCTCTTGTTCATTCTCCCCATCCTCCCCTTCTCTTACCACTTCCTCAGTCGGTGGAGGAGTCACCGCCTAGCATCGGATGGGCTAGGTGCTCGTCCTCTTCCTCTAGAGGGCGTCCTCCCACGACCTCTACCACGGCCTCTTGCCGGCCGCTCTTCGTCGAGCCACGGCCCGATGGCTGGCTCGGATGTTTCTTGTTGTCTTTGCGATTCTTCTTTGGTGCGGTCGTTTCTCTAGTTCTAACCATCTGCGAAATAGAGTAAAGATGGTCGATACCACCAGATCGCCCAGATACCAATTGGACTCAAGTAGTAGCACGAAAGAAAGAATGAAAGAATGGAATTTTCCTAAAGTCTTATAGCCTCTCAAAGAAAAGTAAAGGCGTCCCCCTACCGTTCCTTAAGACTCTACTAGACCTGTTCTTGTGTGATGAGACCAACGAACCTAATGCTCTGATACCAAGTTTGTCACGACCCAAAATGGAGCCGCGACTGGCACCCACACTTACCCTCCTATGTGAGCGAACCAACCCATATAACCTTATCATTTCAAGATATATCAACAGAAAATAACGCGGAAGACTTAAACTCATTAATAAAAACAATTCAAAACTATTATTATTATCCCCCAAAATCTGGAAGTCATCATCACAAGAACATCTATCTCAAATTACTAAACTAGGAATGTCTAAGAAGCTAAAAATACATAAAAGCTAGTCCATGCCGGAAGTTCAAGGCATCAAGACTCGAAGAAGAAGACCCAGTCCAAGCTAGAAGCGTTAGCTCACCCTGAATTTCCGTAAGTAGTGAAGACTGGCTAGATCTACTGTTGAGTTGAAGTTGACGGAACGCTTCTTTGCATTACACAAATAGCAAGGAAGAAAACATGAAAGTAGGGGGTCAGTACAACCACAAGTACTGAGTAGATATCATCGGCCAACTCAAAATAGGGAACAGTATATATTAATAATAATGTAAATCAACTACAATACTCAACATGTAGCAATAACAACATGAGTTCATCAATAACTACAACCGAATTCACACATGAGGACTCAAGCCTCAATACCATACTCATTTGGGAATTAAGTTCATTAGATTGAGTATATTCATTATCTTTCTAGATTCATTATCTTTCTTCCTCTTGTGTCGGTACGTGACACTCCGCTCCTCTATTTCTATCCTGGTGCCGGAACGTGGCACTCCGATCCTCATATACTATCCTGATACCGGAATGTTGCACCCGATCCATATTCTATCCTGGTGTCGGAACGTGACACTCTGATCCTCATATTCATTCTATCCTGGTACCCGAACGTGGCACCCGATCCATATTCTACCCTGGTGTCGGAACGTGACACTCCGATCCTCATATTCATTCTGGTGTCGGAACGTGACACTCCGATCCCCTAATTCATCAAGCCTTCTTTCATACTAAGGCATCATCATTAACAAGTGAATTAGGGTTCTTTCAAGATTTGGGATTCAAAACTTCATCATGCTCATATAATTACATATATATATATATATATATCATATTCATACAAGCATACAATTAAGCACATAGTAGGGTTTACAATACTATCAACACATATCATTCACTATTAAGAGTTTACTACCAGTAGCATGAAATAACCATAACCTACCTCCACCGAAGAATGGAATCAAGCAAGAATTTTCCCAAGCTTTGTTTCTCCCTTCTCGTTCGATTCCCTCTCTTTCTCTTTGTTCTTTCTGTTTGTTTTACTCAAACCCTCTTTCCTTTACCCTAATTATCATATAATTAAGACTAAAAGAGGACAATAGAACCCACTAATTAACTTAAGGTTACCTCTTTTAAACCCAAAGTAATTAGACTTATTAATATTGACCCTCAATCTTTATAATTAAGGAAAGAATAGTCCAAAACGACCCTTAAAACGTGTAGAGGAATCCCATTCCGCCTGGGATTTGCGCAACCTGTGACGGGCCATCGTGCCTGCGGCGGTCCGTCACGATGGTCGTCGCAGCCTCCCAAATTCCAGGTGAACTGTGACGGCCCGTCACCCCAGTGACGGTCCGTCTTGCACCTCCGTCCTGAAGTTCATAGAGTCGATTTTCAGTACCCAATTTAAGAATTCTAAGTATGCTGAAACGATGCACCCTCGACGGGCCATCGTGCCTGTGACGGTCCGTCGCAGTGCCCGTGGTCTTGGCCAGTTTTTCCAGACTTAAAATCTGCTGTTCAAAACGACTAAACAGGTCGTTACAGTAAATGTAGTTAGGTTATGAACTTGTTATGGAACCCTTTTGTATGAACCTTAATGTTAATTAATCTATGATAACAAAGGCTACAACCGAGTGAGTATGGTAAGGGAAGAAACTCTCGTTAAAGGGCAAGTCTAGAGTACAAATTAAGCCCTTCATAATCAATAATCATGTCCCTAAATGGGATGTGTCCAAATTCTACCATTTTCAAGTAGAACACCCTCCATTGGAGCAGGTTACAACTCCGAATTCCATGCTTTGCTACCATGGTCTATGTTTGTGATTGCATATTCTCATAATATGGGATACCTACTAGCATTAGAGAAGTTCTATGATGTTTAGATGGTGGTATGGGACGCTATCTAGACATTGCATAATAGGCTTTGAAGGTGTTAGTTGGAGTCCATTGTCCAAGACCATTACTTGATTGTTCTTATGTGATTAATGAGTCTTAAATGAATAAACAAATGTGATGAGTTATGTTAAGAAAGTATGTTAAATGACTAAGTACTTACCTAAAGTAGTTAAGGGTTGTCTAGTTAAGGTGTGAAGGGGGCTTAGGAATGGTCACTTCTTATCTTACCTACATAAGTCATAAGAATCTAGTTAGGGAAGATGGTTGATTATTTGGACATGATCCAAATATAGATATTCTAAAGGATTACATAGTTAATTTTGAAGAGGTCAATCATGGACGTTATCTTCTTTATTTACTTCAGTAAGTCTTTTGATAGCCCTTGGAAGGAGAATTGACATATCTAGAGTAGTTAAGGGTTGTTTAGTTAAGTAAGTCTTTATTTACTTAAGTAAATCTCTGTGTGTATCATTATGAGTAGTCTTCATGATCGTTTAGCCATACATAGAAAGGTTGTATGTGCGGTCTCTCTTTATGTGAGTTAAGTGAATCTTAGTACATCTTTTAGTGAGAAGACTACATGCTAGAAAGTGTGTTTACTGAAGGATAAGCACTTCACTGTATAGTGAAGGGACTTCACTGTAACGGTGATTCAAGTTACTGGAATGTAACTCATAAAATTATAATATTTGGTTTAAATGATTTATTATGTGTTTCTAAGTTTTTAAATGTTGTTCTTATGCTTATAGTATGATGTTTCAATAAAATTCATAAAAAACATGTTACTTACTAAATGTCCCTTTTTCATTGTTTTTGCATGGCGTCCATACTTAGTGCCATCTAATGTGCTAACCCCATCTTTTCCATTTTTGACTAAATTGTAGGGAATTGGAAGACTTGATGTTCCATGGAGGATGGACAGGTTTCTGAGGGTTGAAGATGAAGTATTGTTGAGTCCTCATCAATTCGAGGACGATATCAACACATGTTCCTTGATGTCTCAAGTCTTTATTTTATGTCTTGTACGGTTTTTGACCCAAATGTTGTATACTCTAATGTATAGATGGTGCAAAGAGATGTTGTAAATGTTTAATTTTCTAAACGAAAGTCTTCCGCTTATATAATGATCATGAAAAGAGTTCATCGTGTGTGAAGAATTTTTTATATTCTTACTATTTTTAGTTTGCTTACTATGCAATGAATGATACGAGTGGCTTATATGAGACTTCTTGAAGTCTCATTTTCCGTGTGGAGAAACAAGGATGCTCTAACTTCTAAGGTGTACTTGCGGGTCGCGACCAGAGTACCACCACTTCATCCTCAACACTTCAATCCAATGCTTAATCATCAACTTCATATCATAAGGACCTTACCCATGGCCATGAACATCAATTCAATACAAAAATTATAATACTCACTTAAGTAAATTCAACATATATTTATCAATTCAAGACCAATTATTTATCAATTCAAATATAATTCTTACATCACTAGATTGTCCATTAGGAATTACACCATAATTCATAAGCATTAAGAATATATCACTTAACCCATAAAGTACTGAAAATCTAGGGTTCATCAATTGAACAGGTTCATAGGTTAATTAAGTTCAAATCATGTTAATAACAATAATCCAATCACTATTCAATGATGAAAAATTTTTACTGTAATAAACCCATGGATAGATCATAATATAGGTCAAATTCAACTTTGAAAAACTTTAGAAAACTTATTTGAATTTGGGATCCTTGATAATAGAGAGTGAATGATCAAAAAATATAATTCAATGAATCTAATCCTCCAATTTTATAAATAATCTTCACTCAAATCTCCAATCCAAGATCTTCCTTGAGTTTTAGCTTTAGTGGAGTCTAAAGGAATTTCTAAGGGATTTAGGGGTTTTTATTTCGAAGAATGAATTCTTCTATGTGTAAATACATATATACATGTCTAAAATAATCATAATAACACTTAGCAACCGCAAATATTATTATTTGGAAGTGGATTGAAATTACAAGTTCACCCCTCAACTTATAGTGAATTGTACGTAGGGACACAACACCGTCGACGGTTGGCAGTCGATGGATCATTTGTCCACAAATGGAATGTGCTATCCACCCGTAATTTGGTTCTGAGACTTTCCTTTGGTCTCTCTCTATGCATACTAAATTCGAAAAAAAGAGACACCACCAACGGGGGGTCGACTGACCCACTAGGCATTGATTGCCAACCGTTGGTTGGGATGTCTTGGGCAGTCTTGGCACCAACTTTGTGTCCTTCCTCAAGGACCCTTGGATGGTCCTTCGCGATGTTTGCTCAGACGTTTCCAACACAAACATGACTGTATACGATTTTAGGACCTCTCACATGTATTACTTCCAAAACGAACACGTAAAACTCGTTGAAACATGCCTAGATACACATGTTCATTCAGGGCACATCTTTCGAACGTCATGGACGTTCTTCGATATTTGACCTCCCAAATTTACGAAACATAACACACTGCAAATATACATCATAATAAATTACATATGGACCTCATAATCTGATGAATAAAAAATAAACACATATAACCACATATGAGGCACTTAGGTGACTTAGTCGTCAAATATCTTAGGCATCCCTTAACGTTTGACTTCTGATGAACCTAAACTTTTTGACACTGCATCAATACCACATAATAGAAAATATTAGGAACTTAGACCACCATGAAAACCATATTAGTCTCTTGCTTTACCAATGTAATTTTCGGGATCTTACACACAGTTAACGAACTTAGGAGATATGAATTGAACCCTCTACATGCCAATTAGCATTGGATACCGCATCTTATGAGAATCCATCGGGTGAGCGTATCTCATAGGGGAGATAACACCTCAGGTTAAACTATAGGTGAATCTACCTCTACAGAAAATTCAACAACTCCCATTCTTATGTTCTCTTGGTTCTAAGCTAAGTCCATTTGGAAATGCCTTGCATTAACAATCATAACTTAGTTTAGGTCAAAGGGTCTACCGCGTGTATAGTCATAGGCATTTAGCTTATTAGGAATTGCATGAGAATATCCTTTCATGGAAACCCTCATATGTAAAATTAGCATATAATCACCATCACGTCTTAATAAGGCACATAGGCAATTCATAGCAAACATTATATAATTTCATCTTAATTACAATCTCACATCACATAGTAAAGACATTTCAATTCAAAATCGTACAACCTACTTAAGCTATTCACAAGACATGCTTCAATTGAACTACATCATCAATCACAAGCCATCCTTATTGGAGTAAGGGTTAGGATCATGAAGACTTACCAAGAATCCATCAAAATCCATCATCATGGTCTTACCATCAACCAACCAATTACATCCAATAATAGGAGTCTTAACCTCATTAAATAGGAATCAATACAAGAACTAGATCAATTACATCATCAGTATACCATCAACTTCATTTCATAATCTATGGTTAGGGGTACGGTTCATCGTGAATTATTCAAGAAATAAATACAATACCAACAATAGAATACCCTAGACAGTCTATGAATTAATTAGAGTAGATAAAACAAGTCTAACAATCAACACTTTCTTCAATTCCCATCAATTCATAACTAAGATCAAAGATTTGGCCAATTTTGGGAAAAGGACATGATCCACATAAAAAATATCATCAATTAACCAACAATATACACTTAATTAGTCATAGGACATCACAATCCATCATCAATTTGAAATTTAGAAGAAAACCGATTAGAATTTGAAAACGCCAAGGAATTGGGTAATTTAGAAATCAACTTTGAAAGAACCTCTTGGGGAAAGGAATCCCAAGAGTGCAGAACCCATTACTTAATGAAGACTAACCTACAAAATTGATGTTAAATTCTAGATAAATTGGTCTTCTTCTTCAAGATTTCTTCTTCCTTCAATGGAGTATTTTAGGAGAGATGAAAGTTTTTGGATTTTGTTTTGGACATTTTGTTTAGGTGAGTGAAAAACAACTTAAAAATGACACTTAGATTATATATAAACACCCCCTAAATTTCCCAAAACACCACTCACTTAATGGGTCTTTTTGTGAAGTGAAAATGCATAAAATACGATTTTCAATAAATTTGGGAAGTGTGTTGCAAGTCACGGGGCTAGTTTCAGATTGTATTTTAAAAATCCAATTAAAGACAGTGAGCCTCATGGATTGCACGCATCCCGAGGTAAAATTCTGCGACTCCTCATGACAGCAGTGCATCGCGATGTGGACTTCAAATATCAGTTGCCACAAGCTGCCTTTGCAGCTTGCTCGCAATGGTTTGGGTCCTCCTCAAGGACCCTTCATGTGATCCTTGGGGATTTTTTTACCGGACTTTTAGACACTCTATACTACGTTTTACTTATTTAAGGTTTTTTTAAAAGTTATAGACTTCATTTGACCCTCCCAATCCTACACCAAACATAGGGACGTCAACTAGTTCAATTTAGGGTTTAGAGTTTAGGGTTTAGGGTTTAGGGTTTAGGGTTTAAACAGTTTTTACAACATTTATACACTCATATGGGGATTTTCATTAGGTCTTGACTTTTTGGAGTGTTACATTATCCCCCTCTTAGGAACATTCGTCCCCGAATGACACTAAACTTTTAAAAAGATAGGATAGACTCAAGACAAGAATCCACACCAATAATATACAATATTGACATGAGTTAAATTTCAGAAGTGTTTCAAAACTTCATTCAACATATAATAATGGCATTTATACAAGTAAACCAAAACATCAATTTTCAGACATAATAGCTCAAAATCATAACATGAGGAATTTCCTTATCAACAACTACATGAGCTCAACATATAGTTTAAGGGTCAATTATGTAAAACTCCTTTCTCAACCTATCAACATGCTCAATATCATTTCATGAAGGCAACAACATACCAAACACACAAAAAGTGCAAATCAAGCGAAAGAGCATTTTTCCATGAGACTTATTTTAGCACAAAACCTTTTTACCATAAATATGCATATCTTTGTAAAATAAGTCAAATTCAAATTAACTCATTATATTCCATCTTAAATAGGAACAAGTAGACTTGATTAGCAAAGAGATGAGGATAACGGAACTTCATGTCGGCCTTGGCCTATCATGTTGCTTTATCAACTAGGTGGTTTCTCTATAACACTTTTACCGAGGCCACCTCTTCACTTGAAGATCAAGGATTTGAACAGGAACTTACTCATAAGACAGGTTGTCTTTCAGGTCAAGACCCTCATTTGGAAGAATAGACTTGGTATCACCATTAATTTTCCTAAGCATAGAAAATGGAAAACTGGATGAACCGAAGATAGTTCACTAGGGAGTTCAACTCATATGCAACCTTTCCAACCCTTTGCAAAATTTTATAGGGACCCATATATAAAGGACTCAACTTCTCTTTCTTGCCAAATCTAACCACTTCTTTCATAGGTGAATTTTCATGTAAACTTTATCACTTTCTTAAAATTATAAATCTCTTTTGCTACGATCGGCATAAGACTTTTACAAACTATAGGTTTTTTGCAAACAGTTCCTTATGATATCAACTTTCTCCAATGTCTTATAAATCAAATCAGTACAAAGAAGCGAAAGATTGCTAACCTCCAAGAATCCAATAAGAGATCTAACCCTCCTACAATAAATGCTTCAAAAGGAGAAGTAGATATGGATGAGTGAAAACTATTGTTATATGAGAACTCCATCCAAGGTAAGTGCTCATCCCAATTTCCCTTGAAGTCATTGATACAATCCCTAAGCATATATTAAAGAGATTGAGTAGGACGCTCCGCTTTACAATTCATTTGTGGATACAAAGTCGTGATAAATTTCACTTGCGTACCCAAATCTCTTTGAAATGATCACCAAAACCGAGAGGTTAATTGAGTACCTCTATCTGATATGATGGTCAAAGCAACCCCATGAAGACTCACTATCTGATCAATATACATCCTTGCATAATCTTCCATAGAATAAGTAGAATTAATGGGAATAAAGTGAGTGGATTTCATCAATCTATCAACTACCACCCATATAGAGTCATATTGCCTTCTAGTCTGAGGCAACCCAACTTTAAATTCATGTTGACATCTTCCCACTTCCATGTAGGACTTTCGATTTCTTGTAGTAGACCACATGGATTGTGGTGCTCGGCCTTCACTTGTTGGCAATTGGGACAATATACCATTTAGGCCATCCCACAAAAACACCTCTCTAAGATCATGGTACATATTTGTAGAACCCGGATAAATAGAGTAACGGGCTACATGAGCTTCCTCAAAGATCTTATTCCTCAAATCATCCAAATTTCCAAAAATTTATTCTTTTAACTCCACCAATAATGGATCAAGGTGTTTCTTAGCCTTCACCTCAACCACCAAAGATGACTCGGAGTTATAATGTCTAAAAACAGCACCATTTTGAGAACCTTCAATTTCAAACCTTAAACAAGCCAACCTATGAAAATCCTTCACTAGGTTTCTCTTGGATTTTTCCACATGGGACACACTTCCCCTTGATAAAAGACTTAGAGCGTCCGCCACCACATTAGCCTTACCGGAGTAATAGAAAACACTCATGTCATAGTCTTTCAACAATTCCAACCACCTTCTTTGTTGAAGATTCAAATCTTTTTGGGTGAATAAGTATTGAAGAGTTTAATGATCTGTATAGTAAACAACACGAACCCCATAAGGATAATGCCTCCTTATTTTCAAGGCAAATACCACGGCCGCTAACTCAAGGTCATGAGTCGGATAATTCTTCGCATTATATTTGAGTTTCCCTGAAGCATAGGCTATAAATTTGCCATGTTGAATAGGAACACATTCCAACCTGACTCGGGATGCATCACAATAAACCACTATAACACTTTGGAAATCTAAGACGTGTTGTAAAGCCTAAACATAGATGTCGTGAACTCTAGACACTGTTTTAAGGTTAGTTTAATGAATATAGGTCATTTAGGAAGTGTAAAAACTAAAGCATCCAAGAACGTCCATGACTTTAAAAAGTGGGTTAAAAGAGGTGCTAGTGTGCCATACCTTATTTTACTAGCTTTTAAGAGTCAAAAATTCATTAAAAGTGGGGAAAGGTTAGATAATATTTTTTTAAGTTGTTTAATGGTCAAAATGTCTAGGTATGAATCCCAAATGACAAACCAAGGGCCCTTGAGCAGGACCCTTGCACTTTGGTGACAAACTGCCTGGGTAGTGTTGCAAACCAAGAGAGATAGAGGACGGCTCGTGTTTAGATCGATGGGACGTCGATGCCAGACTTCATCCCACACTTATTCAAAAATGTAAAATCCTCGCCTGCACAAGTCACTGGCCAAGACTATGGTGTGCAAACGAAGGGAGGGCCAACTGTCCACTCATAGGCAGTCCGTCGACGGGGTTTCTGTCTGTGAGGGTCTATTTTAAAGCTCAAATTAATTTAAGTTCAATTTAATTAAGTAAGTATTTTATATGGTTATTAGGGTATTAGGTAAGATTACTTAACTAATTTAATCCCTCATATAAAGACCTCAGTCAATATTAGTCTAAACATAGCTTAGAAAATAAACTCTCTTCTTTCTCTGTACTTTCCCTATATATATGAGGACACTGTTGAAGACTAAGCTAAGGAACGACTTTGGGGGATGGAAAGCGACAAAATTCATCTTCAAATCTTTGTGAAAACGTTAAGGTATGAGATTTTTTCACCTTTGGGACCTCTTTCCTCAAAGGGTTCATTCAAAGTGTTTTCAAATCTATAGTTTTCAAATGGGTTTTCATTCAATTACAAATTTCAAGTTATTAATTGAGTTGTTGATGTTTTATTTAGGTTATATTGAAGATATTAACATGTATTTTAAATTTATTATGGTAATTGTTGATGGTCTTGCTTAAATAAAAGAAAATGATCCTATGTTCCTAACCCTAAGTTGTGATCTTGACCTATATTGTATAATGGTCATTCAATTGCCTTGATTAAAGGTTGAATTACGACTAGATGGTGTTGTTATGCTAATCATTAATGAATTGGGATGAGTAATAGTATTTCATGCAAGTTATTGAGAAGTTATCTAAGGTATGATGAATTGACTTAATCTAAGGTTTGATATATTGTCCAATTTTGATGTAGTGATCACAATTCATCCTCAATTTGATGTTTAGAAGAAAACATATTAGAATTTGAAAACACCATGGAATTGGGTAATTTAAAAATCAACTTTGAAAGGAGCTCTTGGGTAAAGGAATCCCAAGAGTGAAGAACCCATATATTAATGAAGATTAATCCACTAAATTGAAGTGAAATCCTAGAGAAGTTGGTCTTCTTCTTCAAGATTTGTTTTTCCTTAAATTGAGGATTTTCAAAGAGAGAAATTAGAGAGGGATGAGAATTTTTGTGTTTTGTTTTGGAAATTTGGTTTAGGTGAGTGAAAAATGACCTCAAACTTACCCTTAAACTATATATAATCACCCCCTGAATTTCCCAAAACACCCCTCAGTTAAATGGGACTTTTTGTGAAGTCAAAATGCGTAAAATTTGATTTCAATGAATCTGGGATGTGGGCTGCGTGTCGTGGGACTTATTCAACATTTAATTTTTGAAATCCAATTTGAGGAAGTGATACTTGAGGAGTTAAATCATCGGGAGTTAAAAATTTCCATTCCACGTTGTAGGTGCGTTCACGCAGCGGACTCCAAATCTCGGCTGCTACAAGCTGCCTTTGCAGTTTGCCTGCCAAGGTTTGGGTCCTCCTCAAAGACCCTTCAGGTTGTCCTTGGGGAGTCATTACTGGATGCTTAGACCCTCTATACTACATTTTACCTATATAAAGTCTTTTAACAAGTTTTAAACTTTATTTGACCTTCCCAATCCTTCACCAAACATAGGGATGTCAACTCGTTCAAATTAGCTAGTTTACAAAAGTCAAGGACGTTCCTTGACGTCTTGGATCTAAAACTTCTTGAATGACTTTTAAACATTAATTTAGGTCTTACAAACACTGTTACAGACTTTATACACTCATGTGGGGCTCTATATTACGTCTTCACTTTTCAAAGTGTTAAAAGCTTAATCCAGAATTCATTACACATAAGAGCTCATCATTTACATTACATAAGGAGGAACTACCATCTCCATTTCAACATGAGTTCAACATGAACAATTTCAAAAAGGTGACATGCTAATTTCTTATCAATATACACCAAAACGTGCCCAACATAATTCTCATGATAGCAAAGTGCACACAACATATTTAAGTGCAAGTTAATCATGAGTCATATATTACAAAAGCTCATTTTAGGCATGAATTCCTACAAGAATATGCACATACTAGATAAACATGATAAATTCAACTTTATTTATTTAACTCTTTTAAATAAATCTAGTAATTTTGATTTGGATAGGAGTAGGGGGAAAGAGATGAGATTAGCGGGTCTTTAGGTCGTCCTCGGCCTCCCATGTTTCATCCTCAAGAAGGTGGTTCCATAAAACTTTTACTTATGCAACCTATTTTCCCCTAAATTTCTTAACTTGAAGATCCAAGATCTCAACGGAGACCTCTTCATAAGAAAGTTCCTCTTTACCCCTAAACCTTCTAGAGGGAGAATCCATACCGGATCACCTATACACTTCTTAATCATAGACACGTGGAACACAGGATGAAGCGAGGAAAATTCAATTGCCAACTCTAACTCATATACCATTTCCCATACCCTTTTTAAAATCCCATAAGGTCAAACATAAAGGGGATTAATCTTCCCCTTCTTTCTAAACCTCCTCACCCCTTTCATGGGTAAAATCTTACATAGACTCAATCTCCTACTTCATATTCAAGGTCCCTCTTTCTATTGTTGGCATAAGATTTTTGTCATCTTTAAGCCATTTTCAACATTTCTCTTATGAGTCGAACCTTCTTCGAGACCTCATACACTATTTTGGGACAAAAAAAAACTCACCCACTTCAAAAAACCAAATTGGGGACCGACACCTCCTACCATAAAGTGCTTCAAAAGGTGACTTACCAATATTTGCCTGGTAGCTATTATTGTAAGAGAATTCTATCAAAGAAAGGTGATCACCTGAATATCCTTTGAAATCAATCACACAAGCCCTCAGCATGTCTTCAAGAGTTTGGATGGTGCGCTCCGTTTGTCCATCCATTTGTGGGCGAAAAGCGGTGCTAAGTTTAACTTTTATACCAAGCCCGCCTTTCAAATATCTCCAAAACTTGAAAGTGAATTGTGAAATTCTATCCAAAATGATCTATAAGGGGGGCCCATGTAACTTCAAAATCTCTTCGACATACAATTTAGCATACTCCTCCACCGAGTAAGAAACTTTTATGAGAAGGAAATGGCTGACTTATTCAACCTATCTATTATGACCAAAATGGAGTAATTTTGTAGATATTTCGAGCCAATCCTACCACAAAGTCCATGCTAACGTCTTCCAACATCCAAATGGGAATTTCAAAATCTTATGTTAGACCACCCTGGACTTGATGCTCGACTTTGTCTAGTTGGCAATTTAGGCACCTCGACACAAACTTACCTACCTCTTTTTTCATTCCTCTCCACCAACAAATAACTTGTAAGTCACTCTACATCTTTATTTCCCCTTGATTGATGGAGTATCCGAAACCATGAGCATCTTCCATGATTTACTCCCTTAAACCATCCACATCTAGCACACATAAACTCTCTTGGTACCTAAGTTCCCCATCCTCACCTTGGGAGAAAGATTCATTATTTTTTTTAAGGACAGATTCTATCAACTCCATCAATAGAGGATCAAGATGTTGCTTAGACTTAACATTAACCACTACAAATGACTCAGAGTTATGACAGACCGTGAAACCACCCTTTGAAAATTCTTGTACTCATACACCCAACTGCGACAACTTATAAAACTCCTTCACCAATTCTTTCTTATCATCACCCACATGAACCACACTACCCATGGACACTCGAATATAGTTCATCCACTACCACATTGGCTTTCCGGGATAGTGAAGGACACTCATGTCATAATTCTTTAAAAGTTCTAACCATCTTCTTTGTCTTAGATTCAAGTATTTTTGAGTGATTACAGATTCTAGACTTTTATTATAAGGGAACATATCAACATGCACACCATAGAGATAATGCCTTCAAATTTTAAATCCAAACACCATGTCCGCAAGATCAATATCATGAGTTGGGTAATTCTTCTCATGAGGTTTGTGTTGCCTGGAGGCCTAAGCTTTCACTTTGTTGTGTTGCGTGAGCACACATCATAGATCCACTAGGGATGCATCACAATAAATCACAAACCCATCGGTACCCTCCGAATAGATCAATATCAGAGCGGAGGAAAGTCTATTTTTAAATAATTGGAAGCTCTTTTCACATAATTTTGACATTCGAACATGGACTTCTTTTGGGTTATGGCCTTTAATTAGAGATTCTATAGACAAGAATACCTCAACAAATCTCCTATAGTAACCTTCCAACCCTACAAAACTTCGGATGTCGATAGGACTCAAAGGTCTGGGCAAATTTTTGATCGCTTCTGCCTTCCTCGGATAAGCCTCTACCCCTTAACTAGAGATAATGTGACCAGGAAATGCAACCGATCTAAGCCAAAATTTACACTTGATAAACATAAAAAAATGGTTATCCTTGAAACTTTCAAAAACATCCTTAAATATCTCATATGACAAGGAGGGATTGAAATAGGATGTGTATCTATGACGAAGTCAATCTCCTATTCTAAGGAATTCCAGGAAGGTAGTCAAGAAAAAACTCTGGAAATTCCATCACTACGGGGACCGGCTCTATGGGAGGTACACCGGATTAAAGATCCCTAGCTTTTATTATATGGTAGATACAACCCTTTGTAATTACTTTGCAAGGCTTTAGATATGAAATGATCCTACCTATAGGATTTGAGTTTCCTCCCTTTAACTTAAAAATGGGTTCATTTTTTAAATTCAAATTTGACTACCCTAGCCCTACAATCAATAGAGGCAAAGCAAGCATGCAACTAATTTATTCCCAATATTACATCAAAATATAGATATAAAATTTTATCAATTTAACTAATGTAATTCCATTGGGAAAGGAAATAGGACAACCATATTGACTTTCTTAACAACAAATGAAATCTCCCACCAAGGTAGAAACCAAAAAAGTTTCATCGAATATGTCAAGTAGAATTTAATATTTCATGGCTACAAGAGGGGTCACAAATTACAATGTATCTACGGGATCAAGCAAAAAAACATACATTAAAGGAAATTAATTGTAACATACCAGTAACCATATGCAGTGAGCTCTCTTGATCACCTCGGATTGGAGAGCATACAAGTGATTCTTTGTAGGAGCATCCGGATTTGGGGCTTTTGGTTGTTCTTGAACGTTTTCCCTTTATTAAGTATTCATTATAGTTGCAATATCTCTTCATGTGACCACTCTTTCCACAACAATGGCAATTAACCATACTGACTAGGCACTTACCTTATGTTTTCTACAACATTTTCAACAAAAAGGCCACTCAAAAACATAATAACCACCACTTTTCCCCTCTTGAGGCTTGGGTGTAGACACGTTACTCTTGTTTAAACTTGGAGAAAATTGGAGGACCTTAGTTGGAAGACCTCCTTTTAAACCTTGGTTTGTCTTGAACCTCAAATTTAGTTTTGGAAGAAATCCCATCTTTGGTTCTTACCTTATTCAATTCCCTACTACCTTTCTTACGTTTTTGTTCCACAATTTGTTCGGCATGAACAATGAGATGAGATATGTCCATGCTAGGAATTAACATAGACAACCTACATTCATTAACCACAAGGTTGGATATCCCCATTACAAATTTGTTCAACTTTGATCTATAATCTGCAATCATAGTAGAAACATGCTTTGATAGTTGAGTGAACATGAGGCTATACTTCTTCACGCTCATACCCCTTGACGAAGGTTGATGAATTATTGAATTTTACTCCCGTTTAATTCCAAGGGAAGGATCGTATCAAGGAATGTCGTCTTAAAATCTCCCCAAGTAATTCCACCTTGTATAACCGGCCTCTCATCCTTCCATTGCTCATACCAATCTTCAACCAAGTCTTTGAGTCGGTAGGCGGCTAGTTGCATGTTTTCTTGAGAAGAATCACCCATAGCATCAATAACTTTGAAAACTTCATCAGTGAACCCTAGTGGGTCCTCCTCCCCCTTCGAACCATAAAAAGTTGGGGTATTCATCCTTGTGATATCCCTAATCTTTGAAGCGGTGGTGTTAGCATTGGGGTTCACTTAGAAACTTGTTTCCCTAGCATCTTGGGTAGCTAACCATTGAGGTAAGATAAGAATATCCTCCCTTCTCTCAATGTTAGTCATGGACTTTTAATCAATACGAACATGAGGGTTTTGAGGAGTTCCAGGGGGAACCGCCTCATTCAAATTCTCCTCCTCAACCCTTAGAGCATATTTCCTCCTTATATTTATTTCCTATAAGCACAATAAAAGGATTATAATAAAGGACTATATAGAGTTAATACTTTTAGCAACAACTAAGGAATAAAAAAAAAGTTAGAGTTCCTAAGCATCATGTAGTCTAACATTTATAAGTGTGGTGCGCTTCACAATTATGAATGAATGAGACCCTACATACACGTGGTTTAGTGAGACATCAATCCTAAGATTAATCAACCTCATGATCTGATAATAAGTTTGATATGACCCAAAGTACACGATAGTCGTTACCGGGATCGGTATCCTTGAAGAGAACTAAGACAAGCCCTTATCATACATCATAGCACATTGTAGGTCAGAATGCAGAAAAATTTAAAACATTACATAGTGAAGCTTACTTAGACTTTTCACATATTATATATGGAGTTTACATAGACTACTAACATATGAAGTTTACATAGACTTCTATTTTAGCATCACAGATCATATAACAGTCTATAGTCACATCTCACATATAAACAATCTACAAGAGTATGAATGTTTGGAAAAGAACAAATACAAAACATTACACCATTATAGGCTTACAATAATTGTTTCAGTGATAAAAAAAGAATTAATGTTTCTAAAGAAAGAAACACCTTTGCTAGATTGAAAATTGGCAACATCCCCGGATGTGAGCGAGTCCAATGACTGGGAAAACACCCAAGTATTCCTTTCAATTGACCAGGAACTTCTCAACGGCCCGAACCTAAAATATTTTGGGGAAAAAAGAGAGAAATATGGGTTAGTACAAACCACATGTACCAAGTATGACTCCTATGCACAAAATCATCAATCCATGAGAAAAGGATATTTTTGTCAAAATCATACATTCTATCAATTTTACTAAACATGCACATATAATAAGCATAACTAGTAAACTTAACATAATAACAACCCAATATGCATATCACCAAAGTAATACTTGTGCAATGCCAAAGATAATCCTATCCAAGTCCAAGTATCATATTAAGAAATCCACTTCATACTTACAACATATTCTCATAAATTCATAATGGCATGCTTAATACATGAATACTACTCATAGCTTATCAACATACTCATAATGATAGTCATAAATATAACATCAAGAAACACTCATAGAACCATCCCTTAGAATTCCACATGTGCAATGAGTAAGACAATTCCCATAGCCTCTTTCACCCTATGTAGTATCCTTCAAGAAAATCCTAATAAGAGTTCACCTACTTAACTTCTTCATTTAATTTTAACGTTAGGGAATGAAATGCAATAACCTACATGAGAACAGTAAGCTACATGGAATCCGGTGTTCCACATTAACACCGAAATGACAGGGTTAACAATTTCATAAGGTATAACCATTTGTACGTTACTATCGAGGTGGATCGGCAAAGCTAGAGTCCTATGTGGGCACATAATTAAGGGTCAAGGATATTTTTGATTAAAACCTTGACTTACTAACTTGGACGTTTCCATCTCATGAGACAACACATAACTTGGGAATCCAGACTTACTAACATGAGGAAACCCATATGGGAGGAACGACTTACAAAGGTGAGACCTCATCTCATTCATATGCCTTTTCGGTGCTAAGCAAAAAATTTCCTTTAGTATTCATATTACTTCATCATACAAGTTCACATTAGTCTCTTCTAGACCCCGAATAACATCTTATAATATCTATCTCATAGGTTATCACAAGTGAGAACAATCCTTTCACTTTTGGATACCACTTTATAAGTGAGTAAACCATCCACTTAACACTCTTTATAAACAGGAGAAACTACTTTCATCATACAATAATTGTATCATTACATGCATACATAACTCAAGTCTAATTTAATATCTTGATGTTAGGAATTATTAGTACTTAGCATCATCATCACTACCACACATTAGACATAGAAGCATTACTATCTAAGTAACTTATAATTCCTAATTGAATCTAAGAAGAACCAATCAACATACCTCTTTCTTGTTCCAAGAAATTTCATACTTCCATTACCAAGAATGAATAACTAACTTAATAAACACGGTAACTTAAAAAAGTAATTAAACAATTAACAATAATGTAAAAAATCTATATATTCATAATCTTCACAATCCACCATATTGATTCAATCTTTCCATGAAATTGGGGGAAGGACATTAGTCTAGGGAAATCTCACAGGAAATCATCAATAAACAATCAATATATACTTAAACAACATCAATTCATCATAATACATCAAAATTTATTCATAATTTCATTTTTTTAAAGAAAAAACTAATGTGTAGAAGAAAACCCATAATGGGGGATTTGACCTCTTGGGTAAAAAATCCCATGAGTAAAATAAAACATACCTTAACGAAGCTTAATCCACTAAATCCAAGTGAAATCCTAGAGAAATTGGTCTTCTTCTTCAAGCTTGATTGCTTTTTCAATGGAGGATTTAGGGAGAGACAAAGTAGCGAGAGATGAGAGTGTTTTGGTTATTGTTCTGGTGAATTTTTAGGGAGTAAAAATGACTAACTAAACTTAAATCAATGTATATTCACCACCACGTGTTGGTTGTGCATCATGCAGTAGCATCCATTTCTTGGTTGTACGCAGGCTACTTTGGCAGCCTTCTCGCCATATTCTGGTCCTCCACAAGGACCTTTCACGTGGTCTTTGGGGAGTTCTAACTGTATGGTTTAACCCTATAAACTATATTTTACCTATTTAAAGTTTTTTACAAGGTTTATATTCAATGTGAACCTCCCAAAACTCACCAAATATAGGTACCTCTACTAGTTCAATTTCACTAGTTTTCGGACGTTAACACCTTTGTTTGATGCTATGGCTCCAATACTTCTTAAACAACTTATTAACACTAATATAGGTCTAAAATAATCATTATACAACATATAATACTCTAGTATGGGTCATGGAAATTATGGAGTGTTACAATATCCCCCCTTAGGAACATTCGTCCCTGGATGACACCTTAAACCTTCTATTGGGAAAAATGAGTAGACTCAAGACTAGCATCCCAACAACAAGCAATATCATAATGAGTCAAAGCTCATAAGAGGAACATTACATTAAAAACATGGGAACTTAGTCCAAAATTCATGACACATAAGAGCTCATCATTTACATCACATTAGAAGGAACTACCATCTCCATTGAGCCCAACATGAATATTTTCAAAGAGGTGACATGCTAATTTCAAATAAATACACAGCAAAACATGCCCAACATAATTATCATGAAATAAATGTAGCACATTACATATTTAAGTGCAAGTTAATCATGAGAGTCGTACATTACAAAAACTCAATTTAGGCATGAATTTCTAAAAAATATGCATATACTAGATAAACAATATAAGTTCAAAACTATTCATATAACTCATTTAAAGAAATCTACTCAAATTAACTTTGGATAGGAGTAGGGGGGAAGAGATGAGGATTGCACATTTTTATGTCGGCCTCGGCCTCCCATGTTGCCCTTTCAACAAGGTGGTTCCTCCATAAAACCTTTACGGAGGAAAACTCCTTACTGCTCAATTTCATAACTTGATGATCCAAGATCTCAACTGGACCTCTTCATTAGAAATGTCCTCTTTTACCCGCTAAGATTTCTAGGGGCAAATCGACACTAGATCACTTATACACTTCTTGATCATAGACAAATGGAACACCGGATGAACCAAGGCCAATTCAATTGGCAATTCTAACTCATATGCAACTTTCCGTACCCTTTTAAAAATCTCGTAAGGGCCCATTTAACGGGTAAGAAGTTTCTCCTTCTTCCCAAACATCATCACCCCTTTCATTGGTGAAATTTTCAAATAAATCCAATCTCCTACTTTTAATTCAAGGTCCTTCTTTCTATTGTTGGCATATGATATTTGGCGACTATAAATCGTTTCAACCTTTCTCTTATGAGTCAAACCTTCTCCGTGGCCTCATACACTTTTTTGGGACAAAGAAGATCAAACTTTTCCACTTTAAACCACCTATTCAGGGACCAACACCTACTACAATAAAGTTATTCAGAAAATGCCATGTCAATACTCACATGGTATCTATTGTTGTAGGAGAATTCTATCTAATGAATGTGATCATCCCATACCCGTTTGAAATAAATCACACAAGCCCACAACATGTCTTCAAGAGTTTGGATGGTGCGCTCCGCTTGTCTATCCGTTTGTGGGTGGAAAGTGGTGCTAAGCTTATCTTGGGTACCAAGCCCACATTAGAAAGATCTCCAAAGGTAGGATGTGAATTGGGCACCTCCATCTGAAATGATCTGTAAGGGGCCCCCATGTAACATCTAAGTCTCTTTAGCATACAATTTAGAATACTCCTACGCCGAGCAAGAAACTTTTACGGGAAGGAAATGGGATGACTTAGTCAGCCTATCCACTATGACCCAAATGGAATCATTTTGTCGACGTTCTTTAGGTAATCCTACCACAAATTCCATGTTGACATCTTCCCACTTCCATATGGTAATGTCAAAATCTTTTGTTAGACCATCTGGACCTTAATGGTCGACTTTGACTTGTTGGCAATTTCGACACCTTGACACAAACTTAGCTACTTCTCTTATCATTCCATTCCACCGTTAAATATCACGTAAGTCACGATACATCTTAGTTTTGCCTGGATGGATGGAGTATCGGGAACAATGAATCTCTTCCTTTATTTTCTCCCTTAAACATTCCACAACCGGCACACATAACCTCCCTTAGTACTTAAGAACCCCATCCTCCCCTTGGGAGAAACATTCATTATTCTTTTTGGGGACCGATTCTTTCAACTCCATCAATACAGGATCAAGATGTGTCTTACACATTACATCAACCACTATAGATGAGTTGAAGTTATGACGGACCATGAAACCACCCTTTGATGATTCTTCTAGTCGGACACCCAACTGTGCCAACCCATGAACCTCTTTCACCAATTCTTACTTATCATCACACAGATGACCCAGACTACCAATGGACACTCTGATTTGTGCATCTGCTACCACATTGGCTCCTCGGACGGTAAAGGACATGCATTTCATAATCCTTTAAAAGTTCTAACCATCTTTAGTGTCTTAGATTCAAGTCTATATGAGTGAATAATGTAGACTCTTTTGATCGTCGATCACATCAACATGTACCCCCTAGAGAGAATGCCTTCAATTTTTTTGATGAAACACCACGGTCGAAAGCTCAAGATCATGAGTTGGGTAATTCTTCTCATGAAGTTGAGTTTTCTAGAGGCATACGCTATGACTTTGCCATGTTGCCTGAGCACACATCCTAGACCCATTTGAGATTCATTACGATAAATCACAAAACCTTCAATACCCTCAGTCACGGTCAACACGGAAGCGGAGGTAAATCTATCTTTCATTAAATGGAAACTCTTTTCACAAGATTCTGACCGTTCGAACTTGGACTTCTTTTGGTTTAAGGCTGTCAATAAAGAAGAGATAGATGATAATCCCTCAACAAACCTCCAAAAGTAACATGTCAACCCTAGAAAACTTTTGATGTCAGTGGGACTCAAAGGTCTAGGCAAACTTTTGACCACTTCTGTCTTCCTCATACCAACCTCTAACCCTTCTCTATACACAATGTGACCAAGAAATCCAGCCAATCTAAACCAAAATTCATACTTGCTAAACTTAGAAAAAAGTTGGTTATCCTTGAGAACTTGCAAAACTATCCTCAAATATCTCATATGATCATTCTCACTACTAAAGTATATCAAAATGTTATTAATGAAGACAATCACAAAGAAATAAAGATACTTTGTACAAACTCATTTCATAAAGTCCATCAATACCGCTGAGGCATTTGTTAGACCAAATGACATTACTAGTAACACAAAGTGACAATATCTTGTTCGGAATTCCATTTTTGGAATATCAAACTCTGTCACTCTAAGTTTATGGTAGCCCAACCTCAAGTCAATTTTTGAAAAGTAACTCGCTCCGTTGAGTTGATCAAACATGTCATCAATCATAAGGAGCGGGTACTTATTCTTTATATTGACTTTGTTCAATTGACAATAGTCAATAAACATTCACAAAGACCCATCCTTATTCTTTACAAACAATATCGCGGCATCCCATGAAGATATGCTTTGTTTAATAAAGACCATATCAAGCAAATATGTGGGTTGAGTCATTAATTCACACAACTCGGTCATGGCCATCCTATAAGGAGGGATTAAAATAATTTGAGTATCAAGCAATAATTCTACTTCGAAGTCAATCTCCCATTTTAGAGGAATTTTGGGAAGTTCATTGATAAAGACATCAATAAATTCCCTCACTACGGGTACTGACTCTATAGGAGGTACCTCAAATTCAAGATCCGTAACTCTAACTATCTTGAGAGACAACCCTATGTAATCAATTTGAAATCTTTTATATACGAAATGATCTTACCCCTAGGATTTGAGTTTCCTCCCTTGCACTAAAAAATGGGTTCATTTGGAAATTGAAATTTGACTACCCTTGTCCTACAATAAATAGAGGTAAAGTAAGCATGCAACCAGTCCATTCCCAATATGACATCAAAATCTAGCATATCAATTTCTATCAAGTCAACTAATGTAACTTTATTGGGAATGGAAATAGGACAACCTTTATAGACTCTCTTAACCAACACAGAATCACCCACAAGTGTAGATAACAAAAAAGGTTCGTCTAATATGTTGGGTAGTATTTCAAATTTCATGGCTAGAGGGGTCATAAATGATAATGTAGCTCCGGTATCAACAAAATCATATACATTAAAGGAAAATGATTGTAACATACCGGCAGCCACATCCGGTGAGCTCTTTGATCACCTCTGTATTGGAGATAATAAAAGTAATTCTTTTTAGGATTATACAGATTTGGGTTATTTGATTGTGATTGAACATTTTCACTTTCTTGAGTCTTTTTCATAGAGAAATCTCATTATGTGACTACTCTTGCACAATCATAGCAATTCCTCTTGTTAACTAGGCACTTAACATCATGTTTTCTACCACATTTTGAACAAAGAGGCTTCTCAACATAAGAACCACTACCTTTACCCTCTCGGGGCTTGGGAGTAGACACCTTTCTTTTGTTGATCCTTGGATCATCAGGAGGGCCTTTGTGGAAAACATCATTTTGAACCTTTGTTTGTCTTGCACCTCAAATTTAGTCTTTGAAGGATTCCTGTCACATCCAGGTAGCACCACTTAGAAGTAACATGGCGTAGTTGAAATTTCGGAGGTCTTATACGAGTCATAGTTATCATTCATCGCATTGACATAGTAAATTTAGCAAAAAATTTATAACTTCTCATAGGACATCGTATGCTAGAAACATTACTTCGTATATAATATTACATACTAGACCTTAAGTCTTTTTACCATCTTAGACTCAATAAACAATAGAATACATTAAGGACACGTCCCTTAGAACATATTACATAACTACAAAATCTTTAAGCACTTTACAGTAATGACATAAGTATGAGACCCTTGAACTTAAGGATTCCTTTCATTGAGATCGGAAATCATCTATCAAGCTCTTTACCATTGAAACATACTTTAAGCATCCATTACCTAAACTTTCTGTAAAAATTAGGAAGAATGGAGTTAGTACAAAATTGCACTAAGTATGGCAACCATGCAAAAAATGCATTTAAAAGGGACATTTTCTTGAAATTATACTTCATGGTTTTAATATTCATATAATGTTTATTCAATAGAATTTATATCATTCACACACTTGATATAAACTTATTCAAAGACCAAACATTTCGTATTATCACTTAAAAAATTTATTACATTTTTTAAGTCACATTAAAGTGAACTAGTCTCCCTTAACAGTGAATTGTCTTCTCTTTTATTAATTTACCTCCGAAATAACCCTCTAGTGATACTTGGTGCAATACATCACTTTAAGGCCACAAGTAAATATACATACCATCTACATAAGGCAAGACATACCATCATACAAGTATAGTACAACATAAACACATTAAAGTCAAGACCATAAAGCATTATAGTAAGCTACATTAAGTTACACATATATTTACTTCCTTTCAATTCATCATTATAAGACCTTGATCATGACCCTAATCTTAGACTACCAGTGCGATATACATGTGAATCCCCATAACCCCACACAAAATTAGTAAATCGTTGATGAGACCATTAACCTCAACATTCATTTCATACATGAACAAGTAAGTGAATACGACTTCATTCATGTCAATACAAGACGTTCATCATATAGTCATTTTGACCAACATAATGCATGAAATGATAAGATCACATCTCCTACACTCATATCATACACATCTTCATAACAAGTACACAATTACTACAAAGTCATGCATAAAGATATAATCATAATCATATATATTAGGTCACCGACCTAGGACTTCCTAAGGAGACTTGTGCAATGTATAGATGGTTTCATTACCTCCACCTATCCTAAGTAACCACCCTTAAGTAATCCTAGTAAGGATCCTATTTATTTACTTCTATTATAAAGTTTTCTTTAGGGAAACTATAGCCTTAACCGTTACTAAGACCATGTGTTAAACATGGAATTTGGTTTTATAGAGCCTTACACCAATGGAAGGTGTTCCTACCTAGACAACGTAGAAGAGTAACATATATCCTAGCCTCTTAAATGAATTCACTTTGCTAGATCCTATGTGGCAAGAATTGTTTATGGAACTAAGACATAAGTATAATCACTCTACATGCCATTGGGAAATTGGGGCCTCATATCATGAAAAAACATAGGAGAGTCTTCCTCTAAGGGAAGTCAACACCTCATGTGGGTCCATAGGTGAGTATTTCTCTAAGGGACGTCAACACTCTATAAGGGACAAATGGTGAATCTTCCTACAAGGAAAGTCAACACCTCTCGATGTCAAGTTCAATCGGTTCTAAGCTAAGTTCTTGTTATTATAAAGCCTTTATAAAATTTATTTATAAAACATTGGATTAGGATATTCATTCCTCATATGCTTATAGAATATTTAGGCACCTATCTAGTTTTTGAATATTCTTTGGCACCCCTCTCATCAATGCATGAGTCTACAGATTTACCTATATAAGCAATTCTTTAATATATACACTCCAAGATACTATGCATACTCATACTTCATTATATCATATACCTAACATCATACCTTATAAGTCATATTTATTTCATGTTCATACAATTATATGAATGTCCTTAGAAGACCAACCTAGGAATTATCCCATCAAGGTTCACATGTGCAATGCATAATGAAAGTCTCATACCCTTGCCTATGATACTACATATATCAAGTCATCTTAGTGAATGGTACTTCACACAACATCTTATAATGGTTAGTATAGCAAGACTCGTTTATTTAAGACTTACAATATTCGTACAGTAAGCTTTACTCTTTACATACTTATATTAGCTTTACATCACTATAGCATCATAAGACCTCATAATATGCAGAACTTATATATCACGACCTGGACATAGGAATCCGAATCACCACCGGCGTCGTTGACCTCTTTGAGGTCGCAGACAAGCCTCTTCTTAGCATTCATCACATTCATATAGTTTAGATTACGTAAAATTTAAAACATAAAGCATTTTGAAGTGTACACTGACTTCATATACTTTTTATAAAATTTATTAACATTCTAAGCTCAAATTAGAGACAACCATCTATCATTGAAAATTCAATTCGAAACAGAAGATTAATATGTCATAATAGGTTTGCCAAAATGGTCTTAATACACAAAAGCTTCAAAAAAACATCTTAAAGAAACGGTAGGGATGACATCCTCTAGCTATGTCTAAATACTAGGATATGAAGATAGAAGTATCGTCCTTGAACTTGAGAGGACCTACCAAATGGTCTAGAGATCGTTGAGTCCATACCGCTGCAATGAGTCTTCAATCTACTCTCTAACCTGCACCCATTAAAATAGTAAATGTATAGGGTTAGTACACACTTGTACTAAGTATGGGTGTATGCACACATACACATAAATTTATGCATGATAAAGGGAGGCTCTTCCTAAACAAGATGTCATTTCTAAAAAGTTTAGTCACTAGACTTTCCTAATTCGTTATTTTTGAATTGTGGTATGAATATGACATACTTTAATGAATTCAAAGCACATACCTTATTTTCTATGTGATTACAAGCATTAGAATCATCAACATGATTTTAGAACAACTCGAGCGAAGATTTGAAATTTCGATCCCCTTGAACCCGAGAGCTCTTTCTTTTATACTGAGTTAATTTTCAGTCTTTTTCTTCTTGTTGTTGTGTAGTTCAATGACTCATTTCACCCTATGTTTTACTTACAAGTGCAATTATTTATTGTAGTCCCATACCAACAATGAATCAAGCAAGTAACCCAAGGACTAAGGGAATTATTTTATTATCCTTGTAACAAGTCATTCATTACATTACGTATTCGTTGGGTGGGGATATTTAATAAGCTAGTCTCTATTATCTATGCCACTTATTTCATCGTTTTTCATATTATTCATAAGCTCTTAATTTCATAGCTCATTTTGAAAATACGTTCCATCTTCTTTGTTTCTTGCTTTCTTAGAGACATCTTTAGAATGAAGATCATGCGAGCTAACATGAAATCCAGTATCTACCCCACACTGAAAATAGGTGATTCACCGATTCAAATGAATTTATATCATGTGAGCTAACATTAAATCCATTGTCTCCCCTCACCGAAAAGAGGTGATTCACCGGCTAAAGTGAATCCATATAAGGTGTTTACCCCACACTGAAAAGGGTGGTCCACGGCTAAAGTGAACCAAGAACATTATTTTGAGAATTAACTGGCATAGATCATGTGATCTAAACATGAAATCCGGTGTCTTCCCCCTACCTAAAAAAGGTGGAATCACTAGTCAAGGTGAACCTGAAACATACTAGCTCTCTTAGGTGGAATCCACAGGCTAGTTCCCATGTTGGCTAGACATAGTTCGAAGAATAGAAGATATTCGGAGACTCTTTTTCACCGTGGTGGAGCCTCATCTCATGAGACTTACAAGTGGAAGCACAAACTCATAGCTAGTCTATCGGTGCTTTGTTCACTTTCTTTTATCTTCTTATCTTTTAGAGTTGACTCAAACATTATGGAAGTTTGCTTCAGATTGATGTTTACTTACTCTATTGATGACTTGTCATCCCTTTCTTTACATTGATGAAATGTGAATTTATCCTTACATAACATCTTTGTTGTTAATGAGACTTGTCTCACACGTTCTAACACCCTTTTCGTGAGTATGTTAACATATAAGTCTTAGGTGTAACTGATACTTGTCTCACTACCTTTACCACCTCAATCTGGTCACTTTCTTAACTTAGACACTTTTAATTATGTTAATACTGACTTTACTTACTCACGTTCATTTGATAGCTTCATATCAACATTTATGGATGTTGAGAACTTTATTTAATGAGTTACATATGATCATAGTTAATTTATTTAGCGTATGTTGGGACTTGTCCCAATGATTGACATGCCCTTGAATATGGTTTCATTGAATTTCCTTAGATGTGCTTATTTTATCATTTCAACACATTGGGTATATATTATTGGCATAAGATTAGTATTGGCCTAAACAAATTGGAAAAGATTTCATAATCATATTTATTGGCATAAGTCAAATTTACATCCGTTCATGTTTATTTTGGTATGTATTAACCATTATCCAATATTTTAATTATTCAAAGATAACATCATATCCAAATCAATTCAACTGATTGTACAATGTCTTGTTAGCCATTTTATTGGCATAAGCCAAACATTCACTCAAATATGATTTCATGGAGATCATTTTAGCCAACCTTATAACATAGTTTAAACATCAAATTAGTAGCCATTTCGGACAGCCTCATATGGACACTTTAATGAACATAAAATTTTCATGAAGTCACATTTAAAAGTAGGTATACACATCACGACCCTAACATCTCAAGACTAGCATTTTCAGACACAAGTTGATGAAACATCATTCTTTATATCAAGTAAGGAGCACATAAAATCATACATGTACAAAATATAGGTTCATTCGACATTTACAAATAAGGAACCCTACACATTAAGATCATCCAGTACCACATACCAACAACATGATAGAGACTACATTTATACATCCATTAGAATCGGAAACAAGGATACTAGGGAAAAGGACATTCAACAAGAACCTTGGGAAACAACCCTAGTTTTGAGATTTCATAGATTCAAGACGATGGAAAGTAATCTTAGAGAAAGAATTCCAGGAGATAAACCCATAAATTATGTAGAACTTAATCTACGAAGACCACCTTGAACGAAACTTTAAAGAACACTTGAATTCGTCTAAGAACATCGATGAACTTTCTTCCTTTTCTCTTGCTGCTTTAGCGTCTTGTTTTCTAAGTGTTTGATCGTGAGTTTTTAGGCTTAGGGACGGATCTTGACACATTCAACTTAGAATAATTTAGTAAATTACATAAATTAATTACTAAATCGCCCATCCTAAATTGACTAAACATAGGAGAATGTTGATTTGACCAAAAATTTGGAATTTTAATATGGTTTTGGTAAAAATTTGAAATTCTTATTGATTAATTAAATCCTTCATTTAATTAATTAAGGGACCTAGGGTAATTACTAAAGTAATCCTAAGTCTTTGGTACCATAACTAACCCTTTTGGACCATCCTAGGTTAGGTACTAGGTTGTCTCCTTAACTAGTTACTAGGTTAGTGTCACCCGGTTAAGTATTAGGTTGTCGGGTGCACTAGTTGGTCCATATCGGTTAGTCCTAGGCTAATTAGCTAGTTAGGAAATTTTTTTAGAGTCTAGATTTTGTGAGGGAAGTAGGCCCCATGTGGAGAGACTCATCTTGCACATGTGCTTGCACATGTATAAGTTATACTTTCGTAACTAACTATTGTTGAAGGCTCATTTGGAATCTTTACCTATTGTCCTAAGGATCCTCACTATGTCCTTGGGCACTGCTTAATCTACATGATCATTTTAATTGCTCATGTGATATGGTATATAGGTTTGACACTTGGATGCCTCATACCTCATTGTGAGTTAATGAAAGAGTTTTAATTATAGGGTCTTAATTGCATGTACAATTTTAGATAGTGCTTATTCATACTTAGAAAATTGGTTATCACCCTTAGCCAATATTTTTATATTATGCCCAATACTATCCAACATTGGGCATTGGGATGCCTATCTTTTCCCAAATGCATTCTTGAAACCTATTTTGGCTCTTTATATTTTTATGGAACGTTACGGTACATATAACCTTAACATATCCATTTACATGCTCATAACAATAGTAACATCACCTAGATTCACAACTAACTAAGAAGACTAGGCACAAGTTATACACAAGGTGATCATCATAACCACTCATTCTTATATTCACCAATTTGCCTTAAAGTCCATGTTCAACACATATATATAATGATAATAAAGTAAACACCGCCACTATAAGTTGACCATACCACACAATTCCCTACAAGGCTTCATTAACATTGCTATAAAGGAGTAGCGAAGTAGAAGAGTAGAGCAATTCATACAAATCCTTTAGCCTTTGGTCATCATTGACCATTACTAATCTTTCATCAATACTACAAGTATAGGCAGTAGCTAAAACATAATAATCATATATGATGTCTTGCATAATCTACTACAAGGCCATGCTACAAACTAATACAACATAGCATTAACATACTAGGATGTAGAATGACATAGACCATCAACAAATTTCACATACATGGATTATAGATCCTATTTCATCAATTATTTAATCAAAGGCAGTAGCTAATCATAAACTTAGTCATAATGAAATCATGCTTAAATCACTTCAAGATCAAGCTTCCAACATAGGCATTAGGCTTATTAATTCGCTTGAATATAGAGTAATTAGCCAATACTATTGATTCTCTAAGGCCTTGATCATCATTCATATTTTTAATATAATGTACATTTTAGGCAGTAGCAAATTAGATCATTACTCAAAGAAATCGTGCTTCACATAATCTAAAAATATAGATCACATCACATACATACTATTATCAATCGATAGATTAGATGAACTAGATCAGTTCATGCAATCATTCTTTACTCTAATCATACGCGATTCCTATCCATAATTCAATAATTATATAACCTAAAACAGTAGCTACAAGAAACTTAACATAATCCAATGTCTTACAACAATCGACATAAAGCCAACCTTACAGTGAAAACATAGATCATCTACTAGTCATATTGAATTCTTAATACATCGATCCATATGGATCTTTCATCATAACAGTATCTATAACAACTTAAACGTAATAGAATCACAATTAAATAAATAAAAAGTCAAGATCACAATGCCTATGCAAGAACTAAATCGATTTAGGGAAGGAGCATGGGTTAATCATGCAATTGGAGTAAAATCACATTCAAACCAATACATTCACATCAATTCATCATGAGTTAACCATTTAAAACACTTTTACAAAGAACCCATGGCTAGATTGAAGAAGAATATCTTTGACCATGAAATCTCCTTTGAAACGTTGAGATTAACTCTCTAGATGGAAGGATAACTAGAGTTCAAGGATCACCATACCTTTTTCTAGTTTAAAACCTATAAAACTTGGTGAATCGTCCATTGAAATCAAAGCTCCAAGCTGTTCTTAAGCTTCACCAACAATGGGAATGGGTTGATCACATTTTTGTCACTTAAATACACCCATAAATCACCAGATAAATAGTGTGGGGTCTGATTAACACGTGGGGTGAATTTCCAATTCATTCCTTAAATGAAACAATGCATAGGAAGTGGCACCAGGCCACCATCGACGGATACAATAGACTGGCCATCCTTTGTCTTATGTTGATTTGTCCTTCTGTTGATTTACACTGCCAAGGCAGTGTCTCGACCAGCCATGGGTCCTTCTTGTGGACCCTTTTTGCGGGGCCCTTTAGAAGTCGTACTCGGAAGTTTCCAAATGTAAATACATACCTTAAAAAGTTGAAGAACATCCACATAATTTTCACCCACAAAAAACAACTGCAACTCGTCCAAACATGCAAGGCCCCATCAAGAAACACACATGTATGTCTCTAGGCTATCTTTCGAACGTTTTGGACGTTCTTGGATGTTTGACCTCCAATGCTCATGAAACTTCATATAATACAATTAAATATTATTATAAATCATTTTAAGTATTAATAATATCATTACATACAAATATAAGCATGCATAGACACATGAGGCACATAGGCGACTAGTCGTCGAACGTCTTGGTCGTCTCTTGACATTTGACTTCCAAATCACCTAAAACAAGAAAT